>BSBK01000576.1:780000-1150000 GCA_027943335.1 Chamaecyparis obtusa
AATAGGGTGAATCTGAAAAATATTATTTTTTGATGTCTGTGTACAGTTTCAGGAAATTTTGCAACCGGATTTGGCTTGGAAATGCAAAAATAGAGAAAACCCAGAAACGTTTTGTCTTTCTGAGCAAGGTCAACCTTGACCCAAGATCGGGGTAAGATCTTACCCCGGGGGTACAATCTTACACCAAAAAGTTGACCTTGACCTGCACTGCTCTGATGGAAATTCTATTTGCGGATCCTGAAAGTTTGCTGAAAAGGGTACTCAGATTTGCACTAATATTCACTGTCCCACACCTAAATCTATAAGAAAAATGGTTTTGTTTGTTGGATGAGGGGTTTGCCTTGGTCAAATCCCAATTTGGAATCAACCTTGAAATGTAATTGAAATTGCAATATATAAACAAAGTAAATGGAACTATTCACCTTGCTTATGTTAAAATCCTTGTGGAGGATTCAAATCCTTGAATCCACAAGTATGGATGCTCCAAATGAATGTAGAATGATATGTAGGATGTCTCAAATCAATTTCATTAGATCTTCAACACCAATCTTGAATGGATCCTAGACTAGGAAGAAGCTTGAATGGATGGAGGGATCTTCAACAAGAGGGCTCCAAAGAGATGGAGTCCTTCAATAGCTATCAATGGATCTCCTTGATGAATACTTGAATGCTTGGATGCTTGAAGAAGAATAAATGTTTGAATGCTTTCCTTCTCCTCCTTTCTTGCTTGATAATTGCTTGATCACTTGATTGCACTTATGCTTTAATTTGACAGAAGGTGGATGGTCATGGATGTGCATGAAGAATTCGATCATCAAAAAGTAGATCGTAGATGGAGAAATGAGAGAGGAAGGCTTCCTTTTATACAAATCTAGGGCACAAACTTCTAGAGAGGCCGACATGTGAAAAATAAATTCCCATTAAGTGCAAACCCCTAGAAATGGACCCATATTAAATATATTTTGAGGATTTACCTTTCTAAAGCCTGAAACAACCGACCCGGAAGCAGGAAAACAAACTTTTGAATTTCCCCCCGCATCCAAAAAACTTTCTGATGAAAAGGGAGACCTAGATCAAGGTCGAGATTGAACTTGACCTAGGGGTTTAGGACCCCTGGAAAATGAGCCAGAAGAGGAAAATAATGGCCAGGGAGGCCCAAATGGAGCCCTAAATAGGCACAGAAGATGGGAAGGGGGCATAAAATAGGGGACAACATGATGAAGGCCCAAAACACCCTCTAAGGAGGGCTAAACATTCTTAACATGGAAGTGCTTCCATTTTAAGACAATACAATATCATCCAAATTCAAAAACATATTCACTGTTCCACTTACATTGGACAAAAATTCCTCAATCCACTAGGATTATCTATAGTAAGAACCACAACCAAGTACATCTTGGATTAAAAATATGAGGTTGGTAGCATTTGATTTCTCACTTCTAACATTTTCATTTTGGACCCAAAACTGAATAAATTGCCCTCATAATCACTCTATAAAACTAATCAAATCTTTAAATCAGAACATATGAGTGCATAAGGATGTAGACACAAGGTGAGAGAATCATTATCAACAAATGGTTTGCTTTGATCTTATCCTTGTTTGTAAGATTTCAAAAATCAAATAGGGGCTTTTGAACTACTTGAGAAAATGAAGCTCTTAGAATCATTGAAACCCCTAAAAGTTTTGGCTCTCGAAGGATGTCAAACAAAGTCCTAAGGTTGTGCCACTGAACATGAGTACTCATGTATTAAGGAAATAAATGTACCAAAGGACAACTCAAGGAATGTGAAGAGAAGGTGCCTAACAAAGATCTCGAGGAATCTGACTTGGAGAAGGCATGAAGCAAAGGGGGCAGAAAGGATGACCCACGTAGATGAAGTCTACAGTCTTTATTTATTCAATTATAACCATAAAACCTCCCTAAGTAAGGGGAGAATTTAAGAATACATGAGTCTAGTAATGTAGAATCTCCCCTAACATGTTTGTAAACATCATCGTGATAGTTTCAAACATAAAGGACACATGCAAGTAACTGTCTATACAAATGCTCTATCAATCTACTCTCATGTGGCCTAGTACATTCTTGCATAATAATTGAAGGCCATAATAGTTAGGTTCAAATTCTAGAGTCTTAGATGTGAAATTTTGAAAATTCGAAGTATACATAAAGCTTAAAACATTTATCAAATTGTAAAAAATATTTTTATATTTTAATTATCATTGACACTATTTATTATAGTTATATTTAAAAGTAAATATACCTATTTTTTATTTAATTTCATTTAATAATCTACCTACTTCATTAAAACTGAATTATTTGTAACTTTATTTATCTAATAAATCTAAAATTACATAAACAAATAACATTACTTTTAATTTTTTTTTAATATTAGTTTAAGAAAAAGAAGTTTAGTTCTCAATAAATATGAGAGACAAAATTTTCCGCATAGGAAATTAGACGTGAGTGGACTCTTGTGCGTAAGATGAATTTTAGTTTCAGTGATAACAATTGAGTGATAACTACTTCAGTTATAACAAATTCTATATATTTCGTAAATAGTGAAACAATAATTCACCTCAATTTTCATTGCAATGATTTTCTTGTATCTTAAAACAGGTGGAGTAATTTACAGTTTTCCACTTGCAGGTAGACGAGGTTAACTAGTCATTCTCAAAATTTCCATCAATGATCTCGACATTAGACATTGTGATGAGAAAAAAATTGTTCCACAGTATTAGATTTTAAGAATATTAGATTTTAAGAAGAAAAAATGAAAGAAAATATTTAGGTAAAAAATAATTGGCTATTAGTCTAGTGTGATCGACTATTGGTATATGTGTTATCATTTTTTAAGCTCCTTTAGTATTAATAATTGGAGGGTCAAGGTGACAAAAAGGTCACGGTTATTGGATTCCTCTTACAACTACTCAGTCACCTCCCCTAGCCATTCATCACATTCTATCTAGACTTTTAATAGATAAAAAGGACATTTCTATAGGTTAGCTAGGAAAGGGAAGGAATGGTCCTTTTATGGTCCACAATACCAGCCATGTATTTTTGGGTCTACATAAGGATAAGATGGAAACATAGATTCTTATTTTAATATGGAGAATTGCATCACACAAATTTTTGTTAGATAGGGATAGAGAATATTATTTAGATGTGGGCACCACCCATAATTTTTGAAATGAAAGTTAAATTGTGAGAAAGAAACGACAAGAAAAATTAAAAAATAATGCTATTTTGATTTGAGTAGCATACCATTACAATTTAAAACAAGACAAGAGACGAGATGACAATGACAAAGATGGATGTAATAAAAAAATTTGATATTAACTTGATTAATAGGGAGAATTTCTTTAAAAATCATATAGGCAAAGTAAATTAGAAAATAACATACGAAGACATTTCCATCGATTGGATATGAATGAAAATGCCAATGAGAGAGGAGAAGACACACATCGTGGATAGTTGGGGACAAAAAATCTTCTTGTAAGATGTGAAAGATATGTTATGGGGGTTAATATTGTTTCTTTATCCAAGAATTTATTTAAGATTTTCAAACAAATAGTAGCATGAAAATCTTCTTAAAATTTTTCATTACATTCTTGATTATATGAATAAAAATAGTGTTTAGCAAACTAGATTTTAGGGATGATGCGCAAGGAAATGATCTCCTCATAGGGTTCGGTTACAAAACAAAATACTAGAAACTAAATTTTCGTATTGCAAAATCCTTAACTTACCAATTTTTTCTACAAACGATTCCTTCCCATGGTAAACCAAAGCAAGGATCTAAAGTCCAATTGTTGAAGGGAGTTATTTTATCAAATATCTAGAGGTCCTACTATAATTTCACCAGTTAGGAAAATCCAATAGGAGGTACAGTAAGTTCTATATCTAGATTTAGAAAAGGAGGAAAATAAATTAATTAGGCCCTTGGCCCTCATGTGGAGAGGTTAGTGATTGGGCAATAGCAAGATTGTACATCTCAACAACATTGATTATAGGCTTGTGAAGAGGAGTATTGGATTCTAGATTCACTCATACTTGGGGTACACACAATTTTAAAAATTTACATTAGAAACTCAAATGCTAATAAAAAGTTGTTGAATAAGCGTTCATAAAATGAAAGTGAAAATGGAAATTCATTAAGAGAAAAAAACAATTATAATATTTTTGTGCATGACAAATTAAATTAAATGGACATGCTTGAAAATAGTTAAACAAACTACATTAACATCTACTAATGTTTAAACTAAAATGTGGTACTATAGATTTATAGATCTATTCCAAGAGTTGTAGTAATGGTGCATGAGACTATAGAGCATTCAATTTTTGGTCATTTGGCCTATGATTTCATATAATATCATTTTCTAGAGAACAATATCCAATCCTTGACTAGGATCTTTGAATCCATGTATAGAGAGGAAGATTCATTTGCATTATCTATGTTATAGACATTCAATTTTGAACAAATGACAACTATTAATATAGAAAGTATTATGAACAAGAGCAACAAGAACAAGAGTTGAAGTGCTTTGAATCTAGTTTCTAAACTTTTTGTTTTTTTTGAAAACGGTGGAGATTAAGTGTCTCAAAATGGGGAAGCACACAAAGTGGTCATGTGTCTTTTGAAAAAATACATAACATAGTATCTGGTGTGCTCCCCCTAAAATGTCAACTTTTTTTTTGAATTTTTAAAATTGTTCAAGCAACAAGTTAGTTATCACTGTATATTTTGTCTTTAGGGAACCTGGGTCAGGCACAAGGGGGTGGTCTTATTAGAGATAGATATGGAAAAGTCTTACTAGCCTACACAGTTAACTCAAGGTATCAAAATACCAATGTGGTTAAAAAAGTAGTGGCTTTCCATGGTATTGAGCTTGTTGTTAACCATGGTTATAATAGGATTATCATTAAGGGGGGTTCCCTCAATGTAATTATGATGTTGATAGGAGCTATTAAATCGAGATGGGAAATAAGGGATTTAATTATGAATTGTAAAGGCTTATTAGACATGTTGGACAGTGTTAGGTACTAACACCTATCGTGAAGGCAATGGGGTTGCAGAATGGTTGGAGACTATGGGTAGATTTATGAACTCCATTCAAATTTCATCCATTTCCTAAGATTTGCCTCAATAGGAATGTGAGGGGATTGAACAAGATATTGTCACACTTGGAAATAGACACACATTCCCCAAAAGGAATTAATTATGATAGAAATAAATTATTATCTGATGGTTGTGAGACATTTTGAGATTATTCTTCTAAGTTTTCTGATAATCTCTATTACTATTTTTTCTACCACTTCTATCTGGTCTAGGAAGAAATTTTGTGAAACATGGTAGGAGATCTTATTCAAACTGAACTGGAAAATTGTGACAAGTTCAAGCATAACAACATCCTCTGGCCTATTCTACAGGTTACTCATGTGGATAAGTATATTAAGGGTATAAAGGGTTTTGAGCTAGATATTTTTGAGAAATTTTTCATGTCTTGGGACCAAGGGAAGGTAAATATTGGTAGAGTTTATTTTGTGGTCTCATTGGAGTCAATTTTGGCTACTACTAGTTTAGTTGCAAAAGGAAAGGCCATTCCAAGAAACTCTAATGGCCATTACAAATGGCACTTAAAAAAATTTCCTAGCCTAGGGGACAGTATTCCTCGTATGCAAAATGGTTTCAACCGCCAAGAAATTCATGGAAAATGGAAAGATGTGGTGTTGGTGTTGATCAAATTTATCACTCTCAAGGGAAAGTTCAAGTGCTTCCACTCTTTTCCCTATGTTAAATCATTTTTTTCATAATATTAAAGTCAATTACTCATTTTGGATTCTCTTGTCCCTGTCTTAATCTATCATGAAATCCAAAAATAATGCCCCCCCCTCTTAATCAAGGCCTTATCCTCTACTTGTAAAATTTCTATCTAGCTCTGAAAATGAAGGTAGGCCCAAAAAACCCTAGTTTGATTGTGGAGTTAAATAAGCTTATGTATAATAGTATGGCTTCCTTATCTATTACAGGCTTGTAGCCTCCTAGATTTTGACTAGGGCTAATCTCATAAGGAAATCCAAGTTTGAAGCCTTAGGTAAAGATAAAGAAGTGGAAAAAATAGTTTTTGTTTCTGAGGATTCTTCTTCCTTCTAGTCCATTGGGTCAGGGTGGACCCTAGATAATACCCCTTTCAAACCCCCCAACTAGGCCCACAATCCCTCGTCCCCTAATTTTGTTCCTCAAAGGTACCCAAATGATCTCGAGATCCCTAAAAATGTTTCCCCTCCTTATTTTCTTAATCTCACCCCTAATGATGAACTACCATAATATGATTAGATTGTGAATAAGGTGGACAAGTTATCCATCATTTACAACTACCAAAATATCATTATCAAGTGGATTATTGTGTAACTGCCCCATGAGGAAAATGATTTAAAAGATCAAAGCTATTTCAAAGGATAAATCCAAAGCGAGGGATTGGTCTTGGACACCAAGGAAAATTATAGTATGTGGGATGTGTTTGATGAAATGGTGCAAAAAATGGAGAATTGGGAAATTATGGAAGAACAAATTCATGAATTGAAGGCTCTCCTTCCCTCAAATGAAGAGAAGTTGGAGATGCTTTGTGTCCTTGCTAATGTCAAAGAAAATCAAACCCAAGTCAATAAAAAGATAATAGACCTGGTTATTCAATTTCTTGTGTTAGTTGGTTCTAAACTCTAGTTTTTTAGTTTTTAGTTCTTTTGTTGTATTGTTTCATAGTTTTTTTGGTTGAATTCATCGTGAATTCCTTTTGTTCTATCTCTAGACTTGATGTTATCTTTTTATGGTGGGTCCAAGCCTTTTCCCAATTGATCTAATCACAAGACCATGTAGTTTATCCCAATTTTTTTGGCTATTTTTTTATGAATACATGATTTTTTACTAATTTTTGAAGTGGACACATCCTGATAAATTGAAATTTTAGTGTGCTCCCCCTACAATTTTTAAAAACTAATAATAATAAAAATTATTCTAAGGTGCAGAATGGAGTCTAGATTCTAAAAATTTAATTTTGTTTCAAAATTTGATGAAAGAGCCAAAATCTATGCCTAAAATACCATAATTTGGTTTATCACAAAAAATAACTCTAACAAAAGATAGAGACATGAAAAGCTTGACAAAATCAAAATTAAAAAATAATTATATGGCCAGAGAGTTTACAATGAGCTTCACAACATCATGGTGTTTTTTTTCTATGTTGAAATACAAGAAAATTTGACATGAAGCACAAATAAAAATTTGTTAATTTCTCTATCCTTTTCAAAAAACACATTTTAGGCCTCTAATAATCATCCAAGTCTAAGACAGGTCATGTTTCCCAAGGTATTTAATATGGTGTACACCAAATACGACATGTGCCATATATGTTGTACATCAAATATGCAATATGTACCTAATATGGTATGCGCCAAATATGGCATAGGCTAAATATGGCTCATGCCAAAATTTTGACCTTGCCAGTTAGTATCTCTTTCTCTATGTCAACCAACTTCATTAAAACCTATGGGTATGTGCAGGATCATGGTATACCAAACTATGGCCTTAAGTGGCAATGAAAAATTAGAAAGTCAGGGTTAGTCAACTTGATGTAAAAGGTTGAACATCTTATGAACCTTATGTGAAATAGTTGTAAGAGTAGAATCTGTAGGAAATTGAATGTAGTTTTTAAACTACTAGCCCTTGCTTGAAATTTTTTTTGTCTAATTGTTCAAAATTTTAGATTTCAATGCAGTACTATGAAAATTTCAGGGAAAAGATAAAGAGTACATGTATGTTTGACCACCTTAATCATAATCAAATGATGATATGTTTTCCAAAGATTCTAGATATAAGTAGTAGACTCATGCCCTGATGTGACACATATTTTTTTGTAATTTTTGGTCAAATAAATAATTAATTATGAATTTTCAGCTACAAATTTTTTAGAATAAAAAAAACTTTCGTATCTGACCAGCGTAACTAATTCAAAATTTTAACAAATTCAAAACTTTTTTTTTCTTATAGTAGCTGAAGCATAGAATGTGATGCATGTTTCGGATTTCAAAAAGGTTAAACGGTTTGAAAGTTATAGTTGTTTTTCAATCAGTATGTCAATTATGACTTTAAAGATAACTCAATTAAAAAATAAGTAATAATTACTTACTAAACTTGAAATTTGATAGCAATTATATTGATGGAAAGCTGATAATATCTTTAAGAAATCCTTATCGTTTCATCAATTTTGGGTGAAAAAATAGTCGTTAGCTACATGGTCGAAGTCTCAGTATCAAGAACTATCTCTTGAAACACACCTAAAGGGTTGACCACCCACATTTGGTAATGCCCAAGAAAATACCATGCCTAATCAGATATTTGAAAAAGCCCGCCTATTTTGAAATTCCAATTGCACCTCTCTTTTCAAATTCAAGTTTCATATTAAATTATGTTTTTTCTATGTTAATATTAATTTCATTTTAAACATTAATATTAAATAATAATAACATAGCATTAATATCATAATATAAATTTTTATATTAGTACGTATTATATTATTTGATATACAAAATGATTTCAAAAAAATACCTGCACAGTTCATTTGAGGATAGACACTTTCAGCCCAAATCCTCTTAAATGCATCCATCACATGATTTTTCTACAAACTCCTTGTAATTTCGGCAGTCTAACTATACTGACTAAGTAGATGTCAATGGACTTCCCCTCAATTGAATACAATCAATTGATTTTTTAACTCTCGAAAAGAAATTTCACATAGATGCAGATATAAATTTTTATATTAGTATGTATTATATTATTTGATATACAAAATGATTTCAAAAAAATACCTGCATAATTCATTTGAGGACAGATAGTTTCAGCCCAAATCCTCTTGAAAGTATCCATCATAGGATTTTTCTACAGACTCCTTGTAATTTCAGTAGTCTGACTATACTGAATAAGTAGATGTCAATGGACTTCCCCTCGATTGAATAGAATCAATTGATTTTTTAACTCTCGAAAAGAAATTTCACATAGATTTAGAACCACTGTACACTCATCATCTATTCTAGAAACTAACAGTGGCATAAAAATTGATGTAAGAACATTTAAGGTACATTATCAATAAAAAGGTCTATGAAACCTTTAAATATACATTAAAAAGTGGAGGTGAAGGCTCTAGATCTAAGAGAGAGAGAGAGAGAGAGAGGTTAGAGAGAGAGAGATAAATTTTGGTGGGAGATATTAGATATCCAATAATATTGGATATCCACAATTATCAGATATCAGATTCTGTTTACTGGTGTAAAAAAAAACAAGATTCTCTGGGTCCTTCCAGAGAGTCAAGTTTTTTTCCTAAATTACGGGATTTGAGTTGTAGTGAATCATGTTTTGTCTCTAGAGAAGACAAAAGTCTCACGATTGGAAACCACCATTTTCCCAGTTCAGTGGTATTCGCAAACTATTTCCAAGATTTCTTGAGATGTTAGCTAACTAGATTGCATGACTGTGTGCATCCAACATTTATTCTTTCTATGATCCATAGACAGGGGCCTTGCATTCTCTTGATTTCCATGCATCTTTGCAAATAGTTTTCATAAATTGGATGGGTTCATTGGTCTGTATCTTCATCATGGTTCCATGTTTCACATCATTGTGAATTAAACACCCAAAAAATGGCAGAAAACCATAGGCTCTTTCAGTTAACCAAAAGAGAAGAACAGAAGCACAAAAATTGAGGCTTTGTGGTGTGCGAGCTTCTTCTCTAGGTTAATATGTGTATTCTATTTTCTCTTCTCCACAAACTATTATTTTTTTCTACAATTTCCCATGATTTGTCAATGTCCCTATTCCCTAGTTTATTTTTCTTGTTTTTGTGTGTGTTTCTTGAAAGTTCTTTTTTTAATATGCCATATTATCTTTCTTCCTCAAGGTCGTAAAAAGAATCTCCATCCATGCTCCTTTGATGGAGGTTCCTAGAAGCTAAGATTCACCTCGGTCCATGCTAGAGTTCAATATAAGTCTTCCCCAAACCACCTTAACATAACCCAAGATGCAGTTCAAGAAAATCTCCCTGCTATTATTAAATTGAGGATATTTGCTGTCAATATTCCAATTATCTAGTTAGGGTTTTGGCCAATTCTAGAGTAACTACTTCAAAGATTAAAGAATTCATAGATGCAGAAGTAGTAGCTATTGATTCCTATTAAAATAAGCTTTACTCATGCTATCGTTCCATGGAAATTGTCAATATCTAGAAATAAAGCTCAAGTTAGTTGATAAAATGCAATTTAAGGTAAATGCTAATTTTTCTCAAATGGTGTTGAGCAAGTCCATTGTCATACCCTTATATAATTTGTATCATCTTAATTTTGTATCGTTACATTTCTATTATCTTAATTCCATTACATTTATATCATCAAATGATGTAATAGTTGGAGTTATTGAGTCAAAATTGGTCAAATGTGTCCAAAGTAAAATGATGATTCCCTGGAGTGAAGGGATAGTGTTCAAGGATTACATCCTATTATCGAATGGACTATGCCATTAGCTCGAATTGGGAGGGTAAATGCTAGGAACAACCCCATTTCAACCACTGAGTCAGTAGAACGTTCTGGACCATGCCGGACCCAAGTGTCCCCAAGGTGCACTAAGCACGATTGTGCAGCAAAATTTCAAGGCTCGGTTCTTGGACTCCATGAGAGGTATCAGTGATCCATGAGATGCTACATGACTGCATTTTTGAGGCCTACAATAACCTCTCTCTATTTTGGGAGATTCAAATTTGTTTGAATTTGGCACGCTAGTCTCGCTCGATGCCAAAACTTGCAGTGAGGGTCAGATTAAAGTTGCACCAATGGGTTTATTCCAAACCGTTCATCCCAACATCAAATGGACTATGCCATTAGCTCTGGTTGGGTGGGTAAACATTAGGGACAACCTTGTTTCGACCACTAA
Source organism: Chamaecyparis obtusa (assembly GCA_027943335.1). Taxonomy (NCBI): domain Eukaryota; kingdom Viridiplantae; phylum Streptophyta; class Pinopsida; order Cupressales; family Cupressaceae; genus Chamaecyparis; species Chamaecyparis obtusa. The sequence continues at coordinate 790,975 of BSBK01000576.1, forward strand.
GTCAGTAGAACGTTCTGGACCACACCGGACCAAAGTGTCCCCAAGGTGCACTAAGCACAATCTGTCAATTAACTTTCGAGGCTCGTAACTCGAACCCCGTGAGAGGTATCGATGATCTGTGAGATGCTATAGGACCACTTTTATGAGGTCTACAATAAACTGTCTCTATTTTGGGAGATTCAAATTTGTTTGAATTTGGCATGCTAGTCTCGCTCGATGCCAAAACTTGTAGTGGGGGTTAGTTGAAAGTTGCACCATTGGATTGCTTCCAAACTGTTCATCCCAGCACCAAATGGACTACACCATTAGCTTTGATTAGGCAGGTAAACACTAGGGACAACCCCGTTTCACCCATTGAGTCAGTAGAACATTCCGGACCACGCTGGACCAAAGTGTCCCCAAGGTGCATTAAGCACGATTGGGCAATGAACTTTTGAGACTCATATCTCAGACTCCATGAGAGGCATCAGAAATCTATGAGATGCTATAGGACCACATTTTAGAGGCCTACAATAACCTCTCTCCATTTTGGGAGATTCAAATTTGTTTGAATTTGACACGCCAGTCTCGCTCGATGCCAAAACTTGCAATGAGGGTCAGTTGAAAGTTGCACTACTGGATTACTTCCAAACCATTTTTCCTGACACCAAATGGATTGTTCCATGAGCTCCGATTGGGTGGGTAAACACTAGGTACAACCCTATTTTGACTATTGAGTCAATAGAACATTCCAAACCACGCCGAACCAAAGTGTCCCCAAGGTGCACTAAGCACAATTGGGCAACAAACTTTTGAGGCTCGTAACTCAGACCCCATGAGAGGTATCGACGATCTATGAGATTCTACAACACCAAGTTTCTTAGGCATTCCTAGTGTATTTGTAGGGGTACAGGTAGAGTACTGATATTTTTTCCAAAAGACCAATACCTGAATTTGAGATATGTTTTGGTATGGCCAAAAGGGTGTTTGATTATTGCCAAAAGGGTGTTTGATTATGTAATTAGGTCATTTTGAAGTCTTTTAGCCATTGGGAGTAAAGGGTAAGTCTAGAAACCTTGAAACCACTTTAATAGATATCCTTATATACCTCAAATGATGAATTACACATGTGAACACACGTAGCACATAAAGCGTACACATAAATTTTCTTAAGTCATGAAACATACATGTAGCACATAGATTATAAAGCATACCACATGAATTCACTTAAGTCATGCACATAGCCCATACAAATGAATTTAGGTTATGAAGAATGGACTTGAATATACATGAATATAATTAAGGCATAAATTGTACACAGGAGTACATACACACAAGCATATTTACATACTAACAATGAATAAATGAACACATGTAATTCACAAATTGGATCGAATATCAAGTTTCATATATATATCAAAACGAACAATAATTCTGTATATATTTACATGTGGCATACACCATCTCAAAATGTGTCATATGACATCTCAAAATAAGAAGTTCAACTACAAATATTTCTAGGACATCCTATTCTACTGGTGGATCATCAAAATGTAGCCTCTTTGAAGCACTCTTTGGCTTTGATGGATCCTGCATTCAAACACAAAAGTGAAACCCCAAGTTAGATTAAAATTCATAATCATAGTCAACAATAATAAATAAAATTTGAACTAAATTTGAACTCTCATATACCTCAACTCTATATCTCCTCCCATGGATAGGAGACCTAATATATGTCCTTGGTAGCATAGGAATAGTGCCACCAATGTCGACTCCCACCTGTATATGTTTGCAAACATGAGATTGATCTGTGAGTTATACTATTTAGTGTTAAATACTTGGTAGCAAATATATGTTTACAAAATAATTGAATTAACATTAAAACTTACCTGTGTTGAACTTTCTTCAGGGATTGTTGGCTGATTCATCAACAATACAAACCCTTGGCGTTCTGCCTCCCTCAAACTAGGAGTGACCTACAAAATTCAAATAGATACTTCATACTATCATAACTTGACCATATTATATATACTTGATAGTAAAATAAACACAAATAACTTTAGAAATGTACGTACCATGGGGCTATCACTGCGAATGGATACGACTGTGACTCTATCATGACGATAGGGTCTCATGACATCATCATATGCCACTCTTTGTCAAATAAACCATGTAAATTAAAAATGAGTATGCACAACTAACAATTATACATGTATGCATAAACAAACTAAATTACTTAATTACCTTTCCTTTATCAATGGCTGACACCTGCACCCCCTCACATTGCGCCCCAGTGGCAACAGGTGATACCTGCATCAGTATGTAAAAGATGATCATAAAAAATAGAAAACAATGTACATATACTATTATCATAATTTACAAGGAAACCAATGAGTACATTAAAATATATGTACCGTGGAAGTGTCAAGACCAAATGATATGGCCAAAGGTGTGGACCCCTCCACCTATGCCATCTCCTCCTCTATCATCAACTGAACATAAATGTAACACATAAAAAGACATAAGTGAGAAATTATTATAAGGAAATTCTACTAAAAATATGAACAATAAAATTTAAATACATTGTAAAAAGTGAACTATTTACCCTTACCGTAATAGTGGGAGTCCATGGCTCTGTAGGCTCTTGATGCACATCTCCATGAGCTGCTTCAGTGCCTATAGTGTGTTGTGTAGAATCATCCCCATTGAAGCCAAAATTATATGCATCACTATCAGTCAGGGGACCAAAGCATAGATTCTTGCATATAATGCAAGTTTGGGGCACAAAAACATGTGAGCTCATGTAGGATGTGGAAGCACCAGAAGCATCAGGATGAGGAGGCAACAATGTCATGCTCTGTGTAGCTAGCAGATCACTCAAGGTGTGAATGGTTTGAATAGTCTGTGAGTCAGCCTCAACAATAATGTATGGATGTTTCACTATGGGAGGTGGTGAAATATTAGGAGAGGGGACATATGTGTGAGATTTCACCCGTTGTGCCCATGGCCTATCTTGTGGAGTTCCTAAACCTACACCCTAGTTCAGTCTCATACTCCAATAATTCACCTTGTGACCGAGCACAAATTCAGCATACATTTTTTTAATAAAATAAAATGGGACATCCAAATTGTTGTGAGGTGATCTATCAAAAACTATCCACCAACAGTCCCAAAATTTGTCACATATTGCACTATTTGTGCACCATTTAATTTACAACTTGGTTTTTTTATGGTCTACTTTTAGACCGGTTTTAGGATCCACAAAAAGATTAGCTATGTCATGTTTTGTTATATTTAGGTTCATGAATTGATCATAATCAAGCCCATCGTCAAACAGGGTGTGCATGGAATCACGCCAAAGAAGTGCATCACTATGTTGCTGTGTAAGTTTCTCCATGTTTTCAATAATTAAGTTCAATGTCGTAAACATGGGGTGCAATGTGGGGATATTGGCATAGGTGGTTTGAAATCCTCTAAGTTCATTTAGATTATCTCCTATTAGATCTTCTAGATGGTGAGGGTTTGTGATAGGTACATCTTCTAGAGGTGGGGAATTTTTGGGAGGTGGTTCTGGATTGTTTACGAGATCATTAGGAGGGTTTTCTAATTCCATGTCTAATAATAATGAAAAAACAAATAGATAATTACAATGAATTTTAAAAAACAATACAAAAACTCATTGCTACCCTAATTTTTATATAAAAAACCATAAATTTCTATTTAAAAACAACTAAAACAAGAAAATTAGAAGCTTTCACATACTTGGTGATTTAAGAAAAATCGGATAGGGGATTTGGAAGCTGATATCCGATAACTCTAGCTGCGTTCATGTTTTTACAATGAAAAAATGTTGAACGCGGCTGGGTATAGAAGTATATATTTACTGGTAAATATTAGATATCTGATAATATCAAATATCCAATAATATCAGATATCCGATTAAGCCTTTTTCTTTGGCTTTTGGCTTGGCCAAGTGTACTGACACCTAGGCCTACTAAAAAGTCAACATATGCATTTGTGCAGTTTTGGACGAGTGAAAATAATTTTTTTTCACATCGCTACTTTTTGGCATACCATGATCCTACACATACCCCTACACTTTAGGGTTTCTCTATTATTTCCACCTCTCCATCCATGTTTCATTACTAGAGATCTGTATATCTCCCTCTATTCATCTCAGCTATGTGTCTCTCTCCAATTAGGTCTCTAACATCTATTTCTTGTTGGCATTAAGCAGAATTGCCACTAGTGACAACACTTATTTGTGTTCTCAGTGCAAACCGAGCAGACAGTACAAACCGAGCAGACAGTGCAAACCGAGCAGACAGTGCAAACTGAGCAAGTTAGTACAAACCGAACAGGACAGTGTAAACTGAGTAACATAATGTCTACCGAGTCACCAGTATTTATCGAGTTCAAAACCTACCGAGTGATCAGTATGAACCGTGCCTTCACTTCTACTGAGTGCATGACGATGTCGAGTAATGCAGTGGACGCCGAGTATCAGAAAGTCACCGAGTCAGTTTGCAGGAACCGTGTAACCATACTTGGGCCGACTTAGTAGCACTTATGTTTATTTGTCAAGCCGACTTTGTAATTGTAATTGTGATTAATTGTTTAAGACTTGTATATAAACAATGTTGTAAAAATGTCAAGAAGCATGTAAGAAGAATATATGTGAAAGAGAAAGAAAGGCAGAGATAAGAGAATTACAAGAAGGCTTCAGCAGTATAAGGAACAGCAAAGACAAATTCATCACAGAAGGTGATCAGTACATCAGCGAATCTCAATCAGCAATCCAGTTGCAAAGCAAGAGATCTACTGTTTCATCCTAACAGGTGAATCAGTACTAAATCCTTAAACCGGGTAGACTTAACAGTCTTTTGAAAAATCTCTTTATCGAGTGCATACTTCATTGTATGTTTTGTAAATCCTTTAACAAGGTGGATTTAGCAATCCTTATTGCTCCTAACAGGGCAGATCATCAGAAGTGATCAAATTGTAAGCCTTAACCGGCCAACTTTATTCTGCAGTATTAAAGCTTTGTGGGTTTCATCCCCACCTGAGTTTTACTTTCTTTTGGAAGGTTTCTGGGTAACCAAATCTATGTGTCATTATTGTGAATGCTTTTAAGTTTCATGCTTTCTGTATGCAAAGGTTAAAGTGAATTACATGTTAATACTTCTGTAATTGGAAGAAAATTTGGAGTTACTGATTCACCCCTCCCCTCTCAGTAACTCGGTTAATTCCTGAATATTTCCAACAATTGGTATCAGAGCAGCATTGGTTCTCAAGATAAAGCTTAACTAGCTTGAGCAAAGATCCAGGACAATGGAGGTATTCAAACTGAACAAGGTGATTGAAAATGAAAAGCTAGATCTGGAAATGGCCATAGCTAAACTCAAAGAAGCAAAAGAACATCTTTCCCAATCCCTAAGAAGAAGGAAGGAACTTGCAAATCAGATGAATGATCAGAATTACATTGAAGAAAAGATTGAAGATCTTTTGCCCTCAAATAACTCAGATGAAGCAAACAATGCTGTCAAAGAACTCCTAGAAAAGAATGGGTCTCTGCAGGAAGAAGTGAGAAAATTGAAAAGAGAACAAGAGCTACACTCTACAAGATTCTGTGAGATCTTGGAACAAAGAAACAAGTTAAAAGATGAATTAGATGGAAGAAACATTGAAGTCCAAAATAAAACCCTTCAGCTAGAAAACCTAATTGATCAGATCTCTCATACAAATGAGGAAATTCTGAATCTAAGATCAAAAATAGAAAGCACAAGAGAAGAACTAAGATCTGAAAAAGAAATCAATCTAAGATTGGTGGATGACCTAAACGCTGAAAAACAAATCAATGAAGGAATGCTGAAAAGTCAAGAAGACTTGAATCAGCTGTATGAGCGAAATCTTCATAGGCAAAAAGGAAAAGCAGGACTTGGATACAAAGGAGAAGGTGAATCTTCTAAGCAAGGTACTCAAAGAAATCAAAAACCTACTTGTAATCATTGTGGTAAAATAGGACATACTTCAAATAAATGTTGGAATAATGAAAAAGCAGAATTCAATGGAAAATGTTACAACTGCAATCAACCTGGTCACAAAGCAAATGAATGCAGGGAAAAACCTAGATTCAGAGGTAATTGTCACAAGTGCAACAAACAGGGTCACAAGGCATCTGAGTGCAGATCCAAGACATTTAATCCAGCAGAACAAATTATGAAAGCAATGTTTGGATGGGACTACAACACCTGGTGTAGATGTCATTACTGTGGAGAATATGGACACATTAGCATGAATTGCATAAAACATCATCTAAGGAAAAGAGATACTACCGTAAGATGCTTCAAATGCACTAAACTCGGTCACATAGCCAGAAACTACATGAATGCTAGTGAAGTTGAAGATGGAAAGAAGAATGAAGCAACTAAGGTCAGGAAACAGGTGAGACAAAAATGGATTCCTAAAGCTACCGAGCAATCCAGTCCAAGTAATGGAATGGATGGCTCTACCGACTCAAACTAAATTTCCAAGAAAGCACTGGAACTGTATTCTCATAGACCAATCTCAAGCAGTTCCAGAACCAAATTAAAAGAAAGATCTAAATCAGCATACAAGATGCAGTAAGATCACCGAGCGAGGTCAGAGCAATATGAATTCTTGAGTTCACCGAGTTGCGAAGTCTTTACCGAGCAATTAATTCTTAGTGGGTGACAGTCTGTCAGAATTCATACCCTAATTTGTACTGAGCATTAATGACAGAGTTGTAAACAAAAAGCAAGTAATCAAACTCATTCTTCACCGCGAACCTTTAGGACTTTGAGAGCAGAAAATTTCAAGAGCAACCCGGCGATTCAATACTTTTGCGAAAGGAATTTTTTGTGAGCTACCATGGCATCATCCAGCACTTCAGCAAAGAAAGGATCTGATATGTTAGTCCAAGGGGAGTGGAAAGCACCAGATTTCAAGATCGTGCCCGCAATTGCAGCAGCCCTAGATCCGAACGGAGCTCAATCTCAGATTCCTCCTAAGGTACTACTTATTAACGATATCCGCAATCATTTCAACTGTTCAATTCATGAAATGGGGAACCTAGAACTAGATATTGTGCATGAAGAACTATGTGTGGATGGTATTCTGAAACCCGAGCACAAACATCTGGAAGATAAAGGTTTAGTTCACATTGCACATCTACCTCGAAACTTTCGAGATAAATGGGTTAGATACATTCTCAGCCGTGTACATGATGGCAAGATTTGGCTTGAGCAACCTATAGAGATCACAAAGAAGATGATTCATCAAATCACCGGTCTTCCCATGTTGAACAAAGCAAAAAATACCAAAACCCTAGGTCGGACGGAACTAGAGAAGAAAACCCTAGCCGAGTGGGACGGTAGAGGCATGAAAGTTAGCAGCATTACCGATGCTGAACTAAAGTTTGGTACACACATTATTGCCCATAAGATTTACAGTTCTAGTCGACAGAACAGTGTCTCCTGTGAAGCTATTGACCTAGCATACAAAGTGGTCAAGAATAACTTAACATTTGACCTAGCAGACTTATTGTTAAAGCAGTTTAACAAAAATATGGAAAGCATTAAAACTTCCAAAAACAATCCATGTAAGTTTGGATCCTTATTGGTCTGTTTATTCTTCTATGTTCTGAAATTCTTCCCTTCTAAAGGAAAAGTTGTATGGAGAAAAGATGTGCCAGTCCTCTATGAAATAAATGAATACATCTCAGAAATGGGTGAAAATTTTGAAAGCATCATGGATAATTATTTTGAGTCTTTCAAAGAGAAAATGAATGACAGATTCTGGATTCCACAGAAGTTGGTGGAAGATTACAAAGATGACATTTGTTTTATGGTGGATTGTGATAATGTATATATTCAAGCAGTTAAACCGAGGACTGTATATGTAAAACCTCTTCCTTATGAGGTAAATATTGATGAAACCAAGAATATCATTGAAGCTCTTCTTAATCAGCCCATCAATCCCAAAGCTCCATATTTTGGAACATATGATGAAGCTAAGGTGAGAATTGAACTAAGCATAAAGCTTCCACAAGCGGTAAACAAAGGAAAGAAGAGGATAGCCAAAATGCAAATGATAACCGAGGACAAAGAAGAAAAAGATGAAGAAGAAGAGGAAAAGGATGAGAAAACAGAGGAACCAGAACGTGCAAAGAAGAAAGGAAAGGTATTCATCACTAAGGCACCTAAGCCTCCTACTGCTGTATTTACAAGGAGAAATACAAGAGGCAAGGCAGACAAGGCAGACAAGGCAGATAAAGACATAGTATTCAAAAGGCCTCCTCTAAACCTTCAAGAAAAGCTCAATCTCTTTAGAGACGGATCAGGATTTGGAGTAATTAACATAAAATCCTTAAAATATGAAACCAGATCGGAAACAGAACAGAAGGAAATAGAAGATGCTGTTATTGAGAAGATGGGACAGTGGAAATACTCTCCTGAAGAAATAGCCCCACAGGTTCTAGCAGTTCTATTAAATCCAATAAAAATGAGATGGAGAAATGCAAAGCAAACGGTGATAGACATATTTGATCAAAACCTGAGACAGTTGATGCCGAGCTTGAAAAATGATGAAGTAAAGAAGGCATTAAAAGAAAATGAAAATAAGATGACATTGAAGTTCAATACTTGTTTGATTTTGATCAACAATATTGAATCGGTTGTGAAGGCTGCAAATGCTACATGGAAGAACATATACCACCTTCACCAACCGAGTATTGAAACAGTCATAATAAAAGATATTGAAGATGACAGTGATGAACAAGAAGAAGACACTGAGGTAGATGATACTGTGAGGATAGCAGCAGAAGTCATTGCATCCCTTCCTACCTCTCCAATAAAAGTTTCTACATCCAGCCCAGAGACACCTTCAAGCATGGTTGTGACAACTTCCACATTTATCCAATCATCCTTAGCAACAACAGAAGCAGCTACCATTTCTTCTACCGAGTTACAGTCTCCTGCATCATCAAGTTTTCCAGCAGTAAGTTTTCCAGCTTTTGAATCTTCAAGTGTAAATATTTTAAGTTCTCTAGTAGAAAGTATACTAGTCTCTATAGCTAGCCCTACTTTATCTACTGTCACCACTACCAAAGCATTAAGTACAGATAAGCCTAAGGCTCTACCGAGTATAAAATTTTTGGGTAAGAATATAGTAGAGGATATAGACCTAGATGAAGAGATAGAAATTCCTACATTGGATTTTGCAAATCTATCAGCGGACCAAATGCAAAATATAGGTGAGATCCTCCAAAGGAAAGCAAAACAAAAGAAACTTAAAGAGGAGAGAGACAAGGAATATCAAATCATCAAGGATGCTAAGGACATTTTGTCTGATGCATTAGGCATTAAAGTAGACTCCTCCCAACATGTTTTGTTACAATTAGCAGAAGCAGTTGAGAAATACAATGAGGATTCATCTGGGACAGAAAAGTTAGTTGAAAGAGCCGAGAAGAGATTCAATAATAAAGTGCTTGAGCACATTGCTCAGCACATAGCTATTAACCAAGTAGAATTGTCTTTAGTTTTGTCAAACATTGAATCTATCTATTCGAATGCTACCTCTCTTTTGGCCAGATTGTGCAATATTGCCGAGTTCACAAAGGATGTTAAGGATAAAATGAATAAAATGGATGAGGATATGAAGATTAGCATACAGAAGCTGCAACTTGAACCAAGTTCAAGCTCTGCTCATCACATGAAAATCTCACACCTATCAAATATGCAGTCTGATCTACTGAAAGAAGACACAAGGATCCGGTCCACACTGCTAGACATCCAACACATGATCCTTCCCATCATGAATACAATGTATAAGCACATTGAACATTCCAAAACATTGATTCATGACAATCAGTTCTCTATAGCAGATCACATGATTGAACTCTCTGTAGAAGTCCAAATTGCTATACAAACATGTAAGATCCTGCAAGAAAGTTGGGACAGAACCCTGGCACTAATAATGAAGGTACATTCTGATTTTCTATCAAATTTTGGATTCTCTCTGTAAATAACTTGTATATGCACCTTTGGCATTATCGTCAAAAAGGGGGAGATATGTATAGAAGAAGATTTGTATAAGAAACAGTTAGCACATTGAAAGGGGGAGACAATGTATAAAGCCCTATAACAAAAGACAAATTTTGAAAAATCAAAATAAAACTCAGCATGATTCGTGTATATAAGTTTTGGCCAATAAGTGTTTTTGTCACTAATGCCAAAGGGGGAGATTGTTGGCATTAAGCAGAATTGCCACTAGTGACAACACTTATTTGCGTTCTCAGTGCAAACCGAGCAGACAGTGCAAACCGAGCAGACAGTGCAAACCGAGCAGACAATGCAAACCGAGCAGATAGTGCAAACCGAGTAGATAGTGCAAACCGAGCAGACAGTGCAAACCGAGCAGACAGTGCAAACCGAGCAGACAGTGCAAACCAAGCAGACAGTGAAAACCGAGCAGACAGTGCAAATCGAGTAAGTTAGTACAAACTAAACAGGACAGTGTAAACCGAGTAACATAATGTCTACCGAGTCACCAGTATTTACCGAGTTCAAAACCTACCGAGTGATCAGTATGAACCGTGCCTTCACTTCTACCGAGTGCATGACGATGTCGAGTAATGCAGTGGACGCCGAGTATCAGAAAGTCACCGAGTCAGTTTGCAGGAACCGTGTAACCATACTTGGGCCGACTTAGTAGCACTTATGTTTATTTGTCAAGCCGACTTTGTAATTGTAATTGTAATTAATTGTTTAAGACTTGTATATAAACAATGTTGTAAAAATGTCAAGAAGCATGTAAGAAGAATATATGTGAAAGAGAAAGAAAGGCAGAGATAAGTGAATTACAAGAAGGCTTCAGCAGTATAAGGAACAGCAAAGACAAATTCATCATAGAAGGTGATCAGTACATCAGCGAATCTCAATCAGCAATCCAGTTGCAAAGCAAGAGATCTACTGTTTCATCCTAACAGGTGAATCAGTACTAAATCCTTTAACCGGGTAGACTTAATAGTCTTTTGAAAAATCTCTTTACCGAGTGCATACTTCATTGTATGTTTTGTAAATCCTTTAACAAGGTGGATTTAGCAATCCTTATTGCTCCTAACAGGGCAGATCATCAGAAGTGATCAAATTGTAAGCCTTAACCGGCCAACTTTATTCTGCAGTATTAAAGCTTTGTGGGTTTCATCCCCACCCCAGTTTTACTTTCTTTTGGAAGGTTTCTGGGTAACCAAATCTATGTGTCATTATTGTGAATGCTTTTAAGTTTCATGCTTTCTGTATGCAAAGGTTAAAGTGAATTACATGTTAATACTTCTATAATTGGAAGAAAATTTGGAGTTACTGATTCACCCCTCCCCTCTCAGTAACTCGGTTAATTCCTGAATATTTCCAACATTTCTCCCTCTAACTTTGTCACCTCTACCTATACCCTCTCTAGCCTTGTCTCACCATGCCCTCCTCTCTCCTTATCCCCTTACATGCCTTTCCCTTTATGAATTGTCACTCTCTTAAAATAAATAAAGAAGATACAAAATGAACACATCTCTATAGCTTTTTCACCTTCCTCTCCCTCTGCATCTCCCTTAATCCCTCTCTTCCCTCTCTCTTCTCCTATATCCCCCCTCTCTCCCTCTCTACCTCTCTCCCACCCATCTCCCTCCCCCACCCTCTCTCTCTCTCTCTCTCTCTCTCTCTCTCTCTCTCTCTCTCTCTCTCTCTCTCTCTTTGCCTCCTCTCTATTTCTTGAAACCCTAAGCCCTAAACTCTAATTCCTAAACCCTACACTAGTCCCTAAATACTAAACCATAATCCCTAGAATAAAAACCATAAAGTGTAAGTCGTAAACCTAAACCCCTCTTATTAGTGCATATTCATGTGAGTTCACTAAAATATTGAATTCTAAACTTTGGTTTTGTAACAGAGTTACAAGCTTTCATGGCCGGTCTAAACACATTTCTTGTTTGTGCATTAATTCTTAGCATTCCCATAAGTGTGTCAAAAAATGTAATATGAACTACAAATAATTATTATATATTGAGCATTAGATGCTAGTTGAGCAACAAATTAAGAGCTGATACTTAATGTTGGAGAGAGGTAGAGGATGAAATAAAAGAAAATAGAGAACCAATAAAACAACGATTAAAGGAAACTTAGAGAACCAATAAAACAACGATTAAAGGAAACTTTACTTCAAATATTGCATATATATATTATAAAACACGTAAGTCTCATACAAAAAATGGAGTTGCTACTCTAAAATTACAAACTAAAAAAAACTTTAAATCCTCTATTTTTTGAATGTTGAAATCCTTATTTCGAGTCTCTATCACTAAAAAATTTCACTATCTCTCATTGTTCATTACTAGAAGGGACTTCTCCGTTCTTTGAATGTGTTTGCTACAACAAAAGAAAAAAATTTCACTTTCTTCACATATAATGCATTACAAAAAAATGGTGCCGCTAGTTCAAGAATCTATGTTCCTATAGAAAATATGAGAATTCTTTCTTTATAAGGTAAATATCCTTATTTTCATGTAAATGACCTATACCATGACACTTAGGGGGTTGACTACAATATAAACATCAAGCATACAATGTTGTTAGTAATAATGTAAACTAATTTTCATAGAACTTGTCTATGAGAATAATGCTATTTAGCATAAAACCAACTTTGATACTAAATAAAAGTAAACAATAATCACTAGCTAAAAATCATTAGCTTCTAAAAGGCACGTGGCCAAGTAAAAATGTTGCTCCATCTAAAAATTCACATAAATATGTAAAAAGAGGTTCAATGTGCTTAGATGGATAGATACATCCATTTCTAGATTTGATGCCTCATATTCTGGGTGGTACATCTCTTAAGATTCAATGTCTTTCATTGATATGTGTCTATGGAGGAAGTGCAATGGAGAAGTTCTACTAGATGGAATTGTTCCCCAATATAAAATGCCACTCTTCTTGAAAATTTAGAATTTAAATTAGTATAAATTTTCCAAATTTGTATGGTCCTATTTTCCATATTCGAAAGTCTTCATTTATTTTTTCTTCAAAGATAGTCTATTCACATGAGAATCCATATGAACATGTCACCCCACATTTGTAACTATAATTTACTAACCTAATGAAACCCTAAAAAAAAATTAAATCCTAAATTTGATTAAATATAATTCTAATGCTAATAGTCTTAATAGCTATAATCTCAATCTTAACTTCATTTTAATGTATTATGCTTTCTCCAACCATGAATCATTCTACAACTATATCTGTATTCATAACCTTTAATCCTATTTCTACAACTAACCCTATCACTAATAGTATTTATAATTGTAATCCTAACCCTAATTCCATCCATAAAACTAACACTAATGCTAAATATAAATGTGACCCTAAAAAAAGGTTCATGTAAAAGTAGAAGAAAAGAAAAAAATTGTATGAAAATAATTAATTTAACTTTAATAGTGTTAAATTTGTTGCTTTAGCAAGAAACACCAAAAGGTTAGATTTGATGAAAAATTCTAAAAATAGTAAATTAAGCTTTACATATAGTGATTTTAAAGTTTAAGTGATCGAAGTTTTTCATATTTTCGTAGTCAAACGATCATGAAATGACATTATTCCAATAGATATGAAAAGTGCATAATTAACACTTTTCCCTCACTTCACACTCATTTTTGTGAGCTCAATCAATAAGAGAAACATTTAAACATTAAAAATGAGATTGAATTACACTAGAACCCATAGCTTGCTTCAAAAGAAGACATTCTTCATATATAAACATGTCTTGTTGCTCACTCCATGCATTTTCTATCACAATTTATGCTAGAATTATGTGCTTCTATCTTATATGTAGGATAATGAGATATTATATCATCCAAATTCAAAAACATATTCATTGTTCCACTTACATTGGACAAAAATTCCTCAATCCTCTAGGATTATCTATAGTAAAAACCACAACCAAGTACATCCTAGATTAGAAATATGAAGTTGGTAGCATTCTATTTCTGACTTTTGATGTTTTCATTTTGGACCCAAAAATGAATAAATTACCCTCAGAATTACTTTGTAAAACTGATCAAATCCTCAAATCAGAACACGTGAGTGCATAATCATGTAGACACAAGGTGAGAGAATCATTATCAACAATTGGTTTGATTTGATCTTATCCTTGTTTGCAAGATTTTAAAAATCAAATAGGGGCTTCTTAACTACTTGAGAAAACGAAGCTCTTAGAATCATGAAACCCCTAAAAGTTTGGGCTCTCGAAGGATGTCAAACGAAGTACTAAGGCTCTGCCACTAAACATGAGTACTCACGTATTAAGGAAATAAATGTACCAAAGGACAACTTGAGGAATGTGAAGAGAAGGTGCCTAACAAGGATCCCCGAGAATTTGACTTCGAGAAGGCGTGAAGCGAAGGGGGTGGAAATCATGACCCACATAGATGAAGTCTATAGTCTTTACTTATTCAATTATAACCATAAAATCACCCTAAGTAAGGGGAGAATGTAAGAATATGAGAGTCTAGTAATGTAGAATCCCCCCTAACATGTTTGTAAACATCATCATGATAGTTTCAAACATAAAGGATAGATGCAAATAAATCTCTATACAGATGCTCTATCAATCCACTCTCATGTGGCCTAGTACATTCTTGCATAATTTAAGGCTATAATAGTTAGGTTCAAATTCTAGAGTCTTAAATGTGAACTTTTGAAAATTCTAAGTATACATAAAGCTTAAAACATTTATCAAATTGTAAAAAATATTTTTTATATTTTAATTATCATTGACAATATTTATTATAGTTATGTTTAAAAGTAAATATACGTATTTTTTATTTAATTTCATTTAATAATCTACCTACTTCATTAAAACTGAATTATTTGTATACTTTATTTATCAAATAAATCTAAATTTGCATAAACAAATAACATTTTATTTAATATTAGTTTAATAAAAAGAAGTTTAGTTCTCAATAAATATGAGAGACAAAATTTTCCGCATAGGAAATTAGACGTAAGTGGAATCTTGTGCGTAAGATAAATTTTTGTTTCAGTGATAACAACTTCAGTGATAATAATTTAGTGATAACAACTTCACTATGATGGAATAGTTTTCTTGTATCTTAAATAGTGATTATAACAATAATTCACCTCAATTTTCATTACAATGATTATCGATAATTACAAAGACAAGTTTTACTTATTTAAAATTGAAGGAGTACCTTCTTAAAACAGGTGGAGTAATTTACAGTTTTCCATCAATGATCTCGACATTAGACATTGCGATGAGAAAAAAGTTGTTCCCTAGTATTAGAGAAAATACTTAAAAATTAACTGGCTATTAGTATAGTGTGATCAATTATTGGTACATGTGTTATCATTTTTGAAGTTTCTTTAGTATTAATAGTTCGGGGATCAAGGTGACAAAAAGGTCATGGTTATTAGATTCTCCTAACAGCTACTCGGTCACCTCCCCTAGCCATTCATCACATTCTATCTAGACTTTTAATAGATAAAAAAAGACGTTTCTATACAGGTTAGCTAGGAAATGGAAGGAAAGGTCCTTTTACGGTCCATTATACCAGCCATGTATTTTTGGGTCTACATAAAGATAAGATGGAAACATAGAATCTATTTTTAATATGGAGAATTGCATCATGCAAATTTTTGTTAGATAGGGATAGAGAATCTTATTTAGATGTGGGCACCACACATAACTTTTGAAATCAAAATTAAATTGTGAGAAAGAAATGACCAGAAAAAAAAATGCTATTTTGATTTGAGTAGCATACCATTACAATTTAAAACAAGACAAGAGAGGAGATGACCTTGACAAAGATGGATGTAATCATAAAATCTGATGTTAGTGATTAATAGGGAAAATTTCTTTAAAAATCATATAGCCAAAGTAAATTAGAAAATGACATACTAAGACATTTCCATGGATTGGATATGAATGAAATGCAAAGGAGAGATGAGAAGACACACATCGTGGATAGCTGGGGATTGAGAATCTTCTTTCAAGATGTGAAAGATATGTTCTGTGGGTTAAAATTGCCGCTTTGTCCAAGAATTTATTTAAGCTTTTCAAACAAATAGTAGCCCATTAAGAATGAAAATCTTCTTAAATTTTTTCATTACATTCTTGATTATATGAATAAAAATAGTGTTTAGCAAACTAGATTTTAGGGATGAGGTGCAAGGAAATGATCTCCTCATAGGGTTCAGTTACAAAACAAAATACAAGAAACTAAACTTTCGTGTTGGAAAATCCTTAACTTACCGATTTTTTCTACAAACAATTCCTTCCCATGGTAAACCAAAGCAAGGATCTAAAGTCCAATTGTTTAAGAGAATTCTTTTAGCGAATCTCTAGAGGTCCCACTATAGTTTCACCAGTTAGGGAAATCCAATAAAAGGTATAGTAAGTTGTATATCTAAATTTAGAAAAGGAAGAAAATAAATAAATTAGGCCCTTGGCCCTCATGTGGAGAGGTTAACGATTGGGAAATAGCGAGATTGTACATCTCAACAACATTGATTATAGGCTCATGAAGTCATACTTGAGGTACAAAGTTTATAAAATTTACATTAGAAATTTGAATGCTGATAAAAGTTGTTGAATAAGCGTTCATAAAATGAAAGTGAAAATGGGCATTCATTAAGAGAAAAATAAAATTATAATGTTTTTGTCCATGAAAAATTAAATTAAATGGAAATGCTTGAAATAGTTAAGAAAACTACATTGACATCTACTAATGTCTAAACTAAAATGTGGTACTATAGATTTATATAGATCTATTCCAAGAGTTGTAGTAATGGTGTGTGAGATTGTAGAGCATTCAGTTTTTGGTCATTTGGCTTATGATTTCACATAATGTCTTTTCTAGAGCAAAATCTCCAATCCTTGACTAGGATCTTTGAATCCATGTATAGAGAGGAAGACTCATCTACATTATCTCTGTTATAGACATTCAATTTTGAACAAATGACAACTATTAATATAGAAAGTGTTATGATCAATATTTGATCCACTCGAGGAAAGCAATATCCCTCAATGGTGTATATGTAGATGAAGGAACATATCACCTTTGAATAGTCCTATGAATATTTGATCAAGTCTCTCATTTGTGTTAAATGTAACAAGAAGAAGGGAAGGACCTCACTTTGTAAACAATAATCAACAAATAACCCATACTAACGGTTCCCACATTAGCCACCTAAGAAGTCAACACTTAGAACATATTGGTTAAGCTTAATAGCACAAAATGCATGTGTTGAAAAGGATTTTAAGACTTTTAATCAAATGTAATCAACTAGTGTAAAATTAGACTCTACATTTTTTTGTCAAAATCCTCTCTTCTTGTGCTAAAATGGGAGCTTTTGAATATGGTAAGGGCTAGATCATGCATATTTTTTACATCATAATGATTTGCATATTCTTGTATTACATAATTGTGTGCATGCTTGCACTTGCATTTCTTAAGGGTAAGTGCCCCAAGATGATGGACCAGAGAGGGGTCTTAAGATGCCATTTTATGTCTAAATTTGAGAAACTCTAAAATTTCATAAGAAAATCAAGATAGTTATGCTCAAAATTTGAAGATGCAATAAGAACAAGAGTTGAAGTGCTTTGAATCTAGTTTCTAAACTATAATTTGTTTTGAAAACAGTGGAGATTAAGTGTCTCAAAATGGGAAAGCACACAAAGTGGTCATGTGTTTTTTGTAAAATACATAACATAGTATCTGGTGTGCTCCCCCTAAAATGTCAACTTTTTTTTGAATTTTTAAAATTGTTCAAGCAACAAGCTATTTATCACTGTATATTTTATCTCTTTAGGGAAGTTGGGTCGGGAAGGAGGGGGTGATCTTATTAGTGACATGCATGGAAAAGTCTTACTAGCCTACATAGTTAACTTGGGGTCTCAAACTACCCATGTGGCCAAAATTTTTCGAGACCTTCCAACTAGACCCTTTCTCTTGCCATGTGATTATTTTATGGGATTGGCATTGTAGCCCTCACAAATTGAACTAGATTTGGTATTTTTTTAAGGGGAAGATTGTCTTTAGCATATGAATAGATAAAATTTCATAATTTTTTTCTTCTTCTTCTTCTCTCTCTCTCTCTCTCACACACACACACACACACACACACACACATCAATTATTTGTTCTAATGTGTTACTATAGATATAAGTAAAATTTAGTAAAATTTCACAAGAAGAGGGTCACCTAAAGGTGCTTCTTGACCACCGGGGAAATGTTCCTTCTGTTGTGCTAGAGTTCACTATCTCTCTTCTCTTGGGGCTACACACTTCCTTATGAGCATTAACAAGTGCATAGTGTTTCTACTTGTGACAATTTTGTTTCTCATTCAAAAGATTCTCCTAATCCTATGAAAGGATATTATAGTCAGTAAGGTTTGTTCTGTCTTTATATTTGATGCTCTCATAGGGGGAACTTCTAGGCAGCCTTTCGGTGTAGCCACTAACTAATTCAATTTCAACAAGTTTCCATGTCTAGCACATGCTATTTTGCTAGCCCATGAAGAGGAAGTTAAAATAAAGATAAATATGAAAAGTGTTAGGACCTCCCGTAGATACTTGTAATTGTGCTATGCTTCAAGTAAACTGATTGATCAAGACTCTCCTCCCTCTTTGCTATAGGGGTTGCTACTTAATGACATCTTTTAAATATGTTTTATGATTTGGACATTTGTGTTATATGAACTCTAAGTATGTTGTTTTATTTTCAATCCCATTTTTATGCATGCATGAATGACTGACTGATTAGTAATTAGCCTTTTTGAATTGTTCACGATTAGCCAAATACTTCAACTTCCATGTAATATAGTCTTCCTTAATTTCTAAGATAGAAATGTATAAATATGAGCATACATGTAAAGACTGAATATCTCAAGAGTATGTCCCTAAGGACTAATCATTAAAAAAAATTAAACGAGTGTCAAAGTCAGTAAACCCAATAAGATTGGTCAACAATAATTAATTTCATACAAGATGAAAATACATAGAGTTCAACCATACTATCGAACACCTACAATGTCATAATATACTATTGCAATAACCAATTCTAATGATGTCGACATACTTATCTAGCATCCAAATACATCATGATTACATCAAGTATGATATTCATCAAATATTTTACATCAAGAATAAAACATCAGAATTAAATCAATCATGATACATAATTGCCCTCGGACAACTATCCATCTGCAAAAATCCCTATCTCATAAGCCCTTGGACAACTGTCCCTCTACTATCTCAAGACGGGATGTGGTCCAGGTGCTTTTTTTGTCCAACCACAAAGTGGTTAGCTCCCTCAGGGCTCTTCCTAACATGAAGAGTGCACCGACCCTGCCCAAGAAGCCTAGCAACTCATAATTGATGGATCAGATGGATTCTAGTGCAGCCGTGAAACTAACTACAAGTGTAGAACATAATCATGGATGTGGTAGGGAGATGAAACATAACTCACATATTAAACAACATATGCAACATAGATTTGGCCAAAGCATTTAAAACCATAAATCTACTAGCAGGCAGTATGAAAAGTACAACATTTTCAACTACCCTTCCCTGGTAATCCACATTCAACACCCCTCCCATATATTGTCATTTTCACAACATAGATAAGAAACACATCTCTATGATGAGCACATTTAATTTAAACAAAAGAATAAAATTATTTATAAATTAGATAAACTAATTTTTATGACCTAAAAATTAAATCAACCAAAATTTATTTCCATTGACATGACACAACTAATAAAAAATTAATTATTATCCTAATCATCTAAAACTGGATATGTAATTTAATCCTTGACCAATTAATTAATTTCTTTCTATAATAGTTAATAAATTCAATTATCATTCAATGAAATAAATAAGTAAATTAAAAAATTG
The DNA here is from genome assembly GCA_027943335.1 of Chamaecyparis obtusa. NCBI lineage: Eukaryota > Viridiplantae > Streptophyta > Pinopsida > Cupressales > Cupressaceae > Chamaecyparis > Chamaecyparis obtusa. The sequence continues at coordinate 810,931 of BSBK01000576.1, forward strand.
AACAATAAATACAACTATAAAATATGGCTTACAATTTTTGTCTATTACTATTTAAAACCTACTTAAATCAATTTCTTTATTAGTGGCTAAGAATCTAGAAATTAATTCAAAAGAGATTCTTTCAACCTCCCCCGGAAAAAAAAAAGGATTACGTGGCTGCACATAATACACGGTCAGAGTTTACTCTTAAATCTGAAATTTACTTCATAACTTTAAGAAAAATCTAGCATACAAACTATGCTTGAATCGGTTAACTTTTAGCAGCAAAAAGTTAATATTGATAAAAAACACTTCACTCATACAACCAAAAAAAATGAACAAAATAAACCATGAAACATTCACATCGTAAATGAAGCACTTCCCAAATATAATAAAATATAAATTTATACTGTGGAGAAGGAAGCGAATAGGCAAGAGAGAGAGTGTTCAAGAGGAAGAAAATAAGGAACATAGGGATGATAAAATATTTAATATTTATCAAAAGCTTTGGTGTGAATGTGCTAGTAAAGGTATCTACATTCAAAACTCATGGTGATGCATACATAGTTTGTGCAAAGTCAAACCATGCAGCCCATTTAGCTGAATACACCAAGATTTAAACAAATTTAACAAAGTATTACTTTTCTTATAATAAGTATTGAACCAAAGTCCAAGTCTAAGCCTTGATGAAATAAGAAAAAGGCACAAGTGTATGTTTAAAAAGGGCACACTTCTATGTAACATAGATAAAGAAATTACGCAGTAAGAAAGGGAATCTTAGAACCAAAAATAGATAAAGTATATAATTCACAACAGTTGACGAGAATTATGCTAAAACGGAGAGCTAACACTGGCATAAATGAAGAGATAACACTCTTATGAATCATACAGAGAGAAACATATGTATTTACTTCATCTTGTGTTAACTACAACCATAATCAAATCCTTTTACAAGAAAGAAACTTATATTTCCAACTCAACCATTAACATTTGTAAATAAAATTAACATGTCATCAAAATTTATCTTTGCACACCAATTTTTCAATAACCATTCACAAGTTTCATCGATAGCAAAGAAATGTGGAACCTGGTTCGAAATAGCTTAGAGATGCATCCTTTCTCCCCAGTTTCCCTGTAGACCCCAACTCCTGCATTCTTCCCCTTCTAATCGTCTCTCTATATCTCCCCCACACCCTCTCCAATTTTTTTTTAAAAACTAAATATCCGTCATGCAGTCAAATTTGGTAAGAGAGGGGAATGGCTCATCAATGTTGCTAGATAGTGGTGTAAAAATTGTGCTTCTGTGCACTTATTATTATTAAATTTGTAACTGTTAGTCTTCCAGTTCATTAGCAAAATGTAAGGGTTTAATTATTTTTGTTGTTTGACCCTTTTTATTTATTTATTTGAAATTAACATTTATATTCATTAAATTAAAAATTTATTTAATTTTTCTAAACATGTATTTACAATCAATTTAATAAATTTGGGTATGTGTCGGATCATGGTATGCCAAAAAGTGGCGATGTGAAAAAAACTTATTTTCACTCATCCAAAAGTACACAAATGCATATGTTGACTTTTTAGTAGGCCTAGGTGTCAGTACACTTGACCAAGCCAAAAGCCAAAGCAAAAGGCTTAATTGGATATCCGATATTATTGGATATCCGATATTTGCTAGTAAACATAACTATGTACCCCCAGTCGCATTCAACATTTTCTCATTGTGAAAACGTAAACACAGTTGAGGGTTTCGGATATCCGCTTTGCAATCACCTATCTGATTTTCCTAAAATCTAAGGTAAGCCCAATCTTCAAATTTTTATTGTTTTAATTGTTTTTTAATAGAAATTTATAGTTTTTATATAAAAATTAGCCGTTTAAATGAGTTTTTGTATTGTTTTTTAAAATTCATTGTAATTATCTATTTGTTTTTTCATTGTAATCAAACATAGAATCAGAAAACCCTCCTAATGATCCTGCAAACAATCCAGAACCACCTCCCAACAATTCCCCACCTCTAGAAGATGTACCTGTCATAAACCCTTGCCGTTTAGAGGATCTAATAGGAGATAATCTAAATGAACTTAGAGGATTTCAAACCACCTATGCCAATATCCCCACATTCTACCCCATGTTTACGACATTGAACTCAATTATTGAAAACATGGAGAAACTTACACAACAACATAGTGTTGCACTTCTTTGGCGCGATTCCATGCACGCCCAGTTTGAGGATGGGCATGATTATGATCAAGTCATGAACCTAAATATAACAAAACATGACATAGCTAATCTTTTTGTGGATCATAAAATTGGTCTAAAAGTAGACCATAAAAAAACTAAGTTTTCAATTAAATGGTGCACAAATAGTGCAATACGTGACAACTTTTGGGACCGTTGGTGGATGGTTTTCGATAGACCACCTCACGAAAATTTGGATGTCGCATTTTATTTTATTAAAAAATTGTACGTTGAATTTGTGCTCGGTCACAAGGTGAATTATTGGAGCATGAGACTGAACCAGGGTGTAGGTTTAGGTGCTCCTTAAGATGGGCCATGGGCACAACAGGTGAAATCCCACACATATGTCCTCCCTCCTGAGATTTTACCACCTCCCACAGTGCATATTCCTGACATTATTGCTGAGACTGACTCACAGACTATTCAAGCCATTCACACCTTGAGTGATTTACTGGTTACGTAGAGCACAACATTGTTGGCTCCTTGTCTTGATGCTTTTGGTGCTTCCACATCCTCCACGAGCTCACATGTTTGTGTGCGCCACACTTGCGTTATATGCAAGAATATGTGCTTAGGTCCCTTGAATGATAGTGATGCATATAATTTTGCCTTTGAGGTGGATGACTGTACATAGCACACTACAGGCACTGAAGCAGCTCATGGAGATGTGCATCAGGGGCCTACAAAGACATGGACTCCCACTATTACGGTAAGGGTAAATAGTTCACTTTTTACATTATATTTAAATTTTATTGTTCATATTTTTAGTAGAATTTCTTATTAATAATTTCACACTTATGTTTTTTTATGTGTTACATTTATGTTCATTTGATGATAGAGGAGGAGATGGCACATGTGGAGGGGTCCATGCATTCAGCCATATCATTTGGTCTTGACACTTCCATGATACATATGTTTTAATGTACTCATTGGTTTCCTTTTAAATTATGATAATAGTATATGTACATTGTTTTCTAATTTTTATAATCATCTTTTACATACTGATGCAGGTGTCACCAGTTGCCACTGGGGGGCAATGTGAGGGGGTGCAGGTCTCTGGAATTGACAAGGGAAAGGTAATTAAGTAATTTAGTTTGTTTATGCATACATGTATACTTGACAGTTGTGCGTACTCATTTTTCATTTGCATGGTTTATTTGATAGAGAGTGGCATTTGATGATGTTGTGAGACCCTATCATCATGATAGAGTCACATTCACATCCATTCACATTGATAGCCCTATGGTACGTATATTTCTAATGTTATTTGTGTGCATTTTACTATGGAGTATATATAATATGATCAAGTTATGATAGTATGAAGTATCTATTTGACTTTTGTAGGTCACTCCTAGTTTGAGGGAGGTAGAACACCAAGGGTTTGTATCATTGACACTAATACATTTGGGGTGAAATTGCAACAGCAATTTGCGACGACGGGCAGATGTTATGTGTTTTTGCAAAGTGGCAGGCTCTGATTTTGGATGGAAAGTATAAAGCTGACATGAAAAAAGGAATTACACCAGTAGAGAGTAGAGCAAGGTATGTGATACTATTGAGAATGTAATTATGTACTAATTAACCTCTATATTTATACGATTTAACATATTTCAAACTTTTCATAGATTGCCTGACACATCAAAGGCAACAAAGGAAAGACTAGAAAAGCACGGGACACACAAGCTCGGGTCTGGTGGTTTTTCCAAACTTCAAGCACGAATTGTAAGTATTAGTAAATGAAAAATTGTATCAAATTTTTGATATATTGCAAGGAATTTTTTTTTGATGAAACAATGCAAGTAAAATTCACCATACCAAGAAAAAATGCAAGGCTCAGAGTTCAATAGATGCCTCACAGAAGAGGACAAGAGAATTGACTTCCAACAAGGCTATAGAGCCATGGTTGAATGGCTATGAGCTGAATTCAGTGCGCAAGGTTCTAATAATGATGCATCTAAGCCACAGGTAAATAAGCTAAATGAAATTTATTTCAAATTGAATACTTTACCAATTAGTCTATTTGATGTTAAGTTCCACTATAAAGTGAGTATATCTATTTTAAGCAAGCAATGATAACAATGCGTAGGATATTGGAATGCAGCCTGAAAATCCTTCTACACAATCTGTGCATGATGAAGGTTCACATGATGTGCATCCTAGTGGTGGAGGTATACATTTGCTATTAAAATTTTTATATGTAATTGCAATTGGTGTTTGGATTAATGTAACATTTTGTATAGTAGCTATAGAGGATCGAGGGATTGGTGTTCATGAGCATGTTGAGGTTGAGTCCAGACAAAATGATGTGGCCAGATCAGGTAAAGAGCACCACAGTTATGTTCTTTAAAATAATTAAATACTTGTAACAATTATAATAAAATATTTTTAATTTAACTCTTTTATTTGTTATTGCAGAGGACCCCCCTTTGCAGTAGCATAGGAATTTGAGATCATCAAGAACAGAGAACAAAACAACTGATGAAGGGGGAATTGATGATAACACTGATGCTCCTCTTAGAGCTTAAATAGAAAAAAAAATTAGAAAGAAAAAAAAGAAATGATTGTCATCTACATACCTTAATTGATAATGATTGAATTTTATGTCTCAATGAATTTAATTATGTGCTAATGAATGTTCATGAATTATGTGTTAATGCAGAATATTGATGAATGTTGCATGTTAACGAATCTAATGTGTTAATGAATGTTATCGTGTGATATTGATTGAATGTTATCATGTGATATTGATTGAATGTTACATTTTATTAATGGTTGAAAGAATGAATGAATGGTAGATGTTAACGGTGAATGTAGAGTGATGTTAGGGGGAGGGGGGTGGGGCCAAATGAGCTTCCACCTTCACGTGGTTGGCCCTGTTTAGTAGAGAATATTAAACTATTCTCGAAACAAAGTGAAGCTCAATAAGATACTAAATATTTCTCTATTTTGTCAAATTTATACTTTTCGAAGTCTTTTGAAGATTTGTATCTGATAGTACTCTAATACCCTGTGACTACTCTAAGGTTCTTGGTTGTAATGTACCCTTTCCTGATTGACTTGGGAATTTGTGACAATTACCTTGAATTATCATTTCATACCATAAATTACAATATATTATATCACTTATAAACTTATATAATTGATAATGTATAGATAATGATAGTTTTTTTTCCATATAATGCTATTGTAACAATACTCTCAAATGTAAGACCACCATTATCAACTCTATATCTCCCGTCAATGGCTATTTGTCCTTTTCCCAGATTCAAATATGAATTCGCATATATGGAAGTATTGTTTTTTATTCCCCTCTCAAATTATAGAATCGTTATTTATAATATATTACTGTTCTTTCATCGCTGTTCCTTAAGTTCAATATTATCCTTCGTATATGACCATTTGGGACCACCGTTCTCTATCCCCTTTCTATCTACTGCTGACTGCATGTGCTCTTCTCCCATTTCTTTTTAACATTCCAATTTTTAAATCCCGTTCTTTATTCCCATGCTATTATGTTTCTCTCTTTCCCGATTATTCCCCCCCTATTCATCTCTTATTAACACTGATATATATATTTTGACTATTGTGTATCTAATGTTTTCGGTGATTGCTACTTTTTATTCTTGTCTCTCCCCCAAATTTTGATGTTTCTCAAATCCTTAGTTATATGCAGTGCTTCTATATATTCCCTCTATCTTTTGTATCCATGTAGGATGGTTGCCAGCTTTTGTTTGAGTGTTGACATTCTCTTTATGAATCCCCTGTCGCAAAGTATACACCGGAGGTGAAGGTTTATAAACTCCAATTGTTACTCACTGTCAAAGTATACTGTTCTATTTGATGTATTGACAGCCTATGAGGAATTGAGTTATTGGTGGTGCCTCTTGATTGTCGCAAATCTTTCTTTCTATTTGAGTATGTTGATCTAGATACCCCCTATCCCATAGATGACTGTAAGTTTCACTGGACAATTGGAATGTTTCTACAGAAACACAAAAAATGTCCCCAACTATAGAAAAGTAAAACTTCTGTAGTGTATTTACATCTATATTGATAATCTTATCATTGTGGAAGAAAAAAATCTGGAGTTGATTATGATGCAGGGAGGTGTTAAACTGCTTGCAAAGATGGCCAAAAAGGCAGAAGATCCACAAACGGTTCAGATTGTTGGGAGCATTGGCAAACTTGTGTGGGAAAATGGGATGTCTTTATCATGTATGTTTAGTAAACTTGAAAATTCTTTTGTAGATTAGTCCTACCCATCATGTCTAATCTCAACATTGTAAATGGAAAGTGTATAAGTTAGCAAATAAATAAGATTATACTTTCCACAGTGTATTATGGGAAGAAACTATAGCAATTTTTCCATTGAATAGAGAGTTATGAATACAAAAGTTCAATTCATAAAGGACTGTGTTACTAAATAATCTCTCTTATCATGCCTGACCGTTTCTAACTTGAAACATATGAAAGAGTTATCTGAGGTTAGGATAAAGTCACTTCATAAACAAAATACGTGATCAAATGATTTGAATGCATTCAATGTTTATTATTTTTCTTGAAAAGCTCTTTTGTTTGCCCACCTGTTGAAGTATTCCAATTTTCATCACCTCACAATAAGAATTGGCTCTAATTGTTAAAAGGCCCAATAAAATTTAGTCTCCATATGTTCAATATTTTCCTTCTTTTCCAATTGTTATAACCTTACTGTAAATATTATGTAGAATTATGTATAGAGTAGGACACTAGATCCTATCCAACAACATCTTCTATGCCATCTTATAGGGTTTCCATGTGACCTATCATGTTCAGCGTTCTTCTTGTACTATTTCTTGCATCAATCGCCTTTGAAAGATGATGTCAAGCCCCATGTTTTGCAGTGAACTTGTGGCAGTTTATGCATTTTTTGGTAGTTTGTAAGGTCTGTCTGTGCCTAGTGTTCTTTGTTCTGCTACAATGTAGTCTACTATTGTGGTACAGTGGAGATCTATCTATATAAAATGGTTATTGAGTAACATAAGGTTGTGGAGGCTTCTGTTGGAGAGCACAGGAAGCTTCATGTTGTTGCAAAGCTCCTTGCTATGGTGATATCTTTGCTTTGAGAATCCTTCTAGGGCTGTCAAAAGCCCATTGATTACTGTATTGCCATTCAGCTAGCAACCATTCAGGTTGGATAAACCCCTTTTGCCAATATTCAAAGGTGATGGCATGGACTTCTACAGTTCATAGGTGGGAAGGGTAATATTAGCAATGTACCCTCCTATTTTTGTTATAGTCTGTTAACTCTGTGTTAGCAATAATGGTACCAATGATACCAAAAGCTTACTTTAACTATAATATATTTACAATGTAACACAGTTATTTATGTTATAATTAAATTTATATATAATTTTCTATATCTAATTCCTATTTTTAGGTTGATATTTATTTTCTTATATTTTCATAGTTTTTTAGTACAGACAGACCTGAACTCAACTTGGTTTTGCTGGATCCTCAAATCCAGCCCTGAACCAAACCAAACTAGGATCTAAACCAGAACTAGCAACTTGGCTTTAAAGTCAACTATTGAAAAAGTATCTAGGCTTTTCTGCAGAACAAGACAAATAGGCTTTAGCGATTAATGAAATGAAGATGAATGTTCTGAATAACTATATTTTTTACATAAAGCTAATTACATATGCATAAACATGCCTTTTTTCCAAGGAGAGAATTGTTCATGAAAATTGGGAATGATCAATTAATTTTTACTTAGTGGATGTTTATATTCCTTTAATTTATATGGACTTGAAGTTGAAGTTGTGTTGCACTAGTTTGTGCAGATGTATACCATCTTGATTTTAAAATCTATTTCTAAAAGCTTTAGCCTATTTGCAGGTGTGGACTCTTCATTTCTTGGACCATCCTAATGTTCTGAAGTTTTATGCATGGTGAGTTAGTGATGATAGGTTGTGTTTCTTATTTCTAGTCCTTTTGTAGTCTAGTAATTTCTCTTGCTTTTCATTCCTATACTGTTTCATATGTGATGGCTCTGCCATGTTGTAAGTCATTAGTGAGTTTTGTAATGGATCGAGATGTTCTTTTCCACATTAATTAGGTGAAGGAAATATAGATTGTTCATATAGAAAAGGAAAGATTTTGAAACTTAATTTGAGCATAAGTGTAACATGGTGCACAAATATACTCTATATTTGCATCTGATAGATTTAATTTTTTAGGTACGAGACTTCTGCACATCTGTGGCTTATGCTCGAGTATTGTGTTGGGGGGGGATCTTCTAACATTATTACGGCAGGTAATTTTTTTTGGATCCTATTACTTAGTAATCAATTCTTTCTTAACAAAGAAAATCATGTACAAAATTATTACAGGTAAGAATTTTCTATAAATCTTATTTGTTAATAACCAACCCTTTCTTAACATAAGAAAATTATGTTTTTGTGTTAAGACTAGGGTAGTTTGATATTAAATTGTTTCCAAAAAACTGAAAATTGAATATGTTTTAGTCTTAATGCCTCTTGCATTTGGTCAACTGAGGTTCATATAAGGCATATAAACATTTTAGATAATGTACTTGTAGTATGTTTGAAGTGTTCTGCTCTCTCTCTCTCTCTCTCTCTCTCTCTCTCTCTCATGTGGAAGCTGCAAGAGTCTCATTTGAAATTCATATAAGTTTTAGTTTCAATGTGTATGTTGCTATAAGCATACACTACCATGTGATGATTGATGTATCTTTAAAGAAGGAAAAAATTCCTAGAAGCTTGTGTATATTTGGAGTGTCCTCTGTGTGTGTGTGTGTGTGTGTGTGTGTGTGTGTGTGTGTGAGAGAGAGAGAGAGAGAGAGAGAGAGAGAGAGAGAGAGAGAGAGAGACCCAATCAAAAAAAACAAACAAACAAAGGTGTGTGCAAATTCACATACACTCACACACACTCATAAGTGGATTCTGGTGTCTGCAAGAATGGCATTTTAAATCCATTATTTTCCTCTGCTTTCCCCCACTTTCTTTCTCTTGAATGCTTTCCCACAAATGATATGTTAGAATTCAAATGCATATCCACTATAGGCTTGCACTGCTTTGTTATTTGAATGATTTTTTTTTGAGGAAGATAAAATTTTATAGGAACTTGTGTATGATTTGACTCTTTGTACACACGCACTTGTCTGTGTGGCCCTTAAGTGGATTCTACAAGAGTGGCATGCCAAATCTATTTTCTGTTTGTTTTAAATAATTTCCTAAAAGATGTTTTTTTTAATCTTAATGCATATGTTGCTATATGCATACACTGCTATGTAATTTGACTGATGATTAAGGAAGATCAAATTCTCAGATTCTATCCCTCTTCCTTTCCTTCTCCCCCCCTCTCTCCGTCTCTCTCCAAGTATGGATAAAAACCTGTGTTGTATGTCTACATTTTTTCCTCTTATAGATGGTTCATACTTTTGATCTCATGTTGTCATTCTCTTATGATTCTATTCTCCTGAAAATAGTTAATGTATTATGTGTAGAGTCTATTTACAACAAATGAGAACATTTGCAATGAAGGTGTGCATTGCAATGTCTTTTAGAGTTAGAATTTTTTATTTTCAAGTACATTAAAAATTGGAAACATAGCTTTAGCTCCTACCTTTTTTATGAACAGTTATCTAGTTGACAGATAATTTTTGCATCTAGACTTGGTTTGACTACCGTATTTTACATATAAAACAAAAGCTAATTGTGGTGATTGATTTTAGGATGTATCCTTTGTTTTGAATGAACAAATTATTCAGCCTTTTTTCTTGATATTTATTATTAATACAATAATCTTATTTGAACACCTATCTTTGGAGCTAAATGAGGTTTTATGTTGTTTGGCTTCTTTGCTTCATTGTGGTTAGTAAGTCAGCTAGATTTGTCAAACCAATAAACATTAGGACCATAGGTTGGTAGAAGATGTGTAACGTGGAAGCCTCATGGTTTCTTTTGTTTAAGTGGGACTACTTAAAAAACATTGGACTGAAAAGTTAATCTTGCATATGTTGATATTCTTATGCAGTATGGGAACAACTAGAGCCTGAGATACTAGTGACAATTGGTTCTAATAAACACAATTAGCTTATGAATATTGATGATAGGGACATAAGGCTTTTTCATTTTGACTTCTAGTCACTATTATGTACTTTAATTTCATGTAGCAGGGATATCTAAAAATAGAGGTGCACACCAACAATGTAACCTTTCTCAATCTATTTCTACTCAAAATAACACTAACAAGATATTACAACTTGTTCAATGCAGGATAGCCAGCTCCCAGAGGAATCTATACATGACTTTGCACGTGACTTGGTCCAAGCATTACAGTAATGTACACTGACTTGGTCCAAGCATTACAGTAATGTACACTGACCTCATATAATTTCTAGTATCGGTAGCAGCACAATTCTTGGGGAAAAATAGAATGCCTTAAAATACTTGGAAACCCTAAGTAGCAATGTGGAAGCAGCCAACATCTTAACCAATGGTTCAATATTGTCCATGCTTGTTAAGATGCTAAGAATATCTAAACCAACTGCTTTGCATATTCAGCTTGTTTCAATAATGGGTTTCTTGATTCGGCATGCAACTATTATTGAAGATGAAGTGGCAAGTTCAGGTATAGTTTCAGTGCTAACTAATGCTCTTTGAGATAAGAAGGAAAAAGTGAGAAGATTTTCTATGGCAGCCTTAGGTGAACTTCTGTTCTATATCTCCACTCAGAGTGAAAATTCTCTGAAGGCTGTTGTTGGTCTGGAAAGTCCAGCAAAAGATAGCCGGTCATCACCATCTACATGGCAAGTTAGCCCCTAATTCTTGTGCCATTTATATCTAATATATGTGATGTAGAGCCTTGGTATCCACAGTGAAAAATAGTGTTTTCATCTAAACTTTGTGTGAGAATTCAAACTCTCCAACCCCTGCTTATGCTAGGGCACTCCTTACCAAAGCTCTACACTATTGAATGAACAAGTCTTTTGTAAACATTCAACACATTATTTACCCGTAGCTCCTCACAATTTTATTCATAGTCTGTTGTTATGTCAGTGACGACAGGTTCTTGTATACCTTGTGTACCTCCTTTCCCACCAACTGTGCCAGTTTATTTTCTGTATGTTCTTTAACAGTTTCATCACTTGTCAAACTTTCTACTTTGTTCCAGTCCTTCCCAATTTCAAATCTATTCCCATGAAAAACCAGTCACTCACCAATCTTGGTATATACTTGGCATAGAGATTCAAGTGTTCCAAAGGCTCTTAAAAAAAATCACTCTGTCATATTTCATATAACAGACAGAGTGTTCTTCGAGAACAAGGTTCTCAACTAAACTCCAACTTCACAGACTTTCTTCATAGTTAAAGAGAACTAACACTTGGTCTTTCCACTAGACTCTTTAATCATAGGTGAATTGCGACGGGGGTAATTTGTACCTAGAACAGGGTAACTTGTCCCAGAATTTTTTTTTCATTTTATTTTGTATTCGTCACAATTGCGACGCACACACAGCGAATTGCGATGGGGGCGCTATATAGGCGATGCCCACTCCCGTCGCATTTGCTTCAGGTTTTCATTGCACTTGCAACAGTTATCACATGATTGCATGCAACTTCCCAAGCGCATGCGACAATGTGACAAGCCATCCCAGTTGCACGGGTATTCATCGCCCTTGCAACGGTTATCACATGATCGCATGTGGCTTCCCAAGCACATGCGGCCATGCGACAAGCCATCACAGTTGCGTGGGTATTCATCGCACTTGTGATAGTTATCACATGATTGCATGTGGCTTCCCAAGCACATGCGACCATGCGACAAGCCGTCGCAGTTCTGTGGGTGTTCGTCGCCATTGTGACGCTGATATAAGGAATTTTAACGGGGTTGATGTCAGATTGAAGGGGCTTCATAGCGATAGATTGAAGTCATAATTACGATGAAAATGGAAAGATGTCATATTTTGCGACTAAAAAATAGCGACGTCTATTACTGTCGCGATTGCAACACATGGCTGTCCCAATTGCGACACATAGTCTTCGCAAATCGATGCCAAATTTATTAGTGTGATGACTCAGCCAACATTTCCCAAAGAAAGTTCAACTTAGGTAAGTTTTAATGTTAATTCAGTTATTTTGTAAACACATATTTTCTATTGGAAGTATTTAACATCAAATAGTATAACTTGGAGATCAATCTCATGTTTGAAAACATATACAAGTCGGAGTTGACATTGGTGGCATTGTTCCTGTGCTACCAAGGACATATATTAGGTCTCCTATTTGTGGGAGGAGATAGAGAGGTGAGGTATATGAGAGTTTAATTTTAGTTTAAATTTTATTTATTATTGTTGACTATGATTCTGATTTTTAATCTAACTTAGGGTTTCAATTTTATGTTTGAATGCAGATCCATCAGAGCCAAAGAGTACTTCAAAGAGGCTACATTTTGATGATCCACCAGTAGAATAGGATGTCCTAGAAACTTTTGTAGTTGAACTTCTTAGTTTGAGATGTCATATGACACATTTTGAGATGGTGTATGCCACATTGTATCTAGATATGTTGACACGTAAATATGTATAGAATTATTGTTCATTTTGATATATATAAAACTTGATATTCGATCTAATTTGTTAATTATGTGTACATTTATTCATTGTTAGTATATAAATATGCTTGTGTGTATGTACTCATGTGTATGATTTATGCCTTAAGTATATTCATGTATATTCAAGTAGATTCTTCATAACCTAAATTCACGTGCATGGGCTACGTGCATGACTTAAGTGAATTCATGTTGTATGCTTTATAAAATATGTGCTACATGTATGGTTCATGACTTAATCAATTTTTTTTGTATGCTTTATGTGCTATGTGTGTTCACACATTTAATTCATCATTTAAGTGAATTCAAAATTTATGTGCAACATTGTATTCATGTGTGCCTACAATGCTAGCCATGTCCTCGACATTAGTCAATTTTAATATCGTAATGATATTCCAAACAATGAAATAGTTACATAAACTTGTAAACAAACACAAGACATCATTCCTATATCACAACCAAGCCAAGATCACATTAGATTTATTCTAATCAATTCACTATTACCTGGACTATTCCATGGGATAGAGAACTATAAAAATACAGAGAAATTTATTTTCATTGATTGATTTGATTAAAAACTTCAACAATTACTTTGCCCTAGCATTTACTCACCCAACCAGAGCTAATGGTGCAGTCCATTCGGTGTCGGGATGAACAGTTTGGAAGAAATCCAATGGTGCAACTTTCAACTGACCCTCACTGCAACTTTTGGCATCAAGTGACACTGGCTTGCCAAATTCAAACAAATTTGAATCTCCCAGAATGGAGAGAGATTATTGTAGGCTTCAAAAATGGGGTCTTGTAGCATCTCATGAATCACCGATACCTCTCATAGGTTCCGAGAATCAAGCCTCGAAAGTTCACTACCCAATTGTGCTTAGTGCACCTTGGGGACACTTTGGTCTGACATGGTCCAGAATGTTCTACTGACTCAGTGGTAAAAATGAGGTTGTCCCTAGTATTTACTCACCAAACCAGAGATAATGGAATAGTCCATTCAGTGCCAAGATGAACAATTTGGAAGAAACCCATTGGTGCAACTTTCAACTGACCCTCACTGCAAGTTTTGGCATCAAGTGAGACTAGCGTGCCAAATTCAAACAAATTTCAATCTCCTAGAATAGAGAGAGTTTATTGTAAGCCTCACAAACACAGTCCTGTAGCATCTCACAGATCACCGATACCTCTCATGAAGTCTGAGAACCAAGCCTTGAAAGTTTGCTGCCCAATCATACTTAGTGCACATTGGGGACACTTTGGTCTGGCATGCTCTGGAACGTTCTACTGACTTAGTGGTCAAAATGGGGTTGTCCCTAGCATTTAACCATCCAACTGGAGCTAATGGAATAGTCCATTTGGTGCCAGAATGAATGGTTTAGAAGAAACCCATTGGTGCAACATTCAACTAACCCTCACTGCAAGTTTTGGCATCGAACGAGACTGGCGTGCCAAATTCAAAAAAATTTGAATCTCCCATAATAGAGAGAGGTTATTGTAGGCCTAAGAAACATAGTCCTGTAGCTTCTCATGGATCACTGATACCTCTCATGGAGTCTAAGATTTGAGCCTCAAAAGTTTGCTGCGTAATCATTCTTAGTGCACCTTGGGGACACTTTGGTCCGGCATGGTCTGAAATGTTCTATTGACTCAATGGTAAAAATGAGGTTTTCCCTAGCATTTACCCACCCAACCAGAGCTAATGGCATAGTCCATTTGGTGCCAGGATGAACCATTTGGAATAAATCCATTGGTGCAACTTTCAAATGACCCTCACTGCAAGTTTTGGCATCGAGCGAGATTGGTGTGCCAAATTCAAACAAATTTGAATCTCCCAGAATGGAGAGAGGTTATTGTTGATGAACTACAACTAATTTGGAACCTAATTGAAGAATATATGATTAAAGATCATTGAGGAGTTTCTGATTAGATATGGAATATGATTAAATTAGTATTATGTTGTCATTGATGTCAACTAGTTTGACAACACTTATCTTGTAAGTTACTATGCCGAAACATCTGAAGAAAGGTGAAAGAGATGAAGAATAGAAATATCTACATGAGGAAGATGTATATCTCAAATGAGGATAAGGAATACATTGAGTAACTTGTTAATGAGTCTATGACCTTATTATATTGACTTTATTATGTTGTATTCATCTATGATGAAGAATAGAGTTGAAAGACACAAAGCAGTGATGTTGGTAAATGAAGCATTTCAGTATACACTGATAGAGTGTAGTGTATACCGAGCACAGTGTTAACCGAGCTTGTGTTCACCGATGCATTTCTTTCTTAACTGAGCAGAACAGAAAGGAATTAAATGATCAATTTAGCCAATAAGTTTGATGAGCTGGAAAGTGTATGAAATCTAGGTAATAGATAATGTTTGTTATAAAGATCAATGACTAACATAATTCAAGGAAGATCTAATGGAGTAGATTGAAATGTGTTATTAACACATCAGCCAAATAAGCTTAAAGTGGCAAAATCAATGAAGATCATTAAGCGGTAAAATTTGATGGAGGAGAAGAAAATAATTTACATGTCTATATAAGAGACTGATGATTTCATAATGAAATATCGCCAGAAGAAGAAGATACTACAGAGTTATCACGTGAACAAGCTTCATGCATTCTGATCATACTGGTTAGTAAGAACCGAGCTGTAGAATAATTACCGAGTGATAGAGAGTAATTACCGACGGACAGTAAGTTGATACATTATTGAATCTGAAGTGTTATATTGATCAGAAGGATTTGTATGAGATCAATATTGATCTATAATCTGCAATTGAAGTTGTATTAAGGCAGATCATCTACTGTTACATATTTAACCATTGTACACAGTCAAATCTCTTATCTGAGTGGACTATAAAGTCTTTTATGTATCATTCATAGAATGAACATTGTTATCCTGTGAACCCCATAGTGAATTCTAGTTGGATGATAACAGTTGGCCTAAAATCCTCTAACAAGGTCACACCTAATAGTGTGTTTGTAACCTTTAATAGGGTTAGGTTTTCATCGACCTCATTTTAGAAGAGAAAATATTTTGGGTTGCCAGTCCCAGGTGGGTTTGTTGGGTATCTTAAAAATTTTCAAGGTTTGAAGTCCAATTCATGGTTTAGGTCTCCATGCGAGTGTTTTTCCTAGACTAGGGTTTGTAAAGTGTCGTGAAAATGGTCTTGACATGTTCAGGAAAACCCTTACCCTAGGTCTTGTCTTCCAAAATGTTTCCTTTTCATTTCCAAACTTCATGTGGCCTTCTTGTTTCTTTTCTTGGTTACCTTTTAATCACTTAAGTTGTTATTTGTGCACATGCTTATTTGCCCCTAGTGTTCGTTGAATCGAGAAATGTATTATCAAAGGTCAAAACAATCTGGCGATTCAGTGAATGAGTCATGTTCATGTTCATTATTAAGGTCTCAGTCGCCAGTTCTCTAGATCCTCCAGCGGTTATCCCAAACATCCAGCGAATTGGCGAATGCATTAAAGCCAAGCTTTTAACCCTTTGTTCGCTAAGTCTCCAAGTGTTTCGGCGGTTTCATTTTCCTTTCTGAGAACTAGCGAATGGTGGTTATCTCCAGTTCTCGCAATATTTGGTGGTCTTTTGAAACAATCTGGCGATTCAGCGAATGCTCTGTGTTCGCTTGTTCTCAGAATCTGGCGGTCAAGGGTTGTTTCAACTAGAGAATTAGCGAATACCGTGGATTGCTTTCAAGATCAACGGCCCTGTTTTAATCTCAAGATATCTGTGGGTCCTGCATATTTGATCTGGTGAATGAGCGACTAAATGAAAATAATGATATCCTCTATATTTGGCAGTTCTGATGGTTTGCCTAAAAGATTTCAGCGGAGATAAGTTTTCTTTGTTCGCTGATTCTCGAAATAAGTTGGCGACATGCTAAACCATTTAGCGATTCAGCGAAGCCTTTGGTCGCTAGTTCTCTTAATTAAAAGGTAAAGGTTAAAACAATCTGGCGAATAAGCGAATTAATGGATGATAAGTTTTAAGGCTTCAGTCGCTTATTCTCGAAATGAAATTGTCACTGATATAGAGTATTTGGAGAACTAGCGAATGCTCTTTGTTCGCTGATTCTCGGAATTGAATGGTTAAGGGTTTTTATATTCAGAGGACTAGCGATAGCCATCGATTGATGAAGATCAACGGTCAATCTGGAATCCTGGTATAAAGTGATGATTAAGTTAAATGATTTAGTGACTCAGCGAAGCCAGTGTTCGCCAGTTCTCCAGACAGTCAAGCGGTTAAGTATATCTTTAAGCGAATGCGCGAACCCTTTGTTCGCTAGATCTCCAGGAAAATTGACCGTCAGTCATAACATTAAGAGAATGGGAGATGGCTTTGTTCACTAGTTCGCCAAATGATAATTGCAGGTTAACTGTGTAAGTGGGAACCCTTTGTTCGCTGATTCACGAAATGCTTGGATGGTTAAGGATAGGATTCTAAGAACCCGCGAAGCTAGTAGTCGCTAGTTCTCCAAATGTGAACCAGGGTCAAACAAGGATTCAGAGAATTAGCGAAGCCAATGGTCGCCAGTTCTCCGGTTGATAGCTAGGGTTAGCATTCTATTCAGCGATTAAGAGAAGCCATTAGTCGCTGGTTCGCTAAATGAGCTCAGATGGAAAAGGTCATAAAGGAAAAGGAAAAAGGACCGTTGCCACATAGATAAAGTACTTTGTCAATATGGACATAAAACCAGTAAGCCATCAAATCAGCTTCAAGAAGAAAGATTGCATGACGCAAATAGTTTTAAAGTACAGAATCCTGATCATTCCCTCTTCACCTTGTTTTCAAGTAGTTTAATCTATCTGTCAACATCCGGACATGGCGAGCTCGAAATTTGAAATCTGGGGGTACATGAAATTGAATATGGGATCCATTAAGGAGATTTGCATTAACTGTGGTAGTTGCACACCTTGGATTCATATCGATAAATAAGTTGAAACTCGTTGTTTATTTGTTCAAGTTTTAGTTGTTAAGAGTTTCTGTCTGTCCAGAGCATTTCCGAGCATAAAGCATTTGAGATACAGAGAATTGAAGGTGTTTCTGTAGCAAGGATGAGTCAACCTGAGAAGAGTGCAGCATCTTCCAGTAGTGAGGCCAAGTCCAAAGCTGGTGAGGACAAGAATAAGCCTAATTTTTTAGATGAATTCCTGAAACTGTTGCCGGGCTCCAGTCAGAACAAGAGGGCTGCTGATGACGTGTTTCAAAATCTTTTGGAATGGTGTAGAGACCCAATCACTCCGAAATTCACAGGTTACACCATTTTCAATTTCTTTTACGGCAATAGAAATAAGCATGTTCCTGTATTTAATGGTTGGGTGCTAGGATTAGGAAAAATGGTTGTCCCTGACGTTTTCCTAGATATTGATTTAATTGTTGCCCTAGCCAGAAGATATGACCCTATCTCAAGGACAATCAGAAAAGAAGACCAATCACCCTTAGTTACTCTTGATAGGGGATCTTTTATGAAAGCTTTTGGTCTGTACACGTCCTTTTCCACTGAAATTGATTTAAACAAAGAAAAGGCAAGATACAGAAGCAATGTAGGGTCAGTAAAAGACCAGTTGGTTAAGCATATGCCAAAACAGGACAAATATATAGCCCCCCTTCCTGCTAACATGAATGCCCCATACCAGTTCAAATCCCTCCATCATTATATGAGATATACTTGTTATGCATTATGTAGAGTTTTGGGAATGGATGGGAATGCAGAATTTTTACCAGCTGACTTGCTGATGATCATCCTAGATATTCAAAATCCTTTGGTAAACACTGACTATGATTACATTCAGTATGTGATCGATAGGATGCATCAGGGGCTGATGTCTGTCCAAGAAAGTAAAAGTCCTATTGAGTTCATGCATTATTCTCTATTAATGCATTTGATTCTATTTTTCAACATCAACAGTTTTGATGCAAACATGCTAAAACCAAGGTTAAATTTCAAGGATCAGCACAATCCAGTGCAGTTGTGGGTGAGGATATGGAATTCTACCTCTAATGAAGCAGATTTTTGTGTTTTTCAGAATTTCATTGTTTATCCAATTATCAGGATGCTAGGTATAAATGTCACCAGGCTATCTCCTAGAGTCCTCAGGCTTTTAAGACCACTGCAGTATGTGGATAAGTGGGAGGGAAATCATAATTGGGGTGATTTCTACTTAGGAGATAATTCCACAATTATCAGAGTTTATGGCTGTCCCCAACCCCCACATTTATTACCAAAGTATGTGCCTCCGAGATTGGCTTGTTTGGAATTTGTTTGACAGCTTATGTGTACAGATAAAGAGCCCCTGGCCCCTCACAGAAAGGGTACATTCACACCCAGGCAATTCAAGGTAGGTGATTTCCTGATAGGAAAGAGGGCTTTTCTTCAAATTAGTGCATGGCTACAACAATTCAAAATGGTTACTGGTGCTTGTAGGCACATAGATCCTGAGGATTTCATCAAGACTGCCAGGATGACTTACATCCCAAACATTGGTGTGATCAAAGAGCATGAAGGTTTGGATGAAGAAGATGTGATCAGAAACATCTCAGATGAAGATGAAGTTAAAAGGAGATGGTACAGATTCTTTGATTTAGTGGATTTGTCCAACCAGTTGAAAGCATCTCAGATTCCTTTTGAGGGTTTTTTCCCTGATCTTCCTTATTTGAAGAGGATTGATGGGATGATTGAAAAGTATGATACCTTGGCAAATCAATTGGAAGGCTTGATTGATCAGAATGAGCCAGAGAAAAAGAAAAGGAAAGATTATTCATCTTCTGATGAGGAAGAATTTACTGATGAGTCACAAGAAGAAGATAGTCCTCCACAGGTTGAGAGACCACCAGTTGTTGATCTCACTCAAGATCAACCAGAAATACAGGATATCTCAGAGCCACCATTGAAGAGACAAAGGCTTGAGGAAGGTGAACCTTCAAGGCATGTGAGACAAAGAAGGGAAATTGACAGAGCATCTGCTCTTGTACCAGGTGATAGGCCATATCATCATCAATTGAGGAAAGCAATAAGAGCAGGCAAGAAAATAGCCATTGAGCAGGAAAGTAGAGAAAAGTCCTTATGGTTAGAAAAGGACATCAGAGAGGTTTATCAAGAGGAATTCTTGAGTGATGATCAGTTCATTAAAACTGATGAGTTCAAGAGTTTTCTCATTGGGAACAAGCAGCAAGAAGTAAAGAAATCTCTGCCTGAAGGTATGGAGCCAAGTGAAGAAACTCTGAGAGCTCTTGCTTCATATGATCCTAGCCTTGATCCTATAACAGTGGACGAAGCCAGAGATTTGGTTAAATCAAGTGGAATGTTGCTAACCCCAGGATGGGATCTGACTTCTGCATTCCTTATTGATCAATTGAGAAAGCAACCAGAGGGTAGCCTATCATATGAGGTTCACATTGGTGACATGATTAGAGGAAGTGGCTATGACCCTAAGTCCCAAGCTGTTGCAATGTGGTCCATGGCTCCCAAAACTCAGAAGCCATCTCTATTGAGTATAGAGGATAAAATGGAGGGGAATAAGATTATATGGACTGTAGAAAATACAACAGACCTTGAGGTCTCCAAGGCAGTAACTCATTGGGCTAATCTGAATGAAGCCAAGACAGCTCAGCTGTCAGAAAGATATGCCAAATTGTTTGAGAGTTCAAGCATGGTAGCCAAGGACAGAGATCTGAAAATGATGAGGATCAAACAGTTGGAAGATGAGCTGGCAGAAATAAATGTCAAACTTGAGGAAGCCTCAAAAATAATTCCTCCTCCTCCTTTGCAAGTTGAGGTACCTGTTCAGGTAAATTTGGAGGCAACTGAGGGACCTGCTGAAGACTTGGAAAAGGTGAAATTGGATGCGTCCCTGGACACTATAGCCAAAATAGTGCAGTACAGGCAGGAGAAAATAAAGGACAGAATGGATGTAGTTCATAAATCAGTCAGCCTATTACATCAGACCAATCAAAAGGTGAATGACTATTTAGCCACCTTGGAGCCAGTCTATAGTATTTGGTCTGGGAGGAATTTATTGTTTGATAAGCTTGACAGTTTACAAGAACACAGGCCTGATATCCCAAAAGTAGTAACTGATGTGTTTGAAAGGATTGGCCTAATAAGTGCAGCGTCAAAGTTTTTCAAAGGAAAGTCAAACCAAATAAAGGCTAAGTTAGCCATTTTTGATAAAGATTACAGCAAGTATTTGCCCCCGGTATATGATGACAATGGAAATGTGGTTAAGCTGGAAGATTGGAAGCTGTCAATGGGTCAGTTGGTCATCAATCAAGATTTCTTCCTAAAAGATAATAAGGCTTTGGACGTGGAAGGAACTAACAATATAATTGATAGTTTATTCAAAGTTGAAAGTGACTGCATCAAGTTTATATCAGAAGTTAAAAATGTGACTAATTCTACATGGGAACGGCAAGTCAACTTGTTACAGGAGCTGCAGAGTTACGACTGGCCATCTGATGATGATGTGGCAGCTTGGGAAAAGTTAATCACAAAGAAGAAGAAGAAACCGGTCATCCAGCTGACGGAGGAGGAAGAAGAATAGATCGCACTTGGCACCTGATCCAGAATTTGAGCGAGAGCGTGTTCAAATAGAGAATGATGTAAGTTAGCCTGTAATGGCGGTCATCATTCATATGAAAAACTTGGTAACTGCTCTGAAAATATCTACAAACAAAGGTGCCAGCTGCGAAAGTTGTTCAAAACTGAAAATACGCCTTGCTGTCTTTATTAAATATCTTTCTGTTTGTATTTTCTTTTGTTTTCTAGCACAATTTTCTATCAGCCATCTGAAGCTTGTTGCATCCTTACGAGGATTCCAGGATGGTTGATTAGTATAAATAGTCTGTTCCTATTGATGATCGAGGTTGGAAAATATTTTTGTAAAGGAGAGGTCTGAAATATAGAACCTGATTTTCTGTGAAATCAAGAAAAATTGTACGAATGCATTTTATCAATTAATACAAATACACTGGAGTTCTGTTACTACAATTTGATTGTCTTTACATGTGGAGTGTTTTAGTTTCTTTATGCATTTAAATTGTAAGACAGTTTAAATATATCTTTCACAAGGTGAATGTAGGGGTTGAGCTTAAGTATCTTTCAAGGAAAGAGTAAAATCTTAGGGGAGGTCTCTGGGAATTGAATATCTATATGTGGATCTGATGACAGGTGTAGGAATGGAAATAATGATATGTTAGGCATGTTATTGGAGTTTCATTGTATTCACTTTAATAGATATATGTGAAGGTAGAGTTCGACTCTGATGCCCAGCGGATAAGGGACTGGTTTTAGATCCACTTACATTCATTTACCATCCAAATATATAATTGATTGACATTTTACTTTATATGCATAATTTCCAGACTTGAGTCATATTATGACAAGTTCATAAATATGTATTTCAGTGCTTTGTAGAAGCAATAAACGAGGTTAACCCTTCCCTGAGTTTAAATCTAAAAGGAAGAAGGATGAATATCCTTAAGCCATTGTATCGTGTTGCTATTTTTATAGTCTATATCATGATGTTGTGTATCAGGATGATTTGGGCTATACTCAGAGTTTTAGCAACTTATTGAGTTAGATTTTGAAGGCAGTAACAGAGCAGTGAAGGAGCAAGTTCTCAATTCAGAGCTCAGCTGAACGTTGAATTGATAGAGGTACACCCGCCTGAGTATATATTACTCGAAGTGAAGAAGATCTTAACCTTAATACCTTAGTAGTTTGTAACTTGCTAGGTTACAGCCATTGGGATTATTTGAGTATTTGATTAATCTGCAGGTTCAAACACTAACAAAATTGGTGACTCTACTGGGGATTTATCTTGATAGCCTGCAATAGGTTAGTGCAAATCTTGTCTATTGTATGTTTGTAGACCAGTAAAAATATTTTTTCATTCCCGCTTAAGTAGTGGGTGGCGACTCTAAAGAAATCTGTGTTACCAGTTGCTGTTATTTGCAAAATTTTGTAAAATTTGTTGTCATTTACCATGAGTCGACCAAGGAACACTAGGTCGTACTATAGGGATCATCCAGAAGATAATATAGGGGATGAACTCCACACACCAAGCAGAAAGCAATGGTCTAGGAGAGGCCAAAATAATGC
Source organism: Chamaecyparis obtusa (assembly GCA_027943335.1). NCBI lineage: Eukaryota > Viridiplantae > Streptophyta > Pinopsida > Cupressales > Cupressaceae > Chamaecyparis > Chamaecyparis obtusa. Next base: position 833,887 of record BSBK01000576.1, read on the forward strand.
TAGTTCCCAGGCTCATTCTCGAGAAAGATTTCATGTTCCACTTCCTCATGAAACTTCTTCGTCTTCTAGCGATCCTGAGCATGTCAAAAGGGTCGCACCAGAGGTCTATATGCAGAAAGAAGTAGTCACAGAAGTAGGTTTTTTCCCTGCTAGAGAAACCCTTGAACAACCTGATGAAACCTCTACTGCTGAAACAGCTTCATATGATTCTGAGAAGTTAAGAGAGGAAGTGATTGCCTTGAGAGAAAAGGAATGTGAACAATTAGCAGAAATTGCTAATAGAACGAAGATAAGGGAACAACAGCTTCGTGAATTGCTTCTGGAAAGAGAAGAACTCCTCAAGAGAACCAGGAGAAATGAGACCCATGTTAGTGATCTAAACTAGGATGTACAAGGTTTGGATAAAGAATTGTTTGGTGATATGCAAACTTTGAGAAAGCAAGCTCAAGATACCAGGCCCAAACAAAGTGAATTTGAGGGAACAGGCCATGTTTTAAGACAACTGAATCCCTCTGAAATCAAAATAAACAAGGAGATTAAAATTGCTCCCAAGGAAATCCCTGATAAGGGAAAACAAAAGGTGGTGGGTGTTGCTATAAATGAACCGAAGAAGGTCGTGCCCATTCCTAATGTGCCTACTCAAGCTAGTGCAGATTTAGACAGAGCTAGGAAAGCAAAGGAGGATTTGGCTATGCAACTTGAGAAACTTGAGTTAGAGGCTGCTGCAGATGAAATGAAGAGGAAGATTTCCTTTCTACATGCTAACATGAATACATCTGCTAGTAGTTCTGTCCTTGTTACCATAGGAACAACTTCATCCAGTCAGCCTAACATTGCAATTCCAAATACTCAAGCCTTTCATTCTGGACAATTTCCTAGTCAAGTTCCCTTGGTTTCTCAGGGTACAGTGGGAACTATACCTTGTCAAAATGTTGCAATTACCCCTTCAAATCAGCCAATTATCCAAAGACGACCAGTTCATTTGGATAGATATAGGCCCTTATTTTTTTATGGTATTCCTGGCCAACCTAATGCCATTCCTAATGAAATCAGGAAGAAGATCCCATTATTTACTGGGAATAATGTTATTACTTGTGAAGAGCATTTGAAGTTTTTCACAGATAAAGTTAATGACTATGAGATTGAGCATGAAGATGTCATTATGAAACTTTTTGTTCAATCATTGATTGAAGATGCTAGGGATTGGTACAGAGGGTTACCTGAGAACAGTATTGCTTCATGGGATGAATTTGTCAGGAGTTTTAAGGAGCAGTATGCTGAACATGTGAATTCTAGTTACATGCTCAATGAATTCAATAATATCAAGAAAAATTATAATGAGAGCATGTCAGAGTTCAATAGCTGGTTTCAAAAGGCTATGTACAAATTGTTCCAGGTTTTGAGGTTGGATGATGCAGTTTGCATGAACACTTATTTCAATTCCATGGATGGTAAAATGTCTTATCTCCTAAGAGATAAAAATCCCCGCACCCTTAGGGATGCATTTAAATTGGCCATAAATATTGAGAGTAACCGAAAGGCATCTGGCCAAATGTACAAGAGGGATGAGGGTAAATTGTGGAAAGAGACTAGACCACAACATGCAAGGCCTTTTAAAGAGGAGGATAAAGGACCGGGTGCTAACAAGGAGTTCCCAACAAGATTTGATAAAGGTGGTAGAAACTTTCAAGATGCAAGACCCCCTTATCAAAGGCAGGACAAGGCCCCTAATTTGAGAGACATGCCTTACAAGACTAATTGGAAGGATGGGAGACCTATTCTCGACAGTAATGAGGTACAAAAAGGGAGAGATACCCCAGATCCCTTAAAGAAAAATACAACACACAATGTAGAAAACACTCCTTGGTGTGTTGCTTGTAATATGCCTCATTCACCTTTCCAGTGTGCTGTGGCCCAAGCCTTAGGAGAAGAGGCTGATAACTCATGTGCAGGAGATTATGAAGAATCTGAAAAGCCTGCCATTAACATGTTTACTACAGATCCAATAGAGGATTTTGTGTCCTCAGAGGATGAAGCAAGCTGCCCAGATGTTGATCATAAGAGAAAGATTTTCTTTGATTATGAGCAACAAATATTTACTCAATCTGATCCTGAAGAATTTGATAATAATGATTATAAAACTCATATGGTGGGATCTAGATCAGATGAGAAGCAATGGAGGAAGCCTAGTGAAGAGGAAATCAAAAACTTAACTGTGGCTGCCATAACACAAGCAAGATCCTCATACAATTTGAGGAACAGAAAGGTGGATAATGAACAGGGAATTCCTAGATCAGTATTCATCAAAGGTAGTCCTCAAGATAAGGGTTTCCCAAAACCCAATGTTATAGATGGCAAGGATCAAGAACTTGTGGGTGAAAAGAAGAAAGGGGAGGAAGTTAGTGCTGACAAGATCAAAAAGAAAACTGGTAGGACAAAGGATCAATCTGATTATCCTACTAATTCCCATGCATTTGATATGAGACATGCGTTGTCTCAGATGAAAGTGTCCATCCCTCTGCTTGAAATGTTGAAAATAGAGGAGCACGAGACAGCAGCCTTGGCTCTTATAACTGAGCAGAGATTTGCTCCTACCAAACAAGAAGAAGGGAGTTCTATAAAAAGGCCTATTCCCATCTTAGATGTATGTGTTGGGACAATTGTAACACAAGAACCTTCTTCCATCAATCCCTTTTATGTCACTTTAATTGTGAATGACTTATTGTTAAAAAATTGTATGATAGACTCTGGTGCTGCCACAACTGTGATGCCATATCATGTAATGAAAGAATTGGGATTGCAAGTTGACACTTCTAATGGTAGGTGTTATGCAATGGATAATAGGGCAGTGCCTGTTGTGGGGACTTTGATTGGAATTGAGGTAAAAATTGCTGCATTCCCAGAGGCTACATACAAAATGGATGTAGTTGTTGTAGATACAGAGCCTCACTATGGCATGTTATTGTCAAGACAATGGGCTGCAGCAGTGGGTGGAAAGTTGGAACTAGATCTATCTTATGCCACTATTCCAGTGAATGGGACAGAAGTAAAGTTGTACAGGGAGCCCCGTTCCTCAGTTATGGTGGAGATGGTTGCTCCGGAAGCCCTTAATTGTTTTGTAGATATTGACATGAACAATTTTGTCATTGAAGAAGTGTTACCTCAGTTGAAGAACACAGACCCAATTGTGGAAGAATTGATGATGCAACAAGATAGCTTGTGGCAAATGTTTTTTGATGGTGGATGCTCCAAAGAAGGATCAGGAGCTGGTGTTGTTTTCATTTCCCCATCAGGTAATACTTTCAAGTACTCCTTCTTGTTGACTTTCAGTTGTACAAATAATACTGCTGAATATGAGACCCTGATCTTGGGATTAGATGTAGCCATAAAGCATGGTATTAAATGTTTAAAAGTTCATGGTGACTCCCAATTGATTGTAGCCCAAGTAAGATCCCAATATGCTTCTAAGGATGAGAAACTCAAGTTGTATAAGCATGCTGTCTGGGATAGATTAGAATTTTTTGAAGCTTTTAATCTGCTCTGGGTAGAGAGGTCAAATAACATCATGGAAGACTTTCTTGCTAATGTTGCTTTGAAAAACAATGATATCACTCTCTCTGGTGTTTCCATGTTGGAAACTAAAACTAGGCCTGCAGTTCCTGACAATGTGTACAATTGGCAAGTTTTTGAGGATGATCTTGATATCCTTAGATTCCTTCAAGGCCTGGATCAATATGATGGTCAATAGATAGATTTCAATGAGGTATAGGAATGTATTGAAGGAAAAGAATGCATCATGGGAAATGAAATAGTTCAATTGCCTTCTAATCATATACCCAAAAGATTGGTAGAACTGGAGGGAATGTTTAAAATAAACGATGGTTGTCTGTCCCAAAAGTCTAATATGAAATTGGAAGACTTAGAGGAGATAAACCTAGGATCAGAAAATTCCCCACAAATGGTATACATTGGAAAGACACTGAGCAGGGAGATCAGAGGCAACTTGATCAGACTGTTGAAAAAGTACAAACATGTGTTTGCCTGGTCATATGATGACCTCAAAGCTTATAGGGCTGATTTATTCCAGCATGAAGTTCCTCTAAAGGAGGAAACCACACCCTTTAGACAAAAGCAGAGACCCATTAATCCTTTACTGGCCACCAAAATGCAAGTTGAGTTGACAAAATTGAGAGATGCTGGTATTATTGAACCAATTAGGCACTCAACTTGGGTTTCAAACCTTGTACCAGTGAGGAAGAAGAATGGTGACATTCAGCTTTGTGTTGATTTTAGGAACCTAAATGTGGCATCACTCAAGGATAATTATGGATTGCCTAATATGGAGGCCATGCTGCATAGGGTGACTGGATGTGAACTCCTGTCAATGATGGATGGTTTCTCAGGGTATAACTAAGTGCTGGTCAAAGAATTAGAGCAATTCAAGATAGCCTTTACAACTCCTTGGGGAACTTATGTATATGTTCGCATGCCTTTTGGTCTAAAAAATGCTGGGGCAACTTTTCAGAGAGCCATGGATGTTGCTTTCAAAGAAATGATCAATGTCTTAATGGTAGTGTATCAAGATGATCTCACTGCTTTTTCCAAAAGGGCTGATGATCATTGTTCTCATTTGGAAAGGATTTTTCTCAAGGCCTTAGAGTTTGGTGTGTCCTTGAATCCCAGGAAATGTCAATTTGCAGTGACAGAAGGAAAGCTACTGGGACACATAGTATCAAAAGAAGGAGTCAGGATTGATCCTGAAAGAGTGGAAGCCATAAAAGGGGTCCCTCCACCAAAGAATATAAAGGGTGTGCAATCATTCTTGGGGCAAATAAATTTTGTGAGAAGATTCATTGCCAACTTTGCTGAGTTGGTCAAGCCAATAGTTAAGTTCCTTAAAAAGGGAATGAAATTTGAATGGAACCTGGAAGCTCAGCAAGCTTTTGAAAAAATCAAACAAACAATTCAAGAAGCTCCTGTTTTGGTATCAGCTGACTATTTGAAACCTTTTTCCCTGTTTTCTTTTGCATCTTTCCATACTATTGCAGCTGTCCTTCTGCAGAAAGATCAAGAAGGATATGAACATCCTATAGCTTTTTTCAGCAAGTCTTTACAATCTGCTGAACTAAATTATGAAATAATGGAAAAGCAAGCTTATGCACTTATGAAAGCAGTCAAGGCTTTCAGACCGTATTTGGTTTGTGCAAAGGTTAATGCTTATGTACCCCATGCTGCAGTAAAGGATATCTTGATACAAAGTGAAGTTACAAGGAAAAGATGTAAATGGATAAACAGGATTCAAGAGTTTGACCTTGAGATTCACATTACCAAATTGGTAAGAGGATTGGGACTAGCTAAGTTGATGACTGAGGAAAACATGGACCTTGTCCAGATCAATAATGTTGCTGCTAATGTTGATACAGTTACTAGTATTGAGATGCAACCATGGTACAAGGATCTTGTTTATTTTATTAAAAATGCTAAATGTCCACCTGAATTGAATGATAATCAGAGAAGAAGCTTGAGATTACAGGCTCAAAGATATGTCCTCATTCAAGGTGATTTGTACTGGAAAGACAATGATGGCATTTTACTCTTCTGTTTGGATGAACATCAATCAGAGAAGGTGCTAAAAGAAATGCATTCTAGAATGTGTGGAGGGCATTATTCTGCTCGGTCAATAGCTCATAAAATTTTGAGGGAAGGATATTACAGCCACTCTTATGTTAGAAAGTGTGAACCTTGTCAAAGGTTCTCAAAGAAACTAAAATTTTCAGGTGCATTGTTATTAAATCCAGTTGTTGCAGAAGCCCCTTTTGCAATGTGGGGTATGGATTTTATTGGAGAGTTCTCTGAAAAGTCTAGTGGAAGACATAGTCATATTTTGGTGGCTACTGATTACTTCACCAAGTGGATAGAAGCTATTCCCACTAGAGGAGCAACAAGTGCTGTGGTGATTGATTTCCTGATGAACAACATAATCACAAGATTTGGTGTCCCAATCAAATTGGTTGTAGACAATGCAATGAGTTTTAGGTCTCAGGAAATTACTAATTTTTGTGATGAAATGGGAGTTATCTTGTCTTATTCAAGCCCATATCACCCACAGGCCAATGGACAAGCTGAGTCTAGCAATAAGAGCATTTTGCAAATTTTGAAGAAGACCCTGGAAAAGAACAAAAGAGGTTGGCATGAGAAATTAAAGTTAGCACTATGGGCTGATAGAATTTCTGAGAAAAAGGCCACAGGGAAATCCCCCTTTGAAATGGTATATGGTGCAAAGACAAGATTGCCAATTAATAATTTCCTTCCCATCTACAGGTTTATGCAAGAGGAAGATATTGAAATCAGCAACCCACTGCAAGATAGGATGGTTCAGCTGATTGAGTTGGATGAGATAAGAAGGGAAGGGCAGAAAAATAACATCAAACTGCAGCAAAAAATGAAGTATCTTTTCGATAAAAGGGCTACTGTAAGAAAATTTCAGCCTGGTGACATGGTTCTTCAATGGAATGCTAGATTTGAAGACAAAGGGAAGCATAAAAAATTTGAGTCCTTATGGATGGGTCCTTTCATTGTTTGTCAAATTCATGGCAAAGATTCCTATTTTTTGCAAGGTATGGATGGTGAAGAGCAAGAATTTCCAGTGCATGGACAATTCTTGAAATTTTTCTTCAGTTGAAAGTATCTTTTTCCATGCACAGTAGGCTTGTATTATATGTATAGGTGTGTTTGCTTCTCGTTTTAGGTTCAGGTTTTGTGGTCTGCCTCCCAGAGATTCATGGCTTCTTGCTTTGATCTTACAATCAAACATCCTCAGATGGAGCCACTGTTGGGTATCTTAAAATTTTTCAAGGTTTGAAGTCCAATTCATGGTTTAGGTCTCCATGCGAGTGTTTTTCCTAGACTAGGGTTTGTAAAGTGTCATGAAAATGGTCTTGACATGTTTAGGAAAACCCTTACCCTAGGTCTTGTCTTCCAAAATGTTTCCTTTTCATTTCCAAACTTCATGTGGCCTTCTTGTTTCTTTTCTTGGTTACCTTTTAATCACTTAAGTTGTTATTTGTGCACATGCTTATTTGCCCCTAGTGTTCGCTGAATCGGGAAATGTATTATCAAAGGTCAAAACAATCTGGCGATTCAGCGAATGAGTCATGTTCATGTTCATTATTAAGGTCTCAGTCGCCAGTTCTCTAGATCCTCCAGCGGTTATCCCAAACATCCAGCGAATTGGAGAATGCATTAAAGCCAAGCTTTTAACCCTTTGTTCGCTAAGTCTCCAAGTGTTTCGGCGGTTTCATTTTCCTTTCCGAGAACTAGCGAATGGCGGTTATCTCCAGTTCTCATAATATTTGGCGGTCTTTTGAAACAATCTGGCGATTCAGCGAATGCTCTGTGTTCGCTTGTTCTCAGAATCTGGTGGTCAAGGGTTGTTTCAACTAGAAAATTAGCGAATACCGTGGATTGCTTTCAAGATCAACGGCCCTGTTTTAATCTCAAGATATCTGTGGGTCCTGCATATTTGATCTGGCGAATGAGCGACTAAATGAAAATAATGCTATCCTCTATATTTGGTAGTTTTGATGGTTTGCCTAAAAGATTTCAGCGGAGATAAGTTTTCTTTGTTCGCTGATTCTCAAAATAAGTTGGCGACATGCTAAACCATTTAGCGATTCAGGGAAACCTTTGGTCGCTAGTTCTCTTAATGAAAAGGTAAAGGTTAAAACAATCTGCTGAATAAGCGAATTAATGGATGATAAGTTTTAAGGCTTTAGTTGCTTATTCTCGAAATGAAATTGTCACTGATATAGAGTATTTGGAGAACTAGCGAATGCTCTTTGTTCGCTGATTCTCAGAATTGAATGGTTAAGGGTTTTGATATTCAGAGGACTAGCGATAGCCATCGATTGATGAAGATCAACGGTCAATCTGGAATCCTGGTATAAAGTGATGATTAAGTTAAATGATTTAGCGACTCAGCGAAGCCAGTGTTCGCCAGTTCTCCAGACAGTCAAGCGGTTAAGTATATCTTTAAGCGAATGCGCGAACCCTTTGTTCGCTAGATCTCCAGGAAAATTGACCGTCAGTCATAACATTAAGAGAATGGGAGATGGCTTTGTTCGCTAGTTCGCCAAATGATAATTGCAGGTTAACTGTGTAAGTGGGAACCCTTTGTTCGCTGATTCGCGAAATGCTTGGATGGTTAAGGATAGGATTCTAAGAACCCGCGAAGCTAGTAGTCGCTAGTTCTCCAAATGTGAACCAGGGTCAAACAAGGATTCAGAGAATTAGTGAAGCCAGTGGTCGCCAGTTCTCTGGTTGATAGCTAGGGTTAGCATTCTATTCAACGATTAAGAGAAGCCATTAGTGGCTAGTTCGCTAAATGAGCTCAGATGCAAAAGGTCATAAAGGAAAAGGAAAAAGGACCGTTGCCACATAGATAAAGTACTTTGTCGATATGGACATAAAACTAGTAAGCCATCAAATCAGCTTCAAGAAGAAAGATTGCATGACGCAAACAGTTTTAAAGTACAGAATCCTGATCATTCCCTCTTCACCTTGTTTTCAAGTAGTTTAATCTATCTGTCAACATCCGGACATGGCGAGCTCGAAATTTGAAATCTGGGGGTACATGAAATTGAATATGGGATCCATTAAGGAGATTTGCATTAACTGTGGTAGTTGCACACCTTGGATTCATATCGATAAATAAGTTGAAACTCGTTGTTTATTTGTTCAAGTTTTAGTTGTTAAGAGTTCTGTCTGTCCAGAGCATTTCTGAGCATAAAGCATTTGAGATACAGAGAATTGAAGGTGTTTCTATAGCAAGGATGAGTCAACGTGAGAAGAGTGCAGCGTCTTCCAGTAGTGAGGCCAAGTCCAAAGCTGGTGAGGACAAGAATAAGCCTAATTTTTTAGATGAATTCCTGAAACTGTTGCCGGGCTCCAGTCAGAACAAGAGGGCTGCTGATGACGTGTTTCAAGATCTTTTGGAATGGTGTAGAGACCCAATCACTCCGGAATTCACAGGTTACACCATTTTCAATTTCTTTTACGGCAATAGAAATAAGCATGTTCCTGTATGTAATGGTTGGGTGCTAGGATTAGGAAAAATGGTTGTCCCTGACGTTTTCCTAGATATTAATTTAATTGTTGCCCTAGCCAGAAGATATGACCCTATCTCAAGGACAATCTGAAAAGAAGACCAATCACCCTTAGTTACTCTTGATAGGGGATCTTTTATGAAAGCTTTTGGTCTGTACATGTCCTTTTCCACTGAAATTGATTTAAACAAAGAAAAGGCAAGATACAGAAGCAATGTAGGGTCAGTAAAAGACCAGTTGGTTAAGCATATGCCAAAACAGGACAAATATATAGCCCCCCTTCCTGCTAACATGAATGCCCCATACCAGTTCAAATCCCTCCATCGTTATATGAGATATACTTGTTATGCATTATGTAGAGTTTTGGGAATGGATGGGAATGCAGAATTTTTACCAGCTGACTTGCTGATGATCATCCTAGATATTCAAAATCCTTTGGTAAACACTGACTATGATTACATTCAGTATGTGATCGATAGGATGCATCAGGGGCTGATGTCTGTCCAAGAAAGTAAAAGTCCTATTGAGTTCATGCATTATTCTCTATTAATGCATTTGATTCTATTTTTCAACATCAACAGTTTTGATGCAAACATGCTAAAACCAAGGTTCAATTTCAAGGATCAGCACAATCCAGTGCAGTTGTGGGTGACGATATGGAATTCTACCTCTAATGAAGCAGATTTTTGTGTTTTTCAGAATTTCATTGTTTATCCAATTATCAGGATGCTAGGTATAAATGTCACCAGGCTATCTCCTAGAGTCCTCAGGCTTTTAAGACCACTGCAGTATGTGGATAAGTGGGAGGGAAATCATAATTGGGGTGATTTCTACTTGGGAGATAATTCCACAATTATCAGAGTTTATGGCTGTCCCCAACCCCCACATTTATTACCAAAGTATGTGCCTCCGAGATTGGCTTGTTTGGAATTGTTTGGCAGCTTATGTGTACAGATAAAGAGCCCCTGGCCCCTCACAGAAAGGGTACATTCACACCCAGGCAATTCAAGGTAGGTGATTTCCTGATAGGAAAGAGGGCTTTTCCTCAAATCAGTGCATGGCTACAACAATTCAAAATGGTTACTGGTGCTTGTAGGCACATAGATCCTGAGGATTTCATCAAGACTGCCAGGATGACTTACATCCCAAACATTGGTGTGATCAAAGAGCATGAAGGTTTGGATGAAGAAGATGTGATCAGAAACATCTCAGATGAAGATGAAGTTAAAAGGAGATGGTACAGATTCTTTGATTTAGTGGATTTGTCCAACCAGTTGAAAGCATCTCAGATTCCTTTTGAGGGTTTTTTCCCTGATCTTCCTTATTTGAAGAGGATTGATGGGATGATTGAAAAGTATGATACCTTGGCAAATCAATTGGAAGGCTTGATTGATCAGAATGAGCCAGAGAAAAAGAAAAGGAAAGATTATTCATCTTCTGATGAGGAAGAATTTACTGATGAGTCACAAGAAGAAGATAGTCCTCCACAGGTTGAGAGACCACCATTTGTTGATCTCACTCAAGATCAACCAGAAATGCAGGATATCTCAGAGCCACCATTGAAGAGACAGAGGCTTGAGGAAGGTGAACCTTCAAGGCATGTGAGACAAAGAAGGGAAATTGACAGAGCATCTGCTCTTGTACCAGGTGATAGGCCATATCATCATCAATTGAGGAAAGCAATAAGAGCAGGCAAGAAAATAGCCATTGAGCAGGAAAGCAAAGAAAAGTCCTTATGGTTAGAAAAGGACATCAGAGAGGTTTATCAAGAGGAATTCTTGAGTGATGATCAGTTCATTAAAACTGATGAGTTCAAGAGTTTTCTCATTTGGAACAAGCAGCAAGAAGTAAAGAAATCTCTGCCTGAAGGTATGGAGCCAAGTGAAGAAACTCTGAGAGCTCTTGCTTCATATGATCCTAGCCTTGATCCTATAACAGTGGACGAAGCCAGAGATTTGGTTAAATCAAGTGGAATGTTGCTAACCCCAGGATGGGATCTGACTTCTACATTCCTTATTGATCAATTGAGAAAGCAACCAGAGGGTAGCCTATCATATGAGGTTCACATTGGTGACATGATTAGAGGAAGTGGCTATGACCCTAAGTCCCAAGCTGTTGCAATGTGGTCCATGGCTCCCAAAACTCAGAAGCCATCTCTATTGAGTATAGAGGATAAAATGGAGGGGAATAAGATTCTATGGTTTGTACAAAATACAACAGACCTTGAGGTCTCCAAGGCAGTAACTCATTGGGCTAATCTGAATGAAGCCAAGACAGCTCAGCTGTCAGAAAGATATGCCAAATTGTTTGAGAGTTCAAGCATGGTAGCCAAGGACAGAGATCTGAAAATGATGAGGATCAAACAGTTGGAAGATGAGCTGGCAGAAATAAATGTCAAACTTGAGGAAGCCTCAAAAATAATTCCTCCTCCTCCTTTGCAAGTTGAGGTACCTGTTCAGGTAAATTTGGAGGCAACTGAGGGACCTGCTGAAGACTTGGAAAAGGTGAAATTGGATGCGTCCCTGGACACTATAGCCAAAATAGTGCAGTACAGGCAGGAGAAAATAAAGGACAGAATGGATGTAGTTCATAAATCAGTCAGCCTATTACATCAGACCAATCAAAAGGTGAATGACTATTTAGCCACCTTGGAGCCAGTCTATAGTATTTGGTCTGGGAGGAATTTATTGTTTGATAAGCTTGACAGTTTACAAGAACACAGGCCTGATATCCCAAAAGTAGTAACTGATGTGTTTGAAAGGATTGGCCTAATAAGTGCAGCATCAAAGTTTTTCAAAGGAAAGTCAAACCAAATAAAGGCTAAGTTAGCCATGTTTGATAAAGATTACAGCAAGTATTTGCCCCCGGTATATGATGACAATGGAAATGTGGTTAAGCTGGAAGATTGGAAGCTGTCAATGGGTCAGTTGGTCATCAATCAAGATGCCTTCCTAAAAGATAATAAGGATTGGACGTGGAAGGAACTAACAATATAATTGATAGTTTATTCAAAGTTGAAAGTGACTGCATCAAGTTTATATCAGAAGTTAAAAATGTGACTAATTCTACATGGGAACGGCAAGTCAACTTGTTACAGGAGCTGCAGAGTTACGACTGGCCATCCGATGATGATGTGGCAGCTTGGGAAAAGTTAATCACAAAGAAGAAGAAGAAACCGGTCATCCAGTTGACGGAGGAGGAAGAAGAATAGATCGCACTTGGCACCTGATCCAGAATTTGAGGGAGAGCGTGTTCAAACAGAGAATGATGTAAGTTAGCCTATAATGGCGGTCATCATTCATATGACAAACTTGGTAACTGCTCTGAAAACATCTACAAACAAAGGTGCCAGCTGCGGAAGTTGTTCAGAACTGAAAATACGCCTTGCTGTCTTTATTAAATATCTTTCTGTTTGTATTTTCTTTTGTTTTCTAGCGCAATTTTCTATCAGCCATCCGAAGCTTGTTGCATCCTTACGAGGATTCCAGGATGGTTGATTAGTATAAATAGTCTGTTCCTATTGATGATCGAGGTTGGAAAATATTTTTGTAAAGGAGAGGTCTGAAATATAGAACCTGATTTTCTGTGAAATCAAGAAAAATTGTACGAATGCATTTTATCAATTAATACAAATACACTGGAGTTCTGTTACTACAATTTGATTGTCTTTACATGTGGAGTGTTTTAGTTTCTTTATGCATTTAAATTGTAAGACAGTTTAAATACATCTTTCACAAGGTGAATGTAGGGGTTGAGCTTAAGTATCTTTCAAGGAAAGAGTAAAATCTTAGGGGAGGTCTCTGGGAATTGAATATCTATATGTGGATCTGATGATAGGTGTAGGAACGAAAATAATGATATGTTAGGCATGTTATTGGAGTTTCATTGTATTTGCTTTAATAGATATATGTGAAGGTAGAGTTTGACTCTGATGCCCAGCGGATAAGGGACTGGTTTTAGATCCACTTACATTCATTTACCATCCAAATATATAATTGATTGACATTTTACTTTATATGCATAATTTCCAGACTTGAGTCATATTATGACAAGTTCATAAATATGTATTTCAGTGCTTTGTAGAAGTAATAAACGAGGTTAACCCTTCCCTGAGTTTAACTCTAAAAGGAAGAAGGATGAATATCCTTAAGCCATTGTATCGTGTTGCTGTTTTTATAGTCTATATCATGATGTTGTGTATCAGGATGATTTGGGCTATACTCAGAGTTTTAGCAACTTATTGAGTTAGATTTTGAAGGCAGTAACAGAGCAGTGAAGGAGCAAGTTCTCAATTCAGAGCTCAGCTGAACGTTGAATTGATAGAGGTACACCCGCCTGAGTATATATTACTCGAAGTGAAGAAGGTCTTAACCTTAATACCTTAGTAGTTTGTAACTTGCTAGGTTACAGCCATTGGAATTATTTGAGTATTTGATTAATCTGCAGGTTCAAACACTAACAGGGTTTTTCCTTCATAGGGTTTCCATGTTAAATCTCTTGTGTTATGTGTTGATTGTGATATTTGTTTGTTATCATACTTTGCATATTACATGTTAGATTTTATCGGTAACTATTATAAATTTTTAGACTGATAATCGGTAAAAGCATAGATAGAGAAAGTATTTTATGTTTACCAAGTAGTAGAAGTTGAAGTATTTGTTTTGGATTATACATTTTGATTTGGGACATTGATTAATTGATTCACCCCCCTCTCAGTTATTCTAACAATTGGTATTAGAGCATTGGTTGCTTAGAATAGAGTTTCAAGGACTTTAGCACAAAGGTCTCAAGATGTGTAAGAGGGAAGTGCCAAGACTGAACAAAGAGAACTTCACAGTATGGCAAAGCCAGATGAAGTGGCACATTTCTAGAATTGGGAATTCTGCACTAGAACTGATGGAGAATGGCTACATTGGACCGACCCCTGGTCCCTTAACTCTTGATCAACTGAAGGACAGGCATGAACACAATATTACTATGATGGAACTTGTTGCTGCCTATACTAATGCTGAATTTGAAGACATCAAGGGATGCACTACTTCCAAAGCCATGTGGGAAAAACTTGCAATGATATATAGTGGAGATTTGAATGTTAAGAGAGCCCAAGTTGAAATCCTAAGAGGCGGATTCGATGATATTAAGATGAAGGAAGGTGAGAACATTGTGCAGTACTCAAATAGACTAAAAGAGGTAGTACATGCTATTAGAGCATTTGATGGAGTTATTGATGATGAAACAGTGATATGTAAGATTCTCAGAACTTTACTACCAGTTCATGCAATCAGGATTTCTTTAATTCATGAAACAAGGACTACATCAAACCTTACTCTTGACACATTGATTGGTAAGCTTACAACCTTTGAATTGAATAAATTTGATAATAGTTCCATTCCTTCTGTGGAATCCACTTTCATGTCTTCTTTGAAGATTGATAAGTCTAGCAGGAAAATTAAGAATGATTATAGTGATAGCAATATCGATGATGAGCTTGATGAACATGAAGCTCTTATGGCCAGAAGATTACCCAAAGGAAAAGGAAGATATAGAGGTAAGCTACCTTTGGCATGCTTTGATTGTAAAGAGTTTGGCCACATCGCTACTAGATGTCCATATAAGAAAGATGATGATAGATCCAAAGACCGATTGGAAGGAATCTATGGGAGAAGAGTCAACAGAGGCTATTGACACAACAATAGAGATAACCGAGATAGTTATGACAAAGGGAAAAAGGTATGTTACATAACTGAAAATATTGAATCTGAATCTAATTTTGATGATGACATAGAAGTTGTATATGTTGCTATGAAAGATGACTCAGAGGAAGAAGAGAAACATGAAGAAATAACATTGATCTCTAGAGTAAACAGAAATGATACATGGATCATAGATAGTGGTTATACGCATCATATGATTGGTGATGTAGAGAAATTTGATCAACTTGATGAATACAATGGAGGATCTGTGAGAATGGGCAATGCTGCACCTTGTATGGTAAGAGGTAAAGGTTCACTCATGATTAATGATAGAATAAAATGTGAAAATGTATACTGGGTAGATGGACTGAACTATAATTTACTAAGTGTGGCATAGCTGAACAATTCAGGCCACTGACTTGCTTTTGAGAGCAAAAAGGTGAAGATTTATGATGATGGAGGAAGACTTGTTGAAACTGGTACACAATCTAGAGGTAACCTATTTTATCTTGATATTGATTAGTCTTCTTATTTGTTAATGAAGGATGAAGATGCATGGTTGTGGCACAAAAGGTTATGCCATGTGAACTTTGACAACATCATCAAGATTAGCAAAAAGAGAAGAGTTAGAGGTTTGCCTAACTTGTCAAAACCTAATCATGCTATGTGCCATGAATGTTAGAAAGGTAAGATGACTAAGTCTAGTTTCAAAAGAAAAGACTACTCAACAAAGAAGATACTTGAGTTGGCTCATACCGACCTGTGTGGTCCTATGAGAACTCAGAGTTGTTATGGTGATAGATATTTTATTCTTTTTTTTTATGACTATACTAGACTGATGATTATTATGTTCTTGAAAGAGAAATCTAAAGCTTTTAAAATGTTCAAATGGTATAAATCTAAGGTATAAGAAGAGACTAAAAAAGAAATTAAATGCTTAAGATCTGATAGAGGAGGTGAATTTATCTTTGATAAATTTACTAATTTCTGTAATGATCATGGTATTAAGAGATAGGTCTCTGCACCGAGGACACCTCAGTAAAATGGCATTGCTGAAAGAAGGAACAGGTCAATAATTGACTATGCTAGAAAATTGATGATACAAAAGAATGTTGCTCAGACATATTAGAGAGAAGCTGTCAGCACAACTGTATATGTTCTTAACCGAGTACAACTAAAGAAGGACACCAACCGGACACTTTATGAATTATGGTTTGGACACAAACCTACTGCAAGTTATTTAAAAAATTTTGGAAGTAAATGCTTTATTCTGAAAGATGAGAGAAATGGAAAATTTGATACAAAAGGAGATGAAGGGATATTCTACTAAAAGTAAAGCATATAAATATTTGAATAAGGTTACAAATAAGATAATTGAAAGTACTAATGTTTGTGTTGATGAGTTTGATGAAAAGAATAGAGAGGAAAGTAGAAAGGAACCGGAAGACTATGGTAGATTCACTTACATTGAAAAACTTGAGTATCTACCAAAGTCACAACCTGTTATAACCGGTCAGCAGGAAAATAATGTAGAACAATAGGAAGGACAAATTGACAACCAAGATGGAGCTACTGAGCAAGCTAATGAACCTAAATAGGATGAAAAAGAAAGAAGAGATCGAGTTCTGACTATATTTGTCAAGAGACATCATCCTGAGACACAAATTATTGGAGATAGACAAGCTGGAATGCAAACTAGGAGCAAAGCAAGATAAAGTACGTGTCTAGTTTGTGAATTTGAACCGAAAAATGTAAAAGTTGCATTAGAGAATGATGAATGGATTAATGCAATGAAAGAGGAAATATAAAAAATAGAGAAGAACAAAACTTGGAGCTTATTACCCCGACCTAAGGACAAGAATGTTATCGGTACTAAATGTATATTCAGGAACAAGCTGAATGAAAATGGTGAAGTTACAAGAAATAAAGCTAGATTGGTATGCAAGGGATATGCATAGGAAGAGGGAATTGAATATGGTGAAACATTTTCACCTATTACTAGATTGGAAGGAGTTAGAATGCTACTTGCATATGCTGCACACAAAAAATTCAAAGTCTATCAAATAGATGTGAAGTTAGCATTTTTTAATGGTATACTTGGAGAAGAGGTCTACATAGAACAACCTGAAGGGTTTGTTGATCCAAACAATAGAGACATGGTATGTAGATTACACAAAGCTTTATATGGTTTGATGCAAGAACAGAGAGCCTGGTATGAAAGACTGCATACTTACTTGCTAAGTATTGGATTTGTTAGAACACGTGAAAACAACAATTTGTATATGAAAGGTGATACTGATGATACTATTCTTATTTCTGAGATATTTGTGGATGATATTATTTTTGGAGGATGAGATAACATATGTAAATCCTTTGCTAATGAAATGAAAAAGAAGTTTGAAATGTCTATGTTCAGAGAGATTAAGTTCTTTCTAGGACTACAAGTGATTCAGCAGAGTGATGGGATATTCATCACATAATCTAAATACATAAAGGAAGTATTGAAGACATTTGGCATGGAAGATGCTGAACCTGTTGGAACACTGATGGCTATTGGATGTAAACTAACAAAGGAGGATGAAACTACAGAGGTAAACCAGACACTTTATTGATCCATGATTGGTAAGCTAATGTATGTAGTTCATAGTAGACCAGATATAGAATATGCTATGGCAATTGTTGCTAGATTTTCTGCTAACCCTAGAGAATCACACATGATTGCTACTAAAAGAATCTTAAGATACCTAAAAAAGATAGAGGATTATGGCATATGGTATCCTAAGGAAGGCAAGTATAAGCTAAAGGTATACGCCGATGTTGATTGGGCTGGAAATGTAGATGATAGAAAAAGCACCACCGGAGGAACATTTTTCTTTGGTGAAAGACTGGTAACCTCAACTAGTAAAAAGAAAGCTTGTATTTCTCAGTCTATAACTAAAGCAGAGAATGTTGTTGCTGCTACTAATTGCTCAAATATTGCATACATCAAGCAAGTGTTGGAAGGAATGAATGAGGTAATCACTAACCTGGTGATTATATACTGTGACAACACTAGTGCCATTAATATTTCAAAGAATCTGGTGATGCACTCTAAGAAAAAGCATATATCTTTTAAGTATCACTACTTAAGACATCAAGTATAGGTGAAGCAAGTGAAGTTAGAATTTGTCACATCTAAAGAACAACTTGCAAATATATTTACAAAGCCTCTTTCGAAGGACACATTTGAATACTTGAGGACTAGACTTGGGGTCCATCCCCTATCTACTGGTCACTAAGGTGATCTAGATGTTGCATCAGCCTAATCTTATCAGAAGATCATTCATGTTGATGTAACATAGTTCACACTTTAGATCATGTCCAAGGTTGTGATTAAGTTTGGAGAACTGGAATAGATTGGGATATCAGTATATAGAGACACAAAGAATGTAATGGACAATAGAGAGTTACTTGGCTACTGAAGAGCTATTTTTTTATTTGTTTCTTTGGCATTGTTGTCAAAGGGAGAGATAAATAATATGAAAGGAAAGATAAACATGCACCGATGAGAACTATCTAAGGGAGAGATAATCTGAAAGGAACAGAGCATTGAAAATCAGTTACTAAGAACAGAAGCAGGAACAGGAGAACTGAAAAGCGCATATCTAATGATTGGCATTACATCATTACAAATGTTTAGTAACATAGTGATTAAACATATTAAGTCTATTCAACTTACAACATTTGTTCACAGAGTTGTAGAATACATGTTTGGTATGTGTATGGTACATTTCATATTACTTGAGTTGCCATCAATGCCAAAGGGAGACATTGATGAACTACAATTGATTTGGAACCTAATTGAAGAATCTATGATTAAAGATCATTGAGGAGTTGCTGATTAGATATGGAATATGATTAAATCAGTATTATATTGTCATTGATGTCAACTAGTTTGACATCACTTATCTTGTAAGTTACTATGCCGAAACATCTAAAGAAAGGTGAAATAGATGAAGAACAAAAATATCTACATGAGGAAGATGTGTATGTTAGATGAGGATAAGGAATACATTGAGTAACTTGTTGATGAGTCTATGACCTTATTATATTGACTTTATTATGTTGCATTCATCTATGATGAAGAATAGAGCTGAAAGACACAAAGCAGTGATGTCGGTAAATGAAGCATTTCAGTATACATCGATGGAGTGTAGTGTATATCGAGCACAGTGTTAACTGAGCTTGTGTTCACTTACACATTTCTTTTTTAAGTAAGTAGAACAAAAAGGAATTAAATGATCAGTTTAGCCGATAAGTTTGATGAGCTAGAAAGTGTATGAAATCTAGGTAATAGATAATGTTTGTTATATAGATCAACGGCTAACATAATTCAAGGAAGATCTAATGGAGCAAATTGAAATGTGTTATTAACACATCAGCTGAGGAAGCTTAAAGCGGCAATATCAACAAATATGATTAAGCGACAAAATCTGATGGAGGAGAAGAAAATGATTTACATGTCTATATAAGAGACTGATGATTTCATAATGAAATATCACCAGAAGAAGAAGATACTATAGAGTTATCATGTGAACAAGCTTCATGCATTTTGATCATACTGGTTAGTAAGAATCGAGCTGCAGAACAATTACCGAGTGACAGAGAGTAATTACCGACAGATAGTAAGTTGATACATTGTTGAATCTAAAGTGTTATATTGATCAAAAGGATTTGTATGAGATAAATATTGATCTATAATCTAAAATTGAAGTTGTATTTAGGCAAATCATCTCTACTGTTACATATTTAACCATTGTACACAGTCAAATCTCTTAACCAAGTGGACTATAAAGTCTTTTATGTATGATTCATAGAATGAACATTATTATCCTGTTAACCCCATAGTGAATGCTGGTTGGATGATAAAGGTTGGTCTAAAATCCTCTAACAAGGTCACACCTAATAGTGTGTTTGTAACCTTTAATAGGGTTGGGTCTTCACTGACCTCACTTCAGAAGAGTGAATATTTTGGGTTGCCAGTCCCAGGTGGTTTTTCCCTTCATAGGGTTTCCACATCAAATATCATGTTATGTGTTGATTGTGATATTTGTTTGTTATCATACTTTGCATATTACATGTTAGATTTTATCGGTAACTATTATAAATTTTTAGACTGATAATTGGTAAAATCACAGACAAAGAAAGTATTTTATGTTTATCGAGTAGTAGAAGTTGAAGTATTTGTTTTTTATTATACATTTTGATTTGGGACATTGATTAAATGATTCACCCCCCTCTCAGTCATTCTTTGAATTGTTGGCCTCAAAAATATGGTCCTATAGCATCTCACAAATTTCCAATACCTCTCACAGAGTTTGAGAACCGAGCCTCGAAAGTTTGTTGCCCAATCGTGCTTAGTGCACCTTGGGGACACTTTGGTCCGGCATGGTCTAAAATATTCTATTGACTTAGTGGTCAAAATGGGGTTGTCCCTAGTGTTTACCCACCCAACCAGAGCTAATGGAATAATCTATTCAATGTCGAGATGAATGGTTTGGAAGAAACTCATTGGTGCAGCTTTCAACTGACCCTCACTGCAAGTTTTAGCATCGAGTGAGACTAGGGCACCAAATTCAAACAAATTTGAATCTCCCATAATGGAGAGAGGTTATTTTAGGCCTCAAAAATGCAGTCCTATAGCATCTCACAAATCACCGATACCTCTCATGTAGTCTGAGAACCAAGCCTCAAAATTTTGCTGCCCAATCATGCTTAGTGCACCTTGGGGACACTTTGGTCCGGCATGGTCCAGAACGTTCTACTAACTCAATGGTCAAAAAAAGGTTGTCCCTAGGGTTTACCCACCCATCTAGAGCTAATGGCATAGTTCATTTGGTGATGGGATGCACGATTGGGAAGAAATCCATTGGTGCAACTTTCAACTGACCCTCACTGCAAGTTTTGGCATCGAGCGAGAATGGTGTGCCAAATTCAAATAAATTTGAATCTCCTAGAATGGACAAAGGTTATTGTAGGGCTCATAAATATGGTCATATAGCATCTCACAAATCACTGATACATCTCATAGAGTCTGAGAACCGAGCCTTGAAAGTTTGCTGCCCATTCGTGCTTAGTGCACCGTGAGGACACTTTGGTCCGGCATGGTCCGAAATGTTCTACTGACTCAATGGTTGAAATAGGGTTGTCCCTAGTATTTACCTGCCCAACTAGAGCTAATGGAATAGTCTATCTAGTGCCGAGACAAATGGTTTGGAAGAAACCCATTGGTGAAACTTTCAACTGACCCTCACTACAAGTTTTGACATCGAGCGAGACTGGCACGCCAAATTCAAACAAATTTGAATCTCCCAGAATGGAGAGAGGTTATCGTAGGCCTTAGAAATGTGGTCTTGTATCATCTCACAAATTTTTGATACCTCTCATGAAGTCTAAGAACCGAGTGTCAAAATTTCGCTGCCCAATCATGTTTAGTGCATCTTTGGGACACTTTGGTCCAGCATGGTCTGGACCATTCTACTGATTCAGTGGTTGAAACATAGTTGTCCCTAGTGTTTACCCACCCAAATAGAGCTAATGGAATAGACCATTTGGTGCTAGGAAGAATGGTTTAGAAGAAACCCATTGGTGCAACTTTCAACTGAACCTCACTGCAAGTTTTGGCATCGAGCGAGATTGGCACGCCAAATTCAAAATAATTTAAATCTCCCAAAATGGAGAGAGGTTATTGTAGGCCTTAGAAATATTGTCTTGTAGTATCTCACAGATCACTAATACCTCTCATGAAGTCCAAGAACCGAGCCTCAAAATTTTGTTTCCCAATCATGCTTAGTGCACCTTGGGGACACTTTGGTCCGGCATGGTCCAGAACATTCTACTGACTCAGTGGTTGAAATGGGGTTGTCCCTAGAGTTTACCCACCCAACCAGAGCTAATGACATAGTCCATTTAGTGCTAGGATGCAATCCTTGAACAATATCCCTTCACCCCAAGGAATCATCATTTTACTTTGGACACATTTGACCAATTGTGACTCAATGATTCTAACTATTACATCATTTGACGATAAAAATGTACATGGAATTAAGACAATAGAAATGTAAGGATACAAAATTAAGATGATAAAAATTATATAAGGATACAGAATTCATAGTAAGGAAACACATTTTTTGCACTTTACATGGCATTAAGACGATACAATTGTGGGCTCTTAATATTTGCAAATCAACCCCATGGGCTCTTTTATATTTTAAATTTTGCATCAAATTTTTTATATACAAAATTTGACATCTAAATATGCACATTACATTCAATTTTTATTTTTATATACAAAATTTGGCATCTAAATATGCACATTACATTCGATTGTTGTTTTTATATATAAAATTTGCCATCCAAATATGCACATTACATTTGATTGTTGTTTTTATATACAAAATTTGGCATCTAACTATGTACATTATATTCGATTGTTGGTTTTATATACAAAATTTGGTATCTAAATATGCAAATTACAAAAATATATATAAAAAATAAGTGTCCTTTTCACTCCAATCCCTACACTCAGAAGGAAAAAGAAAAGTTAATAGAGAATATAAGAAGTTTATATAGGTTTGAGAAAAAGATTATGAACATGTATAAGTAACTAAACGAACCAAAGAACATGACTAGACAATGCATAGTGAAGTTTACCTTTATAAAAGATGGGCTAATCATATGCACACCTCGATCTTCTATACCTATCATATATGTATCCAACTGCATTTACAATCCACATACAAAACCAAGTTTATTGACTCAAAAAAATAAAGAAAAAAACTACAATTAATTTATTGAACGTAATCGTAATAATCATGGAAAACCTTGCAACTTGAGTTGAACTTACCTACTGAAGTGTGCCTGAAGGGTCATCTCTATGCTTAAGAGTATTCAATATTGCTTCATGATCAAAAGTACTAATAGTCCAAAGTTCCTTTATCTTTGGTTTGCCTTGATGTTTCAACAACTTAACATTGGCTGCTATAACAAGGTGTGAATACATGAGAATGGTTTTGTGCTTCTCATAGTCTTCAAATGCAGGAATTCTATTATTTCTAATCATATATGTGCGCAACCATGTTCTCACAACAACATGTGATCCTATTCGATATGTGAACATATCATCATCTGTCGTCGGTTGTGCAAGTTTATGCTTTCCTTGTACACAATGTGCTAACCAGTAATTCAATCTCTCATCATTCCCTTGTGGTGCAACCAATGCAAAAACATGTCCTGGCTGTAAAAGATCTGAAAGATAGTCATAGTCAAGTGAACAATCCATGTCATCATTTATTACAAAGACTATGAGAGATAAAGGAGTAAGATAATGTGGAACCCATGTATCAACCCACTCACTTGACTCAAACTGATCCCAATCACACTGAAGACAACTTAGAAAATAACAAGCTAACTCTTGTGTCCAAATGGTCCATGTACTAGCATCCGAGCTTCAAAATGAATGCATTTTTGAAGAATCTTTCATAGTTTGACAATCTAAACTATCTCCTATTGTGCCCAACTCAACCAACCATGCTAAATCAAGAGTACCCCCTGTGACAATGATGAAGTACACCAGTCATAAATAGAATGAGCATCAATGATTTCTTCACTTGAAATACTGAGCTACTCCTTAACTAGAGCTCTCTTTATGCATGCACCTGCTCCATCATGCTCCCCTTTTACATGACCGGCCTCAAAAAAACTCCAAATATGAGGTGCACCTCTCTCTACATGCATTCTACATAACCAATAAAACATATGAGCATTTTTGAATTGACTTGTGTAGTTATCTGACCAAATGAGATGTCTATCCATAGCAATATTATTTTCCTGCACCCACTCAAAATAATTCTCAAAGCAATGTTGGAAAAACTCGCATGAGTGTGATCTATCATCACTTGTATAAAAATGGCACTCTCTGATTATCTTCTGGTCATCTTCTGTACTATTAGGGGAATGTCTATATGTTATGTCCACAAAAATAGAAACCTGAATAGAATTATAATATTGAGCTTGCAACTCATTTTGGGGCTGCAATGTATAGTTCTCTACAAAGTCAACAACCGATATAATAGTGCCAATCAGGAAAGTGTCCTTACATATCCTAAATTGTTGATCCAACCACTGAGATTTTTGAATATGCCTTGCATACTTGTAAAAAAGATTCTTCCTGAAATCTAAAATAAAATCAGCTACATTGCATTATTTAGTAACCAACTCACATCTAGAGCCTTCACCTCCACTTTTTAATGTATATTTAACGGTTTCATATACCTTTTTTTGGAAAATTGTCTTTCCAAAATCGTGTTCCCAGCCCTCATGAAAACATTCAACAAATTTCACTAGCCCACCACACTCTGAGCACTTGTCATTTAAGCAATCTTTTTTATAAAAGAAACATCCATCATCTCTAGGACATAAAAAATGATCTATCAAGTCTCTTGATGATTTTGGAAGAGCACTTGCACCACACTCCTCCAACATTTCACTACTATGCAAAGTAGAATGAATGGATCGTAATAATTCATGGTGCATTAAAAAATCCACATGATATTTGCAACAACAAGTATTTCAAATCTTAAGAGGCACACAAAAAAAAGGCTTCAGAGCTTCAAAAGCTCTTTGTGATATTTGCAATGTTGGATGTGTCTCACAAATTTTTTTGAACAACATTGTTTGACTCACTTCCAAATAATGTTTGGGATGCAGGGTGCAGTCTTGAATGCCAATTCTCAACTTCAAGACATCCTTCACATTTGGTGACACTCTTGAGTTAGATTGCCAAAATAGTTGAATTTGATCCTTCATAGCATCGATAAGCTTCTTATCACAACGTGAAAGTCTCCCACCATAAGCCCATGTATCATTTTGAATAGGATCATTAAGTCTTTCTCTTCTTGCAAGTGCTCTATCCAAAGTTTTATGATTTATATTCAAGTCAACACAAGTTTGTCTCATCAAACGAGCCTTTCTCAAATGATGACTTACTAAGGAGGTTGTAATAATCCTTCTAGAAGATCTCTTATATTTTTCCTTTTTAGTCTTCCCAATGGAATTGAGAGCACTGAAAAAGATTTCTCACAATAATAGCATTCCTCTCTTTTTTCTTATTCACACTAATCTTCAATTTGACTAGTATACGTCTCATCTTCTGTATTTTTAACAATTGCACAAACATTTGACATTGCTCAACCAATGTCTTGTGGCTAAAAAATTGACCAAAAAGTTTTGAAACCCACAACTGAATAGTTCTTTTTTATCTCTTTCCATCAAAATTTCTCATTATGTTCTCATCAATTTCAAGTAACCATTTAGTTGTTCTTCAAGGTCTCAATTTTGAAGTTTGTCTTTCTTCCTCTGAAGGGACTTCATTTCTCATATAATTTGGAGATGTGTTACATTGATTTGGTTCTTGTGTATCATTATCATTGTCCATTCCTTCATATTCAATCAGTGGATTGTCATTAACAATGTCCACATTTCCATTGGCCACATCTACATGTTCATTTTCAAAACCTACATTTTCATCTTCAAATTCATGTTCTTATCTTGAAACCACATTCAAAGGTGGGTCTATGTTGACATCTTCATTAATATTTAACATACCTTGTCTCTTGTTTTGATGGGCAACCCTATCCATTTCTCTATACACTTCAACATCTTTATTTGTTTGTCTCCTCTTTCGTGTATGCTTTCGACGACTACTACTCCCCATAGTTAGACCAAAAAGGTGATGCAAATACCTTTGGTAATAGAAAAAATCCAACCAAAAAGTAGATTTTTGTCTTCTCTAGAGACAAAACATGATTCGCTGCAACTCGAATCCCGTAAATTAGCAAAAAAAGGTGGCTCTCTGGAGGGACCCAGAGAATATTGTTTTTACTTTACATCAATAAAAAGAATTGGATATCCGAAAATATCAGATATCCAATATCTCTTGCCAAATTTTTCCAAAATCTCTCTCTCTCTCCCCTACTCTCTCTTTTGTATAATATTGAACATATAATATAAATATTTAATAAGTTAATATTATACTATTATACAATAGAGAAATAAATAATAATAATATAATAAATGCTATTATAAAAACTTATATTATAATAGTAATGCTATGCAATGAAACCCTAAAGCTGATGCCACCGGAAATGTGAAGAAGGATTTTCCAGTAGTCAAAATCTTTTAAGGAGGTCGTTAAGATAGGTAAATATTCTATTTTTGAGTTCCCATTAATAAATGCTATGGTATTATTATTTAATATTAACATTAAAAATAATAATTTATAATATATAACTTAAAATTAAAAAAAATACTCAATTGAATTAATATTAACATAAAAAGAATACAATTTAATATAACACAATTAATATTACCATTAAAAAAAGACATTTAATATTAAACTTGAATTTCAGAAAAGTAGTGCAGTTGTAATTTCAAAATAGACGAGAAGTTTCAGATATTTGATAATATCATATATCTGAAAATTTCAGATATCCGATTTTATCAGATATTCGATTAGGCTTGGTATTTTCTTGGGAAATACCAAATGTGGGTGGTCAACCCTTTAGGCATGTATCAGGAGATAGTTTCTGATATTGAGACCTTGACCATGTAGCTGACGACTAGTTTTTCACCCGAAATTGATGAAACAAAAAGGGTTTCTTAAAGACATTATCAGCTTTCCATCAATATGATTGCTATCAAATTTTGAGTTCGGTAAGTTATTATTACTTATTTTTCAATTGACTTATCTTTAAAGTCATAATTGACATCTTGATTGAAAAATAACTATAAATTTCAAATAGTTTAACCTTTTTGAAATTTGAAACATGCATCACATTCTATGCTTCAACTACTATAAGGAAAAAAAAAATTCAATTTTGTAAAGTTTAGAATTAGTTAAGGTGGTCATACACGAGAGTTTTTTATTCTAAAAAATTTGTAGCAGAAAATTCATAATTAATTATTTATTTGGTAAAAAATTACAAAAAAATATGCATCACATCTATGAATGAGTCTACTACTTATATCTAGAATCTTGGGAAAATATATCATCATTTGATTGTGATTAAGGTGGTCATAAATACATGTACTTTTTATCTTTTCCATGAAATTTTCATACTACTGCATTGAAATCTAAAATTTTAAACAATTAGATAAAAAAAAATTCAGACAAGGGCTAGTAGTTTAGAAACTACATTCAATTTCCTATAGATTCTATTCTTACAACTTTTTCAATAAGGTTCATAAGATGTTCAACTTTTTACGTCAAGTTGACTAACCCTAATTTTCTGATTTTGCATTGCCACTTAAGGCCATAGTTTGGTATACCATGATCCTGCACATGCCCATTTACTAATTACAAACATATCCATGACACATTCAATTTATGCAAAAAGGTAAAATACTTTATTTATTTCAATCTTCCACATTTGTTCACATGAGGTAAAGAAAGGACAAAAGAATTGAACAATTCATGAGATGCATAGTATGACTATGTGGTGTGTACAAACCAGTCCATCCATACCCACCATTGTCGAGGAGCTATCCTCCTCTACCTTGACCACACTCTCACCTTCTTCCTACAACCACTTAGACACACTTTGAAACCACATCAGTTAGTGCCCAAATAATCATAATTATATAAAGTAATGATATGAATATATATATTCTATTGTATAAAATTGATAATTAATCATTAAATCATCATCACATCATCATCATCATACATCTTAAACATCTTATTAACATCAACATAAAAATGCAACATCATATTAAATTTTCCAGGTCACAATGCATAAATCATCATCTAAGGTCTAAATATCAAGAAATTTACTAATTATTATGCTAAAATAATTTCCATAACATATCGACATAAGTCAAGGTCCAACTGACCCAGTCAATAAGTCAAAAAGTTGCTAGAATGGGGTGAACCCACAATAGTGGGTTACACTTTTTTGCCTGAACAGACACTGAACTCTACATTTTGAAAAAAACTTTCAGATTCGGATGCATATTGTCATTAGACCGTTTGAAATCAGAAGATTAAGTAAATTAGAGTCTTTTAGGATTTTTTGTCTAGATTCTAAATAAATTTTTAATTTTTATTTTTGAATTTATTTGAATGGTTTTTTCTTTCCCCCACAAAAACTGGTATGTTGCAGAAAACGTCATTTTCAAAGACTTACTTGGTTTTCATAGAGCATAACTTTTTTCTAAAATAGATGTCAATGTGATTCTTTTAAATTTAGTTTTTTAACATCCATATGGAGGGAATGCAATTTGTTTGATGGGATTATCACTATTATTGCATGTTTTTATTAACATTTGAAGTTGACTAAACCGTAATTTTGACATATCTTGACTACATAGTGTATAACTTGTATATTTGTCCAAATTCATTTTTTTTTTAATAGAAAGATAACTTCAATACCTAGGGCATATATATTTTTTATAATTTTTTCTCTCATTTATTATTTTTCCATAAGCATCAAACATAGAGGTAGACATACGGTGAAATATCCATGTTTAGTAAAACTAAAAATACAAAGTCATGATAAACTTAATATATATTAATATTATAATAATTTGAAAGATTTTTCTTAGTAGTACCTTACTAAATAGATAGGTTTGTCAAATGGATTCATTTGATCTTCCAAAAGATAAATTTGAAGTCACTTTTTATCAGCATTTTAATAGGTGCGAAGGGGACCCTATTGTAGGTATGAATGAGGAATATAGATGTTATATCAATGTTTTTCTTATCTAAGAGCTTTTAGCTAACCATTTTTAATTAATTATTTCAAATGTAACCTCACAATGCTTAAATCATCATATTTTATTAAAAATGTGTTATTTCAGCAAAAATCAGCATGTCTAAAAAAGTGTAACCCACTATTGTGGGGTCACCCAATGATCCTCAAAAAGAAGGGGTCTCACAACACACCACAATATCTAAATAGCTGAAAAATAAATAGATAAAGGTTTTATGAAAACAAATGAGGAAAAGATCTATGCATGTCCTATGAATACTCCCAAGTGGGGTTATCAACAGAGAATTGGCCCCACTGGACCTTGTACTGCAAAACATCTCTATCGCGTATTCAAATGCTGATCAACAAGGCAAGTGAGCTCCACCAACAACACCCCCAGATCCTGAACCTGTAATGCACGTCAATATAAGATGTGAGATGCATTCAGATGATAAGGCTTAAGTAAGGAAACATGAAACACATTATAGATTCGGGATAGAGCAGGTGGTAGAGCAAGTCGGTAAGAAACTAGGTTGATGACCTCCAACACATCAAAGGGCCCCACATATCTCAGTGGGAGATTTGAAGACTTTCCAAAATAAAATGAACTCTTCTAAGGTCTCACGTGTAGGAAAAACTTGTCCCCTAACTGAAACTTCATGAAAGTGTGGTTCCTATCTATATAACTCTTTTGTCGGTCAACTGCTTCCTTCAACCAATTGTAGATCAAAGTCATATGTTCCTCCATCTCTCAACATCTCAAGACCAATCACAATCATGTCCTCAATTCTATTCTAACTGATAGGTGTGCGATGCTTACGCCTATAAAGTGCCTCAATAGGGGTCACACCCAAGGAAGAATGGTAAGAGTTATTTTATGAAAACTCTACCAAGGGAAGGTACTCTTCCCATTTGTACTGTCAATCCATGCAATACATACAAAGAAAATCCTCTAACACTTGGTTTACTCTCTCTATTTTCCCATCTTTCTGAGGGTGAGAGGCAATGCTAAAGTTCAGTTGTGTACCAAGGAAGCATTCAAGGTTGTCCAAAACTTGGATGTCATCCATGTATTCCTGTTAGATATGATAGTCTCTATTACACCACGAAGTCTAAATATCTCCTGCACAAACTTCTTGGCCAAAGCTAATGATCCATCTTTCAAATTCACTGGAATAAAATGAGCCACCTTGGTTAGTTTATCAAATACAACTAAGATGAAATCATGCCTATGTCATGTCATAGGTAATCCCTGTATGAAATCCACGCTAATAACTTTCCATTTTTACTCTAGAATGTCATGTGCATAAAGTAGTCTAGCTGGGTGGACATGCTCAGCCTTAACTTGCTGGCATTCTAAACACTAGGCTACATAAGCTATCACATCATGCTTAAGCTCTGGCCAAAAGTACAGTGGTCTCAAATCAGTAATCATCTTATTCTGTTAGAATTTAATCTTTCCTTGGTAATATATGTATTTAAAGGATAAACTAAGGTATCCTATTGTATTTATCCTCTAGTCCAAGTGGGAGGACATGTCATATTTGTAATTCCTTTATTAAGAAAAATATATATTCCTCCTTATGAGGAATCCTACACTTGTCTCACACACTAGTGAAATGTGGCATACATAGAAATGGGAGTTACAATGTAACTCCTTCCTCACATCTCTATTAAAGAGATGGCTCTCCTTCTCTCTCGATATTAGATAATTCTTCTTCCTGAACACTATTGTATGAGCTAAGCTCTCTCTCTCTCTCTCTCTCACACACATTCTTAGGCAGTTTTGCCACATTCATTATATCACGGGGGTTTTTTTATGCTTTTCCCCCTTCAAAATGTTGTCTCCTTTGTTTCTTTGCTCTTTGGTGAATGCTCCTAGTTTTGTGTTAATTCATGGTAAATCTTCTTACTCCTTGCTCATTGCATTAAACAATTTCGTGGCTCTCGTTATTTTGTTATTATTTTAACATGGTATCAGAGCAGGTTGGTTTAATTATGTTTTGAGTGTGTAGGTAAAGAAGCTACCATATCTTGGTGCACTCCAAATTTGGAGACGTTGTTTAGAGAGATTTGAATCTCATTTTAACAATTAGTTAGACTTTGCAATATCATGATGAACTATTTTTAGTTCTTTGTAATTAGTTTATTTATCGGTTCATTTATATTAATCTTATAAATTTTGATTCATGATTACTAATTTACTAATTTAGTTTCTAACTTTATCTTTTTTTAATCATTGCATTGTAATTTTAGCTGCATACATTTTTTTTCCTTTCCTAATCATTCAGCTTCATTGCATGCATTTTTTACTTCATTGGGCCGCTCATTCTAATTTTAGATCTTTTCAATTTTTTTATTCTTTAGCTACCTCTCAAATCATTATTTATTCTTTAGCGGGCCGCTTTTAATTAAGACGAGTTGTAATTTATAAAATTGGTTTTTTTTCGCTTTTAGGGTTAGTCCATTTCAAAATAAGCGATTTGTATCTTAGAAGTTTTAGTTGTTTTGGGTTTTTATGATTTGTAATCACTGCTATGGGCACTGTGGAAACCACTGCGAGGGCTGCCATTGCAAACATGCCCTTCAAAGATTTATCATAGAACATTCTCTTAACCTCCTTTGCTACCATTGCTGCTACTTCTTATGCCTTTTCTAGTGTACTGCATACACAAAACCCTAATTTACCCGTTGCTTCGCATCCCTTACCCTACAAAACCCATTCATTTTTCCATCACAGCCGCTGTATTTTTCTTCAATTGCTACAACACTTTTCTGCAAGTCCACTGAATCTCCCACTACTGTTAATTGAGTTCATCGATCTCCTTGCGAAGTTCCTCTGTAGTCTTCTCCACCATAGCGTTGGCCTTGCTGCCTGCAACACAACCCCATGAGGCCAAGGTTAACCAAAGTGCCATCCGCAAAAATGTTTGCACTAAAGTTATCGAACATGGTTTTTGCATGTAGTTTTTTATTTGCCATGTTCTATTTTTTTTTAATTGCAAATAGCTTGAGCAATCTCCACGCCATCTCACTGCATGTGTTTTTTTTCCTTGCATGCTGGTATAGTATTTTTTTTTTCCATGCATGCGTTGTTTTATTTATATGCTCAAGTGGAATAATTTTGTTTTTTATGTTGAAGAAAGAGTATTTACAGGAATGCCCTTGTTTGCTTGTTGAATTAAGGGTGACTTTGTGCATATTAGGAATTGTTTTAAAGTTTTGCATAAATTTAGTATAATTTTTATTAATGGAGTAGAAAACTTGTGCAAAGAGAGGAAGCTACTCGCTGTTGATCTTAAGGGGTTTTGACAGAGTAGTTGCTAATTTTAGGGTTGAAGGCCTTTTGCAATAGTCTAATGTGTCACTGTCGATTTGCAACCTTTACTGTGCATTTTCTCTTTTGGCAGAGTTGCATTTGCATTTTTGTGGATTATTAGCAATTTGTGGGTATTTTCCATTATTTGTATACATTCAAGCTTATTAAGAGGGTTTACAGATCTATAGAAGCCTATATGCTTTGATATTAAAAGTAAGATTTGAATTGTCATTTTTCAGTCTTTTGGTCTTTTCTGTTCCAGTGATTTGATTGGTCATAACTTTTTTTTTCTAATCTAGTTGTGATTTTAACAAGTTATTAGCTCAAGTGCTAAGGTGTTTAGTTAGATTCTAAATGTTTTTTATTCCAGATTACTAATCATCGCCAACTCTTTGTAGGTAAACAGGCTTCAATAGATTTAGTTATTTTTCTCATTATATTAATCATTCAATAGATTTAGTTCCATTCTTTGGTCTGATAAATGTTTGTTTTGCAGGATTATGTTTCCTTTCATTGTTGTCAAGGTTATTTAGTTTATTTCTCTCTTTGTCTCCTCCTTGCATGCTTAAGTGTATAACTTTCTCTTTGCATGCAAGAGATTATTGTCGTTATCAGTTAATCACTAATAGCTTAACCGAGATCTATTAACTCTTAAGTGTTCTTGGTTTCTATTTCTCCTCTAGTAGTTTTTTCTTTTCCTTGCATGCCTCCTTGGCATAAGCTTTCATAGCTTTCTACTATTGCATGCAAGTGTATATAGTTTCTTTTGCATGTGTTTGATCTGCATGCCTAGTTTTTTGGCTTCTCTCTCAGTGCTCTTTCTTTAAAAGTTTCTTTTCTGGGTTATGTTAAGAGTTTACATTTATTTATCTCAAGTTTAGGTGTTCCTTCATTTAACCATGACCACCCTGATGCTAGAAATAAAGTTAACTAGTATAAATTATCATGCATGGAAAACGTACATGACCTTCATCTTTAGATTCAGACATATTTTAGATATTGGAACTGATGCCAGTTCAAAACCAGTAGCCTTTGCTCCTCAAGCTGACCAAACTGCTTGGTAGACTAAAAATGAGGAAGCACTTGGTTTAATCAGGATCTCCTTAAGTCCCAAATTATGAATCTTAATTTCTACTTGTACAGAAGCCCATCAAGCTTGGGACATCCTGAAAAATACCTATGACAGTGCAGATGAGACTCGCAAAATCCAACTTCAAGACCAACTTGAAGACCTCAGGTATACCGATTTCAAGTTTGTTGATGATTTCTTGCTCAAGTTTGATTCAATTAAAGCTTTACTAACTGGTTTACAAGTTACTCTCTCTGATTTAAGGATAATCCACATAATTATTCATAAATATTTGCCTAGACAGTTCCAATAGTTTATTACATATATTTACTCTCAGTTAGCTATTCCTTCTTTAGCATCTCAATTAACTTATTTCATCTTTCAAAATATGTTGCGTCAATAGGAAGCAAAATTGATTCAATTTGGTATAATTAAAACTCACAAACATGCCTATGTCTCTCACAATCACAATAACAATAGATCTTCTAACACTAATCAAAATAACCAAAATTATCAAAGATCAAACAATACTAATAATTCAAATAATAACTCAAGCCAACAATTTAATGATCATTACAATTCTAGGCCTTCCAATAACTATCATAATATTAATCATTCAAATAGGCCACATTGCACCTATTGCGGTAAAGATGGTCACTCAATACATAACTGTGTTAAGAAACAAAAGGGTGATCAACCTAATTCTCAAAACTACTCAAATGGAAAATCTAATGAAAATCAATCTCATTCTTCTTTTACTGTCTGTTTCAAAGCTCCTAAACCACTTGAATGGATTATTGATAGTGGTGCATCTCAACATCTTACTTCTCATAAGGAAGTCTTTGATTCTTTGTGACCTGATTCTATGAATATTCCTATTTCTTTAGTTGATAATTATAGCTGTCAAGTTGAAGGAACTAGTAATGTTTCTGTTCCAAATGGTAAATTACATGATGTGCTTTATGTTCCTGATTTGAAAGCTAACCATATTTCTCTTCCTCTTGTTTCTTCTCCTAACATTAAGGATAATACTAATACTCTTCAAAAGGATAATGATGATAATGGTAATAATTTGTTTACTCCTAGTAATATTTATGTTAATTCTAGGAGAAATCCTAAATGGTTTAAAGATTTACTTAATGAAGGTGATGATTACATTTCTAGAATGGGTGAACTTAAACCTAGAAGGATAAACTACTGCAATTATGGTCTTATGACTCCTCTCTCTAATTCTAATGATCCTTGCTCTCATGTTGATGATATGTTTGACCAAGAAGAGGAAATTATATCTAACTTTCTTAATGTTACTTTGCAAGATATGTTTATTACTCAAGATGAAATTCATGATGATAGTACTAATCCTATGATTGTTGTGGAGGTTAATGATAATGATGCTTATATTAACTCTTCTCTTGATGCTTCATATTATGATGAATATGCTACAGATTTGTATTATGCAACTGAAGATTGCATTTATGATTTTACGACTCATGATTCACATTTTGAAGAACATGTTACAGATTTGTTTTATGCAACTAAAGATTGCATTTCTGATTATTTTCCTCATGATTCACAATATGATTTTTCTTTCCAAAGTGTTATTGATTCAACACTAGGTGATCCCAAGGGTGGGTGCTCTACTAGTGGTTTTTGCCTTATTGCAGGCTCAAGTGTTGATTATGCTCCACCTCTATTTTCTACTAGAAATGAATATACAGAATGCATAAATGCATCTCAAGAATCTCAATGGTCTCTTAAATATTTGGGCTCTCCTCAACATGCTATTTACCTTGCCAAAAGTCCTATGTACCATTCAAGCTCCAAAACACAAGTTCAAGACATGCAAGATGATCAAGCCAAAGACATCCTAGTGAAAAATCTTTCAAAAGAAACATCTCAAAATCATTGTAAACATTTGGGTTTGATACCTATTGATGTAATCACCCCAAGTAAAGATTAAAGGGGGGTGTTAGAATTTAATCTTTCCTTGGTAATATATGTATTTAAAGGATAAACCAAGGTATCCTATTGTATTTGTCCTCTAGTCCAAGTGGGAGGATATGTCATATTTGTAATTCCTTTATTAAGGAAAATAGATATTCCTCCTTATGAGGAATCCTACACTTGTCTCACAAACTAGTGAAATGTGGCATACATAGAAATGGGAGTTGCATTGTAACTCCTTCCTCACATCTCTATTAAAGAGATGGCTCTCCTTCTCTCTTGATATTAGATAATTATTCTTCTTGAACACTATTGTATGAGCTAAGCTCTCTCTCTCTCTCTCTCTCTCTCTCTCTCATTCCGAGGCATTTTTGCCACATTCATTATATCACGAGGTTTTTTATATGCTTTTCCCCCTTCAAAATCTTGTCTCCTTTGTTGCTTTTCTCTTTGGTGAATGCTCCTATTTTTGTGTTAATTCATGGTAAATCTTCTTAATCCTTGCTCATTGCATTAAACAATTTCCTGGCTCTCATTATTTTGTTATTATTTTAACATATTCACCCTTGGATGACTTAAAAATGGAGTGCAATGCATCTCCTCAAGTACCACCTTCCTCAATCCTTCTCGGTTGGGAAAATAGATCATGTTCTGGGACCTCAAAATACCATAATCATTGAAAGTATATCCATCAAAATGGTGATCAGATGGATCAGTTTTCAAGGCTGATTTGACCATGTCATAATGGTCATCACCTAGAAGATTTAGTAATATGCTCTCTCTCAAGCGTGTCCTAGAGGTATAGATAGAAGAAATGTGTCTCCTTCTACTAAGAGTGTATGCTACTCTATTCTCTTTCCCTTTAATGTATTCAATACAAAAGTCATAATCACTCAGGAACTCTAACCACCTTCTTTTCCTGGCATTTAGGTTGGGTTGTGTGAAGATGTATCTCAATCCCATGTGATTATTTTTTAGCTCAAATGGCTGACCTAACAAGTAATGCCTCCACATCTGTAAAGAATGTACAATCGCATCCAATTCTAAATCATGTGGTGCATAGTTCACCTTATGTTGTTTCAATTTTTGTGATTCATATGCCACTACTCTGCCACTCAGCATCAGAACACCACCAAGACCATCTCCTAAAGCAACTGTTAGCACCGTGAACTATCCATTGGGATCAGGTATGATCAAGATAGGAGTGGATCTAAGTTTTTGTTTCAACAACTGAAAGGACCTCTCACACTCATCTATCCACTCATATATTTTCCCCTTTCATTGAAGTGATGTTACAGGAGCTGCAATCTTGGAGAATCCCTCCATAAATTTTCTGTAATATCTAGCAAGTCCCATGAAGCTTCTGACCTCACTCACATTCTGAGGAGCTGGTGATTCAAGAATAGCCTTTATCTTAGCAGGGTCTACTACAATTTCATTAGCGAAGAGGATGTGACCCAAATAATGTATCTCCTTCTGATAGAAAGAACACTTTGAGAGCTTACCATAAATTTTCTTGTCTCTTAGACATTGCAAGACTATGTGTAAGTGTTCCTCATGCTCCTCCATTTTCTTAGAATAAATTAGAATATCATCAATAAACATCTCCACAAACTTATCCAAATAATCCCTAAAAATATTGTTCATCAGATTCATAAAAGTTGCAAGAGAATTTGTTAACCCAAAAGGTAGGTCAACAAATTCATAAGGCCCATACTGTGTTCTGAATGAAGTTTTAGATATGTCCTCTTCCTTTATCCAAAGTTGATGATATCCAAACCTTAAATAAATCTTTGAAAATATGGTTTCTCCCTTCATCTGATCAAACAGTTCATCTATCTGAGGGAGAGGGTATCTATTTTTTATAGTTACCTTATTAAGCATCCTATAATCGATGCATAATCATAAGGTTCCATCTTTCTTCTTTACAAAGATCAGTGGGGATCCCCATGGTGATACACTAGGGCGTATGAACCCTTTACCAGCTCCTACAATTGCACCTTAAGATCATACATCTTTTTGGTAGTCATACAATATGGAACCTTAGATTGAGGCTTGGTTCCAGGCATTAGATCAATCGAGAAATCAAATTCCCTATTCAAAGGTAATTCTGGTAATTCCTTTGGAAAGACATCTCAAAACTCGTGCATGACAGGATAATCATCTAAACTAGGAGTGTTGTTGAGATCCTTAACATGAGCTACATACAAAAAGAACCCCTTCCTTTTTTCCTTTTTCAATTGCATGACAAAAATTTGTCTAAGCTCAATGGGTCGCTTCACACCCCATACTATTATAAGTTTCCCTGTATCATCCTAACATTCGACTAATTTGTCTCTGTATTTTACAATTTCATTATGCTCGGTTAACCAGTTGATGCCCAAGATGACATCGTATGAACCTAATGGAGCTACATATAGGTTCACTTATATTAGAAAGCTTGGAAATTCCAACTCACTACAAGATAAACATTGCTCTACCTGATGCTCTGCCCTATTTCCATATTCTACTATCCATGGTTTAGCCATATATCCTTCTCTAATAGGAAATCTAGCTACCACTTTAGGATCTACAAAACATTTAGTAGCTCCAGTATCTATTAAAATATAAACAGTATGACCAAAGAGTTTAACTATCATTTGAATAAGTGTAGCTTGGAAATCATCTTGTCGATGCTCAATAGCTACATGGATATGATGTTGTGCCTATGAACCTTTCTCGTCTAAACGTTGAGGAAATTTGATAGCGTACTGATCACCCCCACACACAAAACAACCATATCGAGGTCCTTGTGTTCCCTCAGTTTTTTCCTTTCTAAAATCATTCCCGTTGTTACCATTCCTATTGTTACCATTTCTATTATTATCATTCTTGTTGTTGCCTCTATTCTAATTTTGGGTGTTATTATTTGAATCCTTTCTTGAATGCCCTTGACCCCTTCCTCTCATATTCCAAATTTGTTGCCATCCACTGCCTCTTTTCTTATCATCCAAAAATTTCGTCTTGAAACCTTGAGAAGTGTTAGATTTTTTATGTGTACTCAATGTGGCCATTTCCTGTAGTTTTTCCTCTTGTCTAAGGGATTTCCTGAGAGAAAAATCCATCATTTATGGTTCATGCATTTCAAATTCTAAGATGAACTTGTGAGTTCTAAATAACTCATCCTGCTGATATTGGGGAACATACTTAACCAAGTGAAAAAATGGCTCATGATATTGTGTAACTAACATAACACCCTGTAGTAATTTTTGGAATTTAGCCACCTTGTGATCATAAAACAATTGTAGTAACCACCTCTTGTAGAATAGCTGCAAGAAATCCTCCCATGATATCTCTCTTGGCTGAAGTCTCTTCTCCGCCATTTCATTTTCCCACCATTTGGAAGCTTCTCCAGTTAGCTGAAAAGTGGCCCACATTTCCCTAGATTGTCCTAAAATATTTCGGACATGGAAATATTTTTCCATAGAAATGATCCATGCGTCTGCATCATCACTAGTGGCCTTACCACTGAAAGTAGGAGGGATGACCTTCTTGAGGTCTTTACTGAGCTCTTCTGTAATCAAACCCCTATTATTTGTAATTTTTACAACTCTACGATCATCTTCCATTCTTCATTGTTCCTCATTTCTCCTATCCTCCTCATGTTTCCTTTGAGCCTCCAACCTTTGATCCTC
Source organism: Chamaecyparis obtusa (assembly GCA_027943335.1). Lineage (NCBI taxonomy): Eukaryota > Viridiplantae > Streptophyta > Pinopsida > Cupressales > Cupressaceae > Chamaecyparis > Chamaecyparis obtusa. The sequence continues at coordinate 872,477 of BSBK01000576.1, forward strand.
TTCTCTCTTCCTCTATTCTTCCTCAAGTTTCTGCAAAGCCTCTATTCTTTGGTCCTCTTCTCTCTTCCTCATTTTTCCTACCCCTAAAATCATTCTTAAGATTATCCATACATTGACCTTGTTGTTGCAAAAGGTTTCCCTATTGAGTTAGTAGGGCTAGAATCTGATCTAGCCTCTGATTAGGCTCATCATTATGACCATTGCTGGGTTTGGTCCGATTGTTGCTTCTAGCCATGGTGAGTGATTAGATCCTGCACCAAGAAGAATTGCACAACTTAGAACATAGTAGACCAGGGCCCTAGTATTAAAATTTTCTCTAATACCATATGTAAAGACTGAAAATCTCAAGAGCATGTCGCATAAGGACTAATCATTAAAAAAAATTAAACAAGAGTCAAAGCTAGTAAACCCAATTAGATTGGTCAACAATAATTAATTTCATACAAGACAAAAATACACAGAGTTCGACCATACTATCGAACACCTACAATGTCATAATATACCATTGCAATAACCAATTCTAGTGATGTTGACATACTCATCAAGCATCCAAATACATCATGATTACATAAAGTATGCTATTCATCAAAGATTTTACATCAAGAATAATACATCAAAATTAAATCAAACTGCCCTCGGACAACTATCCATTTGCAAAAATCTCTATCTCATAAGCCCTCAGACAACTGTCCCTCTACTGTCTCGAGATGACAGTGTGGTCCAAGCACTTTTTCTTCCCAACCACGGAGTGGTTAGCTCTCCCGAGACTCTTCCTGACATGAAGAGCGTGCCGACCCTACCCAAGAAACCTAGCAACTTGGAACTGATGGATCAGATGGATTCTAGTGCACCCGTGAAACTAACTGCAAGTTTAGAACATAATCATGAATGTGGCAGGGAGATGAAACATAACTGACATATAAAACAACATATGTAACACAACTTTGGCCAAAGCATTTAAAACTAGAAATCTACTTGCATATAGTATGAAAAGTACAACATTTTCAACTACCCTACCCTGGTAATCCACATTCAACACCCCTCCCATATATTGTCATTTTCACAACATAGATAAGAAACACATCTCTATGACGAGCACATTTAATTTAAACAAAAGAATAAAATTATTTATGAATTAGATAAACTAATTTTTATGACCTACAGATTAAATCAACCAAAATTTTAATTTCCATTAACATGACACAACTAATAAAAAAATTCATTATTGTCCTAATCATCTAAAACTAGATAAGTAATTTAATCCTTGACCAATTAACCAATTTCTTTCTATAATAGTTAATAAATTCAATTTTCATTCAATGAAATAAATAAGTAAATTAAAGAAAAATGAACAATAAATAAATCTATAAAATATGGCTTACTGTCACAACCGTGTTTCCTTTTCCAAAATTATCGGCAAAATTTTTTGACACATCTTCTGATTATTTATTTCCATCAGAGTGGGTTTTGATTTTGGAAGGGGTTGTTAAAACAGTTAAAAAGTCTTATTTATTTTTCCTGGGCACGTATTGAGAGTTAGGTGAAGTTAGGAGCTGATTAATTATTATTGTGCTGGGATTGTGGCAAAAATAGGGGAAGTGACATTTGGTGATGGTATTATTAATCTCATCTTCCTTCCATTTGAGAGTACATTATATTTTCATTTCGTTTTGGAACGCCGGTTGATTTCTTCCAGAGAAATCTCTAAACGGATTAAAAAAAAACCCCTTCTCTGTTATTGGCAATCATACATTTCTGGGAGATTGGGAACCTTGATTTTCATCATAGAGGGCGAGACAGAAGCAAGTACAAGCTCAGAAATTTTCCAGGTTCCTTTCTCTGTTCAAAATGTTTGTTTTTGAATGTTTTTTTTTTCTTTTCTGAGCTGTTGAGTTATCATTTGATAAAAGCTTTTCGATTATCATAGCTTTTACACCTGTGTGGGGTAATGCTAGTTAGTTTTACAACTACCAGTATAATTTGTTCGACAAATTCATTTTGTGTATTTTCGAGGGTTTGAATGCTCCTATTTCTTGAAATGCTCTGCAGCCGTAGAAAAAGGTTAAAAAAAAATTCAGCTTTTTATTCGGCTTTTATTTTTTTGTAGAAAAACACCAGACAGAAAATGGATTTAATCTCCAAAGTTGTTCTAGGTTGTCAGCTTCTAGATCCTTCTTTTGGCAGAATATTTTTTTTGAAAAGAAATCAGTAGCAACTTTTCCATTTCTCTGTGCATCCTATTTTTAAATCAAGATTAGTCAGAGAAGCTGCTATTTAAGAAGATGACTTTCAGCTACAATTTCGCTGCATAAATTGTTTTTGGGGCTTCCTGAAGAGTGCCTTACGTAAACAAAAATTTAGTCAGCTAATTAATAATGGAGTTGATTTTTAGGGCCACTCGGATTTAGAGAATATATGTCATCTTAGTGCATGATATAAGTGTTGTGTCTCTCTCTCATAATCACACAAATTGTAACATCTCACACATACCTTGACTCGATACAGTTCCAGACATCTCTGTTTGCATATGAGATAAATATATATATGAGATAAACAATAGTGCAAAATGTGGCATGTATAGTTTTCATTCTGGAACATGTTCATACTTACTTGAAATGCAATCAGTATTTAAACAAGGTCTATTTTCTATATTAAAACATTTTGTAACAATAATTTCTTCCTCTGAACTGAGCTCAAGAAGAGAAATTGTTTAGATTGTTCATTTTACACTTTGAATCGTTGGAGCTCTCTTGGAAACTAGTTTTTTTTTAAATTCAAACATTTTGGGTTTTTGTTAAAATGGGTGTGAGAATTGCTGTCTATAACTTCATTTTATCTTTACACACACCAGCTGCTAGGAAGTCTTGGACTGTGAGTTGGAGTTTCTAATATCTGAAACACAGTTGTTATCAATGTAATTTAGAATGTACATTACCAGCTTGTGATGACTAGCTATAAGGTCTGGAATTGCATCTATCTCAAAATTCAGGAGTAGTCTGATTAAGGGTGCCTTGTTTAAATTTCAGTGTACTGAAACTTTCCGAGATCTATGTTAACTTCAAGGTTTTTTTTTTTTTTTATTATTATTATTTTTATTTTTTTCTCTCAAAAAAAATTAGGAAATCTCACTAAAATCAGTTTTTGTAAAAGTGATCTCAACTGCCTTCTTACCATTTTGGAGTTCTTTAAATTGGCCATTGAGTTCAAGCTCAAAAACATATTTAAAATTTTGTTTTTATATATTTGTCAGAAATTTCATTTTAGATGGATAAGGTCTGTCAATAATTATGTGGTATACATAAATTAATACTCATCGTTTTTATCTATCAAGTCTAATTGGTGAATAATCTTTGAAAATTTTGAAGTACAAATCTGAGATGATTATTATGCTCAGAGAATGACTGTTTGTCATAAGTAGTCTGATTTTCAGAGGTTATGTAGAACTAGGAGGAGTATTTTCATCATTATTTTTTTAGACGACTTTGTGTGCTTAATTGAGAATTTAATTTTTTGCAGCAAAATATCTTTCAAATGTAAACCGAGTGATATTTTGTTTTGAAATCGGTTATTGAAAGATCATGCTGTTTTTATTTTGTATTTGCTGAAGTAAGATATCTTGGTGAAAGGGTGCCGAATATGGGTTACAGAGAAGGGTAAAATATAGTTTAATTTTACCTGCCAGTTGAAATCTGGTTGTTTTTATGCTTAGGCCTAAGCTTGTAAACACATAAATGAACTTGTGTTGGTTTTTTGTACTATTCTCTCTGCCATATCTGTGTTTGTATTACTTTATGTGAGATGAAGTAGTCAAATCACAACATGCACCAGATTCCTTTCCGATCCACTTGTGTCATTTTGATATGTCACTCACGTAGGGTTGGCGAGCTCTTCATTTCAGGATGAGCCCCGGGGGAGCTAACCACTCCGTGGTTGGGCGGATAAAATGCCTGGATCACATTTTCATCTCAAACTATGCAGATGAATGACAGGCTGTTCGATGGCATAGGAGACTTGAACATGCAGATGGACGACTGACAGTCCGATGGCGTGTATTTGGATATCTTGTACTTCTTCGACCTTCGGGTCTTATGATTATTGTATGTAAATCTGTATGTAGTCATTTTATGTTCGACAGTATGGTCAACGTATTTCATGTAAATTTTTATCATTGATGTATAATTCGACAGTTGGTCAAATTTTCTTATGTCATGGCAAGGATGGTCGATTGTATATGATCATTTGATGTAATTTCTAAATATATATGTAATTGTAATTGATTTTTGGTTTGAAAAGTCAATATGTAAATCTTAGACTTGTTCTGTATTCGACTATGCGAGTTTTACGGTCTTTAGCTTACGTGTCTCTTTAGTCTATTTTTCGGTTCTTACACTTACAATTTTTGTCTATTACTATTTAAAACCTACTTAAATCAATTCCTTTTTTAGCAGCTAAGAATCTAGAAATTAATTCAAAATAAATTCTTTCAACCTCCCCCAGAAAAAAAAAAAAAAGGATTACATCGCTGCACATAATACATGGTTGGAGTTTACTCTGAAATCTGAAATTTACTTCATAACTTTAAGAAAACTCTAGCATACAAACTATGCTTGAATCAGTTAACTGTTAGCAGCAAAAAGTTAATATTGAAAAAAAAACACTTCACTCATACAACCAAAAAAAAATAAAAAATAAACCATTAAACATTCACATCGTAAATATAATAAAATATAAATTTATACCGTGGAGAAGGAAGCGAATAGGCAAGAGAGAGTGTTCAAGAAGAAGAAAATAAGGAACATAGGGATGATAAAATATTTAATATTTAACAAAAGCTTTGGTGTGACTGTGCCACTAAAGGTATCTAAATTCAAAACTCCTAGTGATGCATACATAGTTTGTGCAAAGTCAAACCATGTAGCCCATTTAGCTGAATATGCCAAGATTTAAACAAATTTAATAGAGTATTTCCTTCCTATAATTAAGTGTTGAACTAAAGTCCAAGTTTAAGCCTTGATGAAATAAGAAAAAGGCACAAGTGTATGTTTAAAAAGGGCACACTGTTATGTAACAAAGCTAAAGAAATTACGCAGTAAGAAAGGGAATCTTAGAACAAAAAATAGACAAAGTAAATAATTCCCAACGATTGATAAGAACCATGCTAAAACAGAGAGCTAACACTGGCATGAAGGAAGAGATAACACTCTTACGAATCATACACAGAGAAACAAATGTATTTACTTCAGTTTGTATTAACTACAATCATAATCAAATCCTTTTACAAGAAAGAAACTTATATTTCAAACTCAACCATTAACATTTGTTAAAAAAAATTACATGTCATCAAAATTTGTCTTTGCACACCAATTTTTCAATAACCATTCACAAGTTTTGAATCGATAGCAAAGAAATGTGGAAACTTGTTCGAAATAGCTCAAAGATGCATCCTTTCTCTCCAGTTTTCCTGTAGAGAAAAACTACATTCTTCCCCTTCCAATCGTCTCTCTATATCTCCCCCACACCCTCTCCAGTTCTTTTTTTCTAACTAAATATCTGTCATGCAGTCAAATTTAGTAAGAAAGGGGAATGGCTCATCAATACTGCCAGATAGTGGTCCGAAAATTGTGCTTCCGTGCACTTATTATTATTATTATTAAATATGTAACCGTTATTCTTCCAGTTTATCGGCTAAATGTAATAGTTTAATTATTTTCATTGTTTGACCCTTTTTATTTATTTATTTGAAATTAACATTTATATTTATTAAATTAAAAATTTATTTATTTTTTCTAAACATGTATTTACAATCCATTTAATAAATTTAATAAATTTACTAATTACAAATATATTCATGACACATTCAATTTATGCAGAAAGGTAAAATACATTATTTATTTCAATCTTCCACATTTATTCATATGAGGCAAATAAAGGACAAAATAATTGAATAATCCATGAGATGCATAGTATGACTACGTGGTGTGTGAAAACCAGTCTATCCATACCCACCACTGTCGAGGAGCTAGCCTCCTCTACCTCGACCACTCTCTCGCCTTCTTCCTGCAATCAGACACACTCAAAACCACATCAGTAGGTCAGTGCCCAAATAATCATAATTATATAAAGTAATGATATAAATATATATATTTTATTGCATAAAATTGATAATTAATCATTAAATCATCACATCAACATCATCATACGTTGTAAACATCTAAGTAACATCAACATAAAAATGCAACATCATTATTAAATTTTCCAGGTCACCTATGTATATACAGCTAACACATTTCATGATTATCACCCCACCATAAAAAAAACATTATAATATAAAATAGCTAATATGTTGGGAACAACAAACTTGACAATGCAACTGAATCTTAAGTATGGAAACTCAACATAACACACCTCATCAGTGTGATCTTTCTTTAGTTTACCTAGGTCAGATCATTCATATGCGGTTGGGTTCCTTATTTATTCACAATTCTCAGGACTTAAAACGCTTATCCTGATTTTGTTTGAGATATGGTGAAGGAGAGCAGTGTGAAAGAGTGCATAATAAGCAGTATCAAATCTCCTTCTTTCATCCATACAACACTAACAGCAGCTTGGAATGGGTCGCCACAAATAGCCAAAAAAAGTGGTCTGCAGAGGAGTACGAGCGAGATAGATTTGGGATGGTCAAGAGAGGAGCGCGCCGCCATCAGAATCCAAGCAGCTTACAGAGGCTATCTGGTAACAAACACTTGCTTTTATTTCATCAGTAAAATGATTGTTCATATCAAATTTATGAAATTTTCATTGTTCATAAGATTAATAAGAATTGTTTATAGATTTAATTCTGTTTGTTTTTTATTGTTAATATTTCAGATTAAATTCTATGATTTCTCTCTTTTGACTATATTCTGTTCTAATAATGATCATAGAATTTGATTTAAAACATCAACAACAAAAAAATATATATGATCAAATCGAGAGACAATTCTTCTTATGATTGTTCACATATTGAATGAAATCTGTGTATTGTCATGGCAGGCAAAGCAAGCATTTTGTGTGCTGAAAGCTTTGGTGAAATTACAGGCTGTTTTTCTTGGATATCTGGTGAGGCGGCAGGTGCATTTGGCTGTGCAGCGAATGGAGACCCTTATGAGTTTGCAAGCACGTCTCCGTTCAAAACCGTTATTTATAAACAATATTCAGTAATTGTGATATTGCTATTAGGATTCAACTGTGTAGTTTTTGATTTATTGATTCATATTTGATGAATAGTAGTTCACAAGAACCCATTTTTCATAAGAATAAATAGAATACAACACACATACCGCAATAATATTTTAAATAAAGACTTCTTATAAAATTTTCTATAGTAATCATATAATACTTTTTATTCAGCACTGGTGTGATTTCTTTGGATTAGATTACCCTCTGTACGATGACCTTTCACTGTCTTTGGGTACTGTTAGTTATGCTTGAGATTCATATTTGTTTTGATTGACTGTTATTGCCATATGTTCTGTGAGAAACGATTTGAAAAATCATCTAGCTACAAATACAAATAATTTGTTGTTTTTGGTGATTGTCATGGGAATTTTTTTGAAAAAATCAATCACCTAGTTTGCCACTGCAAGAAATGATCCTTAAAAATGTTAAATCTCTAGATCATTTGTCGGTTGGTCATAACAATTGAAGAAGGGCAGAAAATCATTGTGATTTATTTTATTTGAGATCTTGTAGATGCAGGTCTTAAAACCAGAGGCAAATGGGTGTCAATAGTAGAGTTTCACCTTGAAGGGATTGAAGGGATTTTTATGTCTTGAATTATAAGAAAATTTTATGTATACAAAAATTTTGCACATGTGAGATCAGATTATGTAAATTTAACCATCGTGAGATGCAGCATTTGTAGATTTTATTTTCTCTGATTTGAGTATTTTGAGTTGCCGTTAGCATAATGCCCAATTTAGTTTACTCTAAATTGAAAGGGTTTAAAACTGAAGAATTATTATCTGCTTTAAAGTCGATGTATTGTTTAAGTGACGTATGTATTGCGCTAATCTATTTGGTTTGTCGCTAGGCAAACTAAGCTATCTTGTAATTGTAATTGGAAATCTAGCTAGGATGGCCAAGGGTTATTCGACAAACTTGGAAGCATAATATGCATTTACTCATGATAACGATTGTAATAAATATGTTCAAGCAGCCTGAAAAAATTCCAAGCAACGGCAAACAGGAATCAGCAAAAATTGATTATTCTCAACTTCTATGCATGCCTGCACAACTAATTTTCCTTTCACAATAGATATAAGTCAAACAAGACTCAAACAAAAATCCCATTATTTATGCAATAAACATAATAAATGCAGGGATAACTTTAGTGGTGAATATCTCACATCGGTGATCTGAGATTTGACTAATATAATGTGTATTTTAGGTTGGTTGTGTTGCCCAAACTTTATAAATATTGGGTGGAATGTTTGGGTCCATCGCCCATCAGTTTATGTAATTTCCTCCTTTTCTTTCACAATATCACTAGCACTTGCACCAACAAGATGCAACGTTTATGCTGATAGCAACATATGCCAGGTGATATTTGAGAAGTAACTTTTATACAACCAACCTATTATATAACATTTTTTTAAAAATGATATTAGACTAATAAATTAAAAATAAATGACATTTAATTTTTTTCCTCCTCCTCCACCTTCTCCTCCACCACCTACCCCTCCTCCATATTCTTCTTCTCCTCCTCTTCCTCCGCATCCACCTCCTTCGTCTTCCTCCTACATATGCCATCCTCCATGGCTCTAACTCCATAATCTAAAACACATTCCAATGATTCTATGACCTTCAATCCAACTGCATCCAGGTATCTTTTTAATTCTTCTATCTTTCATCAACCCTCTCACTCTTTGAACCTGCTCCCACGTGTCGACTTTTGCATATATGTTTGACACAAGAACATGAGTAACAACATTTGTAGGATCCAATTCATGAAGGTGGTTTGCTATATATACTCCTAACTCTATATTCTTCTCTTCTTTAGAGGCAACAAGAAAACACATCCACACAATAACCAAGAAGATTAACCATGAACAAATAATGATCTATTGTGGGTTTAGTGTCATAAAAGTAACTCATGTCAGTGAAGTATTTGCAGCCCTCATCCTCTAAACCAGCATGGCTACATGCTAACAAAACACAAGTGAAGCTTACGTGGTCAACGTACGAACCATGGTTCTTCATTAGCTCAAAGAATCCTACAATCAAAGCATTCTATGAGATCACATTTCTTTGAGGCATTTTGTCAAACAACTCACGTGTCTTCTGTATTCTTCCACATTTTACATACATGTCTACCAAGGTATTCACAAAAACAACATCTGCCCAACATCCGCATTCATCCCCTATTCCAAAGCTACCAATTTGGCACATGCTGGGAGGACAGTGGCGAAGGTTGTGGAGTCTGGATTTACACTAGCTACTTGCATTTGCTTAAAAGTTTGAAAGGCCTTTTGAACAAACCCATTTTTTAGAAGTAAAATGCTGGTCCCAAGGTTCAAAAATCAGTCGGCGGTGGCACACAGGGGAAGAAACAAAGCAAGAAGCATCACTGGTAGTAAACCTATCTCTCGCATCTCTTCAAGTAGCAGATTCTCCAATTGTTGTTGAACCTGTTGATCCAGAAATTGACTCAGATCTAAATCCAGGGGGCAAGGGCAAAGGTGGGAACTATAGATTAGCTTACCTACCACCTCGTCTAGCATACCTCCTTGTCCTAGATCGATATAAAGACCCAAAGCCGGTGGACTTCAAACAACTACTATTTTGCCAATGAAAATAGCTATAGAGGCAGCATCACAACCAACATCTAAGCGCACAGAGGCAGAGGCAAGGGCATATTTAGAGCCAGTTTCAATACAGAATAAGAGTGTCATTCCAGATCTGCTGGTTTACTTCATTTACCCATAAGCAAAGTAAGCACCACCGGCAGGCCGGTCCATGAAATCACGTCCCTTTGAGGAATTTCTTTAAAAATCTTTAAAGCCTCATCTATAAGAGTGTACAAGAGGATTGTGTGTAGTAAACAGAATTTGTAGTGTCTCCTTCAATGATTTTTCTCTACATAATGCTGGGACATTGAGATTGGCATTGGATGGAACTGACGTTTTGTGATTATAATTCAAGTGTACAAGAGTCACAATTGAGCGATATTGGTGCCTATGATTTATCTAGGCCCCTACTATTCTAAGGGCAGTTTAGGCTCCCCACCCAGTGGGTTTCCAGCAGTTTTGTGGGGAGGCATACAGTTAGACAAATTCACTCCCCACTCTCCACTCCCCATGTTGGTTGAAGAGTGGTAGTTTGTTAACCGACTATCATTTCAAAAGTGTATCTCTCACTAACGAAAATTTGTTGCGAATAGAAAAAGTGACCGATATATTTTTTTGAATTAGACAATTTCGTCAATGGGCTATGCTCACAATAAAAATCCCATCGGCTTAATCAATCAAATCTAATTTTTGGACATGGTAAATTAAAAAAAATTGCCTACAATTTCCAAAGCTTGTCTTAATCGACGACGTATATTGGCCAATGGTGTTATAAAGATATATTTAGAGGAGGCCCCAAATTTACCTGGCATTTTGCGGATGCGTGTCTCAAACCAATGCCATTTTCACCAATTATATTAATCATATCAAATTATTGGATGATCCATAATCAGCTCAAAAATTATATAAGACGTGTTATAATTATGCGGGCTTCACCAAATATTTGTATACCATATAAGCTTCCTACTGAATTTGCCAAAAAAGATTTGTATAAATACATTCATAGATCAGTGTTATTGTACACAATTTGGTTTGGTTGGTTCTGATATCTCAATTCTAATCGATAGAAAAGTTTCAGACTGCTAAGTGCATTGCTGACTACAATTGAGGCAAATCTAAGTGATTAATTTTTGAAGTGTACTTAATATAATATTATTCTGAATTCCCCAAGGTTTCACTTCTATTTTTCTGTGACTATGCAATTTTGAGTTCATTCTTATTTAGTGGGAACCAGTTAGTGGTTAGTGGTCACCTGGGAGACCTCAGACATGATGACATCTAGATTTTTATATTATAGACCGTAGGGCCAATTAATCATATTTATATATATTATAGTCTATTGTCACTTCTTCAACAAGTTAATATTTTTTTGGCAACCTTTATTTCGTTGGAGATGTCAAACAAGAATAAGGGTAAGACTCTTGCATGTGGAGAAAGCCAAGAGAGGCCAACAAAATGCAAAACCTCATCATCGTACTTTGGTGGTGGAAACATTTCTGGGTAAAATCAGGAAGCTACTTCATCACAAGTAGATTTACAAGATTCACAACCTACACAACATATTGAAGAAGGTGGCGAACCTGATATCTCAGATCACGCTGAACTTGAAAAAGATTTTAAGCTAAATACCTAGAGTAGCCAGAATTATATAATCAACTTGGGTGAGACTGAGAATGCAAGAGATGATGATGGTGCACAAAAGAAGAAAATAAAATACAATTCAAAAAATGATAGAGAATCAAAAAAAGATTAGAAGTGGGATCTATTAAGAAATTTTCAAAAATAATGGGTGTCAAATTATCCATTCATTGAACCAGTGGACAATCCAATTGAAGTTGATCCTCCAATGGAATACAAATGTAAGATTTGAGCCAAGATAAATAAGAAGGAAACTAGGTTACAACTAAAAATTGACATGATAGAGAAGCATATGGGTAAAATTTATGAAAATAAAACCATAGATGGAGTTCAAAAATATGTGATAAGATGGAAAACAAAGGAGGAATCTCAACATGTTAGGAATGCATGATTATTTGAATTTCAATAGAAAATACAAACAAAGCCTATTGAAGTTAAAGGTTCTATTGAAGCTTTTTTTGGAAAAGCAATGGAAGTAGAACAAATTGGAAAAGTTGTTAAGTGTTGAGGGCATGCTATGACAGACTACCCATCATTGAGTGCTTTATTACACTTTTTGAAAGTTCTTAACTATCCTAAAAGTCACTAGTCAATAAATAACAACTGGGAATAGGCAAGTTGTCTTGTCAAGGTTGAAAAAGAAGATCTAAAGACATGAATTGAAGAGTCAAAATTTATTGCATTGTCTTTAGGCGAAGTTACTGTAATAGTAGATAATACTTCTTGGGTATGCATGTATGTTTATACTACATATATAATTTTGTCCACCAACCTCATCTACTAATTGTTGCTAAAATGAAGGACAATGCGACAACAAAAAAATTATTTGAATTAGTAAAATGTTCTCTAATTGAATATGGAGGTATAGATGACATGACGATTGCCAAAAATTTTGTGTGTGTTGGAGGGGATGGATCTTCAATAATGCAAGACCATGGGAATGGTCTTTGCACAAAGATAGAAAGTTCTTGTGCACCTACGTTATCATCATTCACTACATGGCCCATAGAATTAACCTAGCCTTTGGAGTTGTCAACGAGCATTCTCTAGTACAAAAAATTGAAGTTTTAATCAAAGAGATCTACCAAAACTCTTGTTTAAGTCCGAAATGATTCAAGGAACTTCAACACTTTGGTGAAGGACTAACCGATGGGAACAAGCTTCTTAAGGATAACAATACTAGATGGATATCTTTAGATAGATCAACGCATCAAGTTTTTTCAGAATATCCATTGTTGCTTGGTTTAATGAAGTCAAGTCACGGAAAACTAGAGAAGTTGATATTTCCTAAGCTACTTTGAAGGTTAATTAATGTAGAGATACTCTTAAAGTTAGTAGGTTTTCTCCCCATGATAGAGAAAATGAGGAATATAATGAATAAGGCCCAGAAAAGAGCTATGTATAGTGCAAAATATGTTGCGTTGCATAAATTGACATGTCTGACACTCGATAATCTCTATTGGTTATGTGATGATGTAAAATTTTCCAACTTGTCGATAATCAAAGATTTGGACAATCTGATAACTTATTAAAGATCAGTGCAAAAGGGGAGTTATGTGCAGAAGCACATGGAGTTGAGATGCCAATGCACTACTTTGCTAGGGTTGAGTTTGAGGAACCAAGAAAGAACCGTAGGAAGTGACTATCAAGTGTTTCAAGGGAAGACTTTACTTAGTTCAAACTTTAAACTCAATTCAACTATCTAAAGGAAGTATGTCTGAAGAATCTAAGGAAGTAATTGCAAATCTGATGGAAAGGAACAAGAAACTCAAAGAAGAAGTGGGAAATATGAAAAGAGAGTTTGAAGGTCAGTTTGTTAGGATGTGTGAAGACCTTGAAAATAAAAGAATAGCTAAAGATGCAAGTAAGGTTGTTGAAGACGATAAGAAATATGTTGATGATGCATTAAAGGAAAGGGAGGAACAATTCTTTAGAATATCTCAAGAGAGTGTGATCATGCATGAGCACCTTCATGACGCATCTAAGGAGAATTCGTAGATTTTGAGTGAAAATGAAAGACTTAGAGAAGACAATGAGAAAGTAAAGAACTAATTGAGAACTAAGAAATTAAAAAAAAATTTGAAATAGTACAATGAAAACATGCAAAAGATTAATGAACAATTGAAGAGACAAAGACCCTACCGGTCTTGGTTACACAGGTGAACATTTGAAACCGATGAGTCATCAAAATATGAACCTGAGAAGCCACATGTTGATCATAAGGTAGATCCAATCAATTCAAGTAAGAAACCCAACATACCTATCTATTATAACTATGGAAAGCCTGATCATACTGCAAATATATGTAGGAGAAAACTAGTGAGTAAGCCTTACACTTTTGATGGTTATTGTTGCAATTTTTTATAAGTATGGTCATATTACTTATGAATGTAGATCTAGATCTAGTAGTATATCTAGCAAAGATCCAGTGGTGAGAGATTTGATAGATATTGTTTCACATGCAATAATTATGGACATAAAGCTGAGAATCACTAGTCTAAAGTGTATGTTCCCAGGTCTCCAAACAAACCAATAAGCCCTTATGAAAGGGAAATGCACTTCAATTTCACATATTGTTTAGTATGTGGTAATTATGGTCATCTAGTGGTGAATTATAGAATGAAAACACTGAGAGGTAAAGTTGGTCCTTGGAGGTCAACTGGTATGGCATGTTTCCATTGCCATAGGATCAGTCATCTTGCACGAGATTGTCAATTTAGGAATCAGTCACTCAACCGGTCTGAAGATAGAAAATGTAAGAATATTTTTAATGTTGAAGAAGTTGGTTGAGAGATGAAGAAGATATGGAGGAAGGAGAGATAGAAATAGGAAGAGAAAGAAGAAGAAGAAAAATCATTTGAAGAGAATTCACCATCCTCTGGTGCAGAGGATTCTTCTTCAAACTAAGCATATTATTTTCTTAGGGGGAGCACTTAGAGAAAAACACTTTACTAATCTCCTAGATCTAAGAGCAATAAGATCTATATGCACATTATGGTGTAAGATGCTATGATTTTGGTTTTGATAAAAGGGTATGTGCAGGATCATGGTATACCAAACTATGGCCTTAAGTGGCAATGAAAAATCAGAAAATCAGGGTTAGTCAACTTGATGTAAAAAGTTGAACATCTTATGAACCTTATGTGAAAAAGTTGTAAGAGTAGAATCTGTAGGAAATTGAATGTAGTTTCTAAACTACTAGCCCTTGTTTGAAATTTTTTTTGTCTACTTGTTCAAAATTTTAGATTTCAATGCAGTACTACGAAAATTTTAGGGAAAAGATAAGAAGTATGTGTATGTCTAACCACCTTAATCACAATCAAATGATGATATATTTTCCCAAGTTTCTAGATATAAGTAGTAGACTCATGCCCGGATGTGACACATATTTTTTTGTAATTTTTGGTCAAATAAATAATTAATTATGAATTTTCTGCTACAACTTTTTTAGAATAAAAAAACTCTCATGTCTGACCACGTTAACTAATTCAAAATTTTACCAAATTCAAAACTTTTTTTTTCTTATAGTAGCCAAAGCATAGAATGTGACGCATGTTTCAGATTTCAAAAAGGTTAAACAGTTTGAAAGTTATAGTTGTTTTTCAATCAGTATGTCAATTACGACTTTAAAGATAACTCAATTGAAAAATAAGTAATAATTACTTACAAAACTCAAAATTTAACATCAATTATATCGATGGAAAGATAATAATGTCTTTAAGAAACCCTTTTTGTTTTATCAATTTTGGGTGGAAAAATAGTTGTCAACTACATGGTCGAAGTCTCGGTATCAAGAACTATCTCCTGAAACATGCCTAAAGGATTGACCACCCACATTTGGTAATGCCTACGCAAATACCAAGCGTAATCGGATATCTGATATTTTCAGATATCTGATATTTTTGAATATCCGATAAAATCGGATATTCGATAATATCAGATATCTGAAAATGCCTGCCTATTTTGAAATTTTAAATTTGAACTGCCCAACTTTTCCCAAATTCAAGTTTGATAATAAATGTATTTTTTTCATAGTAATATTAATTGTGTTATACTAAGTTGTATTCTTTTTATGTTAATATTAATTCAAGTTTCATATTAAATTATATTTTTGTTATGTTAATATTAATTTCATTTTAAATATTAATATTAAATAATAATAGCATAGCATTAATATTATAATATAAATTTTATATTAGTATGTATTATATTATTTGATATACAAAATGGTTTCGAAAAAATACTTGTACAGTTGATTTGAGGACAGATAGTTTCAGCCCAAATCCTCTTGAAAGTATCCAGCATAGGATTTTTGTATAGACTCCTTGTAATTTGGGCGGTCTGACTATAGAAACTAACAATGGCATAAAAATTGATGTAAGAACATTTAAGGTACATTGTCCAAAAAAAGGTATATGAAACCTTTAAATATACATTAAAAAGTGGAGGTGAAGGCTCTAGATTTGAGAGAGAGAGAGAGAGAGAGAGAGAGAGCAACATCTGGTTCATCTACTCAACTGGGGCATATTTGGGAACAGACAGTCTCCATTTAAACTCAAGTCTTTGGAAGTAGTTATATTTGTTAGTGGAGGAGATACACCCATTGGATAATGCTATGGTCACTAGAATTTTCATTTCTCTTCAATTGGGATACTCTTTCCAAAATTGTATCTACCCTTTTACCAATTTGGGAAATCAATGGATCTATTTGTGAACCTCGAAGGAGTTGGTCACCTAAACGAGAACCTTGAGATGAATCAGGAACTTTTCTATGAAAGAGATCAGTACCTTGAGAAGCTCTCCACTTGTCAGCTGAATTAAAACCTTGGACCATAGATGACTGCCCTTTCTTGTAAAATGAGGAGTGAGACTACCTTGCCAAAGGTGGAAATGAATTTACATTTGAGGGATAATGCCCAACATGAGTAACCTAGTTTCCCAAGTCCCATAAATGCAAGGCCATTGACGAATAGGCATTTCTAATAGAAATATTTGTGGTGCTAGAATGAAGTGCATGATCAAATTCTTTGCCTGCTAAACCAATTTGAGGCTTCATTTTAGATAATGCAAATGCTTTAATAAACCGCTATCTTCTTTACTCAAGCAACATCTGGTTCATCTTCTCGACTGGGGCATGTTTGGGAACAGACGGTCTCCATTTAAACTCAAGTCTCTGGAAGCATTTATATTTGTCAGTGGCTTAGGAGATACACCCATTGGATCTGCAATAACTTTATGCTCATTGGAATTTCCATTTCTCTTCAATTGGGATACTCTTTCCAAAATTGCATCTACCCTTTTACCAATTTGGGAAATCAATGGGTCTATTTGTGGACCTCCAAGGTGTTGGTCACCTAAACGAGAACCTTGAGATGAATCAAGAACTCTATGAAAGAGATCAGTACCTTGAGAAGCTCTCCACTTGTCACCTGAATTAAAACCTTGGACCATAGCTGGCTGCCCTTTGTCGTAAAATGAGGAGTGAGACTGCCTTGCCAAAGGTGGCAATGAACTTACATTTGAGGGATAATGCCCAACATGAGTAACTTGGTTTCCCAAGTCCTGTAAATGCAAGGCCATTGATGAATAGGCATTTCTAATAGAAATATTTGTGGTGCTAGAATGAAGTGCATGACCAAATTCCTTGCCTACTAAACCAATTTGAGGCTTCATTTCAGATAATGCAGATGCTCTAATAAACCACTATCTTCTTTATTCAAGAAACATCTTGTTCATCTGCTCAATTGGGGCATGTTTTGGAACAGACAGTCTCCATTTAAACTCAAGTCTCTGGAAGCAGTTATATTTATCAGTGGAGGAGATACACCCATTAGATCTGTAATAACTTTATGCTCATTGGAATTTCCATTTCTCTTCAATTGGGATACTCTTTCCAAAATTGCATCTACCCTTTTACCTATTTGGGAAATCAATGGGTCTATTTGTGGACCTCCAAGGTGTTGGTCACCTAAATGAGAACCTTGAGATGAATCGGGAACTTCTCTATGAAAGAGATCAATACCTTGAGAAGCTCTCCACTTGTCAGTTGAATTAAAACCTTGGACCATAGATGGCTGCCCTTTGTTGTAAAATGAGGAGTGAGACTGCCTTGCCAAAGGTGGAAATGAACTTACATTTGAGGGATAATGCCCAACATGAGTAACCTGGTTTCCCAAGTCCCGTAAATGCAAGGTCATTGACGAATAGGCATTTCTAATAGAAATATTTGTGGTGCTAGAATGAAGTGCATGACCAAATTCTTTGCCTATTAAACCAATTTGAGGCTTCATTTCACATTGCTCTATGGATAATTCCACAACACTTGTTACTTGAGCTACTAGAAGATGGTAAGTACTCATCATCATCATCAAACATAGGCTCACACGTGCATATCTTACTTCTTTCCTTTGTCATTTTCCCCTTCCTAGCTCTTCCTCCTTATCTGTAACTTCTATCATGGGTCCAAGAAGCTCTTCCTACTCTTTACCATTAACTGTGGACTTTGTCTCTTCGTCCTGAGTAATTGGCATACCTTGGATGGCACCAAGATAACTATTTTCTTTTGAAATTTCCTTTTCTCTCACATTAATATCTCTATTAAGAAGATTTTCTATATCTTCCTCTATATATTGAATAGATGTAGCTACAAACCCATATTCCTCAATAATATTCCTTGCACCGTTGAGTAATATATCATACAATTCCTTAATAGTTTCTATCATGGGTCCAAGAAGCTCTTCCTACTCTTTCCCATTAATTTATACAAATATTTTTGTCCATAACAGTATTTTCTTCATATATTATGATATTGATCCAATTTGATGCACCTTTACTATTTGATCCATACTTCCCTTTCATTTCACTTGCTTTGCTCATTTTGCACGTCATAGGCCAGGATTTGACAGCAGGTATGACCTTGGTACTAGTGGCATTCATGATAAATTTTACCTTTTAGGTAATAATTTTTTGTCATTTTTCTTGTATGATACTCTTGTATATGAATTGCGGATATTCTCTAGGAAAATTTTCATTTTTTCCTGTAGGATGCCTTTGTATACAAATTTTGGAGAATCTCTGTTAAAGATTAGGTAAGGATGGCTAAGCTGAGTGCATCAGAGAGGGAGAGAATTAAATTGAGAGAGTGGAGGTGGAGAGTGATAACGATGAAAATATTTCAGGGCTTGCAGAAATATGGAAATTATAATCTTCCTCCCAGAGCACACATTAATGAAGTAATGCATGGAAATAATATAATTTTGAGCATGAGCATGAATCCCTATAGGGACATAGTTATGCCTTTTATACACACTGTAAACACTAGCTATGCAGAAATGGAGGCTTTGAAGAATAGTTCACTGGAGGTGGAGAGAGAGAGAGGGAGAGAGGGAGAGGGAGAGGGAGAGAGAGAGAGATAGAGAGGGTGAGAGGGAGAAGGAGAGAGGACACATTGGAATGCTCAAGTGTGTCCTAAGGGTCCTACGACCCCTTTGGAAACACTTGAGCATTCAAATGTGTCAAAAGGGGTCATGGGCACTTCCTAGGGGTCCTAATATGCCTTATCTCACGTTAGCACCCCTAGAAAGTCCCTGTGACCCCTCTAGACACATTGGAACACTCAAGTGTGTCCTAAGGGGTCCTATGACCCCTTCGGATACACTTGGGCATTCAAATGTGTCAAAAGGGGTCATGGGGACTTCCTAGGGATCCTAGTATGCCTTATTGCGCGTTAGGACCCCTAGGAAGTCCCCATGACCCCTTTGGACACATTGGAATGCTCAAGTGTGTCCTAAGGGGTCCTACGGCCCCTTCGGACACACTTGATCATTCAAATGTGTCAAAAGGGGTCATGGGGACTTCCTAGGGGTTCTAATGATGAACTACAACTGATTTAGAACCTGATTGAAGAATCTGTGATATGGTGATCACCACGGAGCTTCTGATTAGATATGTAAGATGATTAAATTAGTATTATGTTGTCATTGATGTCAACTAGTTTGATAGTACTTATTTTGTAAGTTACTATACCGACACATCTGGCAAAAGGAGTGAAAGAGATGAAGAAGAAAAAAATCTACATGAGGAAGATGTATATGACATATGAGGATAAGGAATACATTTGTAACTTATTTATAAGTCTATGACCTTATGATATTGACTTAAGTATGTTGCATTCATCTATGATGAAGAATAGAGCTAAAAGATACAAAGCAGTGTTGTCGGTTAATGAAGCATTTCAGTATACACCGACAGATCGTAGTGTATACCGACCACAGTGTAAACTGAGCTTGTGTTTACCGACACATTTCTTTGTTAACCAAGCAGGAGAAAAAGGAACTAAATGATTATTTTAGCTAATAGGATTGATGAGCTGGAAAGTGTATGATTTCGAGATAACATATAAAGTTTATTATGGAAATCAATGGCTAACATAATTCAAGAAAGATCCGATGAATTGAATAGAAAGTGTTATTGACACATTAGCCGAGGAAGGTTAAAGTGGAAAAATCAACGATGATGATTAAGCAGCAAAATCTAATGGAGGAGAAGAAAATGATTTACAAGTCTATATAAAAGACAAAGATTTTACATTGAAATGTATGTCGGAGAAGAATACAGTAGGATTTTCGTGTGAACAAGTTTTCATGCATATCTGATCAAACTGGTTAAGAAGGAACCGAGCTGCAGAGTATAAGTTGAGCGTCAGGAAGCTATTACCGAGCGAAAGTAAGTCATTGAAATTAATTGAAACAGAATTGATAAACTAATTAGAGAATTCAAATGAGCTTAATATTGATCTGTACATCTGTAATTAAGTTGTACTAAGACATATCACCTACTGTTACATTTTAACCATTGTACATAGTCAAATCTCTTAACTGACTGGACTAGGAAAGTTTTTATTGTGTTGTATTCATAGAATGAACATTGTTATCCTGTCAACCCCATAGTGAGTGGTGGTTGGACAATAACGGTTAGTGTTAAATCCTCTAACAAGGTCACACCTAACAGTGTGTTTGTAACCTTTAACAGGGTTGGGTCTTCACTGACCTCACTTCAGAAGAGTGAATATTTTTGGGTTGCCGGTCCCAGGTGGTTTTTCCCTTCACAGGGTTTCCACGTTTAATATTTTGTGTTATGTGTTGATTGTGATATTTGTTTTGATGTCATATTTACATATTGCATATTTGATTTGATCGGTAATCATTATATGTTATCGACTGGTAATCAATAAAATCATAGATAGTATAAGTATTTGAAGTTACCGAGCATCAAAAGTTTGAGATAAATTGTTTTGGATTATACATTTTGTATTGGCACATCAAATAACTGATTCACCCCCCTCTCAGTTATTCTAACACCTAATATGCCTTATCACATGTTAGGACCCCTAGAAAGTCCTTGTGACCCCTCTAGACATATTGGAATGCTCAAGTGTGTCCTAAGGGGTCCTATGACCCCTTCGAACACACTTGGGCATCCAAATGTGTGAAAAGGGGTCATGGGGACTTCCTAGACGTCCTAATATATCTTATCGCATGTTAGGACCCCTAGAAACTCACCATGACCCCTCTAGACACATTGGAAGGCTCAAGTGTGTCCTAAGGGGTCCTACGACCCCTTCAGACACACTTGGGCATTCAAATGTGTCAAAAGGGGTCATGGGGACTTCCTAGGGGTCCTAATATTCCTTATCATGTGTTAGGACCCCTATTAAGTCCCCGTGACCCCTCTAGACACATTAGAACACTCAAGTGTGTCCTAAGGGGTCCTACGGCCCCTTCAGACACACTTGAGAATTCAAATGTGTCAAAAGGGGTCATGGGGACTTCCTAGGGGTCCTAGTACACATTATCACACGTTAGGACCCCTAGGAAGTCCTTGTGACCCCTGTGGAAAAATTATAATGCTTAAGTGTGTCCTAAGGGGTCCTACGGCCCCTTCAGACACACTTGGGCATTCAAATGAGTCAAAAGGGGTCATGGGGACTTCCTAGGGGTCCTAATATGCCTTATCACATGTTAGGACCCCTAGGAAGTCCCCGTGACCCCTATGGACACATTGGAATGCTCAAGTGTGTCCTAAGGGGTCCTACGGCCCCTTCAGACACACTTGAGCATTCAAATTTGTCAAAAGGGGTCATGGGGGACTTCATAGGGGTCCTAATATGCCTTATCACACATTACGACCCCTAGAAAGTCCCCATCACCCCTATGGAAACATTGGAATGCTCAAGTGTGTCCTACGAGATCCTACAACCCCTTTGGACACACTTGGGCATTAAAATGTATCAAAAGTGGTCATGGGACTTCCTAGGGGTCCTAATATGCCTTATCGCATGTTAGGACCCCTAGGAAGTCCCCATGACCCCTATGGACACATTGGAATGCTCAAGTGTGTCCTAAGGGGACCTATGACCCCTTCAAACACACTTGGGCATTCAAATGTGTTAAAAAGGGTCATGGGGACTTCCTAGGGGTCCTAATATGCCTTATTGCACGTTAGGACCCCTAGAAAGTCCCCATGACCCCTATGGACACATTGGAACACTCAAGTGTCTACTAAGGTGTCCTATGAACCCTTCAGACATACTTGAGCATTCAAATGTGTCAAAAGGGGTCATGGGGACTTCATAGGGCTCCTAGTATGCATTATCATGCATTAGAACCCCTAGGAAGTCCCCGTGATCCCTATGGACACATTATAACACTCAAGTTTGTCATAAGGAGTCCTACAGCCCCTTCAGACACACTTGAGCATTCAAATATGTCAAAAGAGTTCATGTGGACTTCCTAGGGGTCCTAGTATGCATTATCACTTGTTACGACCATTAGGAAGTTCCCTTGACCCCTATGCACACATTATAATGCTCAAGTGTGTCCTAAGGGGTCCTACGGCCCCTTCGGACACACTTGGGCATTCAAATGTGTCAAAAGGGGTCATGCAAACTTCCTAGGGGTCCTAATATGCCTTATCACATGTTTGGACCCGTAGGAACTCCCCGTAACCCTTGTGGACACATTGGAATGCTCAAGTGTGTCCTAAGGGGTCCTACAATCCCTTCAGACACACTTGAGCTTTCAAATGTGTCAAAAGGGGTCATGGGGAGTTCCTAGGCATCCTAATATGCCTTATCATGCATTAGGACCCCTAGGAAGTCCCTATGACCCCTATCGACACATTGGAACACTCAAGTGTGTCTTAAGGGTCCTTTGACCCCTTCAGACACACTTGGGCATTCAAATCTATCAAAAGGGGTGATGGGGACTTCCTAGGGGTCCTAATATGCCTCATCCCATGTTAGGAACCCTAGGAAGTACCCATGACCCCTAGAGACACATTGGAATGCTCAAGTGTGTCCTAAGGGGTCCAACGACCCCTTCAAATACACCTGAGCATTCAAATGTGTCAAAAGAGGTCATGGGGACTTCCTAGGGATCCTCATATGCCTTATCGTGAGTTAGGACCCATAAGAAGTCCCCATAAACCCTATGGACACATTGGAATGCTCCAGTCTGTCCTAAGGGGTTGTATGACCCCTTCGGACACACTTGAGCATTCGAATGTGTCAAAAGGGGTCATGGCGACTTCCTAGGGGTCCTAGTATGCATTATCATGCATTATGACCCCTAGGAAGTCTCCGTGACCCCTATGGACACATTATAACACTCAAGTGTTTTATAAGGGGTCCTACGGCCCCTTCGAACACACTTAAGCATTTAAATGTGTCAAAAGGGGTCATGGGGACTTCCTAGGGGTCCTAATATGTCTTATCCCATGTTAGGACCCCTAAGAAGTCCCCATGACCCCTATAGACACATTAGAATGCTCAAGAGTGTCCTTAGGGGTCCTACGACCCCTTCAGACACACTTGGGCATTCAAATCTATCAAAAGAGGTCATGGGGACTTCCTAGGGGTCCTAATATGCCTTATCATGCGTTAGGACCCCTAGGAAGTCCTTATGACCCCTATGGACACATTGGAATGCTCAAGTGTGTCCTAAGGGGTCCTACAACCCCTTCGGACACACTTGGGCATTCAAATGTGTCAAAAGGGGTCATGGTGACTTCCTAGGGGTCCTAATATGCCTTATCACATGTTAGGACTCCTACGAAGTCCCCATGAGCCTTATAGACACATTGGAACACTCAAGTGTGTTCTAAGGGGTCCTACAACCCCTTCGAACATACTTGAGCATTCAAATGTGTAAAAATTTGTCATAGGGACTTCCTATGGGTCCTAGTATGCATTATCACACGTTAGGACCCCTAGGAAGTTCCCGTGACCGCTGTGGACACATTATAATGTTCAAGTGTGTTATAAGAGGTCCTACAACCCCTTCGAACACACTTGAACATTAAAATATGTCAAAAGGGGTCATGGGGACTTCCTAGGTGTCCTAGTACGCATTATCACGCGTTAGGACCCCTAGGAAGTCCTTGTGACCCCTCTGGACACATTGAAATTATCAAGTGTGTCCTAAGGAGTCCTACGGCCCCGTCAGACACACTTTAGCATTAAAATGTGTCAAAAGGGGTTATGGGGACTTCCTAGGGGTCCTAGTATGCATTATCATGCATTAGGACCCCTAGGAAGTCCCTGTGACCCCTCTGGACAAATTATAACACTCATGTGTGTCATAAGGGTTCCTACGGCCCCTTCAGACACACTTGAGCATTCAAATGTGTCAAAAGGGGTCATGTGGACTACCTAGGGGTCCTAGAACACATTATCACGCATTAGGACCCATAAGAAGTCCCCGTGACCCCTCTAGACACATTGGAATGCTCAAGTGTGTCCTAAAGGGTCCTACAACCCCTTTAGACACATTTGAGTATTCAAATGTGTCTTAAGGGGTCTTACGGCCCCTTCTGACACACTTGAGCATTCAAATGTGTCAAAAGGGGTCATGGGGACTTCCCAAGGGTCATAGTATGCATTATCACATGTTAGGACCCATAGGAAGTCCCCGTGACCCCTGTGGACACATTATAATGCTCAGTTGTGTCATAAGGGGTCCTATGGCCCCTTTGGAGACACTTGAGCATTCAAATGTGTCAAAAGGGGTCATGGGGACTTCCTAGGGGTCCTAGTATGCATTGTCACACATTAGGACCCCTAGGAAGTCCCTGTGACCCTTGTGGACACATTATAATGCTCAAGTGTTTCCTAAGGGGTCCTACGGACCCTTTGGACACATTTTGCAATTCAAATGTGTCAAACAGGGTCATGGTGACTTCATAAGGGTCCTAATATGCCTTATCATGCGTTAGGAGCCCTAAGAAGTCCTTGTGACCCCTGTGGACACATTCGAATGCTCAAGTGTGTCCTAAGGGGTCCTATGGCCCCTTCAAACACACTTGAGCATTCTAATGTGTCAAAAAGGGTCATGGGGACTTCCTAGGGTTCCTAATATGCCTTATTGCACGTTATGACCCCTAGGAAGTCCCTGTGACCCTTATGGACACATTGGAATGCTCAAGTGTATCCAAAGGGGTCCTACAACCCCTTCGGACACACTTGGGCTTTCAAATCTATCAAAAGGGGTCATCGGGACTTCCTGAGGGTCCTAATATGCCTTGATGCGCATTAGGACCCCTAGGAAGTCCCCATGACCCATAGGAATACATTGGAATGCTCAAGTCTATCCTAAGGGGTCCTACAACCCCTTCAAACACACTTGGGCATTCAAATGTGTCAAAAGGGGTCATGGGGACTTCCTAGGGGTCCTAATGTGCCTTATCGCACGTTAGGAACCCTAGGAAGTCCCCATGACACCTATGGACACATTGGAATGCTGAAGTGTGTCAAAAGGGGTCATCAGGACTTCCTAGTGGTTCTAGTACAAATTATTACACATTAGGACCCCTAGGAAGTCCCTATGACCCCTCTGAACACATTGGAACACTCAAGTGTGTCCTAAGGGGTCCTACGGCCCCTTCAAACACACTTAAGCATTCAAATGTGTCAAAAGGGGTCATGGGGACTTCCTAGGGGTCCTGGTATGCATTATCACATGTTAGGACCCATAGGAAGTCCTCGTGACCCCTGTGGACACATTATAATGCTCAAGTGTGTTATAAGGTGTCCTACGGCCCCTTCGAACACACTTGAGCATTCAAATGTGTCAAAAGGGGTCATGGGGACTTCCTAGGGGTCCTAATATGCATTATCAGGCATTAGGACCCATAGGAAGTCTTTGTGACCCCTATGGACACATTATAACACTCAAGTGTGTCATAAGGGGTCCTACGGCCCCTTCAGACTCACTTGAGCATTGAAATGTGTCAAAAGGGGTCATGGGGACTTCCTAGGGGTCCTAGTACGCATTATCATGTTTTAGGACCCCTAGGAAGTCCATATAACCCCTACGAACACATTATAATGCTCAAGTGTGTCCTGCGGCCCCTTTGGACACACTTTGGCATTCAAATGTTTCAAACGGGGTTATGGTGACTTCCTAGGGGTCCTAATATGCCTTGTCACGCGTTAGGACCCCTAGGAATTCCCCATGACCCCTATGGACACATTAGATCACTCAAGTGCGTCCAAAGGGGTCCTACGGCCCCTTCTAATACACTTGGGCATTCAAATCTATCAAAAGGGGTCATGAGGACTTCCTAGGGGTCCTAATATGCCTTATCACATATTAGGACCCCTAGAAAGTCCCCATGACCCCTATGGACACATTGGAATGCTCAAGTGTGTCCTAAGGGGTCCTACAATCCCTTCGAAGACACTTGGGCATTCAAATGTGTCAAAAAGGCTCATGGGGACTTCCTAGGGGTCCAAATATGCCTTATTGCACGTTAGGAACCCTAGGAAGTCCCCATGACCCCTATGGACACATTGGAATGCTCAAGTGTGTCAAAAGGGGTCATGGGGACTTCCTAGTGGTCCTAGTATGAATTATCATGCGTTAGGACCCCTAGGAAGTCCCTGTGACCCCTTTGAAGACATTGGAATGTTCAAGTGTGTCCTAAGGGTTCCTACGACCCCTTTAGACACAATTGAGCATTCAGATGTGTCAAAAGGGGTCATGGGGACTTCCTAGGGGTCCTAGTATGCATTATCACATGTTAGGACCCATAGGATGTCCCCGTGACCCCTATGGACACAGTATAATTCTCAACTATGCTATAAGGGGTCCTACGGCCCCTTTAGATACACTTGAGCATTCAAATCTGTCGAAAGGGGTCATGGGGACTTCGTAGGGGTCCTAGTATGAATTATCATGCATTAGGACCCCTAGGAAGTCCCCGTGACCCTTGTGGACACATTATAACACTTAAGTGTGTTATAAGGGGTCCTATGGCCCCTTCAAACACAATTGAGCATTTGAATGTGTCAAAAGGGGTCATGAGGACTTCCTAGGGGTCCTAATATGCCTTATCATGCATAAGGACCCCTAGGAAGTCCCCATGCTCCCTATGGACACATTGGAATGCTCAAATGTGTCCTAAGGGGTCCTATGACTCCTTTGGACACACTTGGGCATTCAAATCTATCAAAAGCGGTCATGGGGACTTCCTAGGGGTCCTAAAATGCCTTATCATGCATTAGGACCCCTAAGAAGTCCCCATGACCTCTATGGACACATTGGAATGCTCAAGTGTGTCAAAAGGGGTCCTACGACCCCTTTGGACACACATGGGCATTCAAATGTGTCAAAAAGGGTCATGGGGAATTCCTAGGGTTCCTAATATGCTTTATCACGCATTAGGACCCCTAGGAAATCCCCATGACCCCTAATGACATATTGGAATGCTCAAGTGTGTCCTCAAGTTTCCTACGACCCCTTTGGACATATTTGAGCATTCAAATGTGTCAAAATCAGTGATGGAGACTTCCTAGGGGTCCTAGTACACATTATCATGTGTTAGGACACCTAGGTAGTGCCCGTGACCACTGTGGACACATTATAACACTCAAGTGTGTCATAAGAGGTCCTATGGCCCCTTCAGACATAGTTGAGCATTCAAATATGTCAAAAGGGGTCATGGGGACTTCCTAGGGGTCCTAGTACGCATTATCACGCGTACGAGGACCCCTAGGAAGTCCCTGTGACTGCTCTGGGCACTTTGGAATGCTCAGGTGTGTCCTAAGGAGTCCTACGGCCCCTTCAGACACACTTGAGCATTCAAATGTGTCAAAAGGGGTCATGGGGACTTCCTAGGGGTCCTAGTATGCATTATCACATGTTAGGACCCTAGGAAGTCCCCATGACCCCTAAGGAATTCCCCGTGACCCCTGTGGACACATTATAACACTCAAGTATGTTATAAGGGGTCCTATGGCCTCTTCAGACACACTTCAGCATTCAAATGTGTCAAAAGGGGTCATGGGGACTTCCTAGGGGTCCTAGTACGCATTATCACACGTTAGGACCCCTAGGAAGTCCTTGTGACCCCTCTTGATACATTAGAATGCTCAAGTATGTCCTAAGAGGTCCTACA
The DNA here is from genome assembly GCA_027943335.1 of Chamaecyparis obtusa. Taxonomy (NCBI): domain Eukaryota; kingdom Viridiplantae; phylum Streptophyta; class Pinopsida; order Cupressales; family Cupressaceae; genus Chamaecyparis; species Chamaecyparis obtusa. The sequence continues at coordinate 900,397 of BSBK01000576.1, forward strand.
GCCCCTTCGAACATAGTTGAGCATTCAAATGTGTCAAAATGGGTCATGGGGACTTCCTAGGGGTCCTAGTACACATTATCATGTGTTAGGCAACATAGGAAGTCCTTGTGACCCCTATGGACACATTATAACATGCAAGTGTGTCATAAGGGGTCCTACGGCCCCTTCGGACACACTTGAGAATTTGAATGTGTCAAAAGGGGTCGTGGGGACTTCCTAAGGGTTCTAATACGCATTATCACATGTTAGGACCCCTTGGAGGTCTCTGTGACTCCTGTGGACACACTATAATGCTCAAGTGTGTCCTAAGGGGTGCTACAACCCCTTTGGACACACTTGGGCATTCAAATGTGTCAAAGGGGGTCATGGTGTCCTAATATGCCTTATGATGCATTAGGACCTCTAGGAAGTCCTCGTGACCCCTGTGGACACATTGGAATGCTGAAGTGTGTCCTAAGGGGTCCTGTGCCTGCTTCAAAGACACTTGAGCATTCAAATGTGTCAAAAGGGGTCATGGGGACTTCCTAGGGGTCCTAATATGCCTTGTCACGAGTTAGGACCCCTAGGAAGTCCCCATGACCCCTGTGGACACATTGGAACACTCAAGTGTGTCCTAAGGGGTCCTATGACCCCTTGAGACACACTTGGGCATTCAAATCTATCAAAAGGTGTCATGGGGATTTCCTAGGGGTCCTAGTATGCCTTGTCATGGGTTAGTACCCCTAAGAAGTCCCCATGACCTTTATGGACACATTGGAATGCTCAAGTGTGTCCTAAGGGGTCCTACGACCCCTTCAGACACACTTGGGCATTTAAATGTGTCAAAAGGGGTCATGGGGACTTCTTAGGGGTCCTAATATGCCTTATCATGCATTAGGACCCCTAGGAAGTCCCCATGACCCCTATGGACACATTGGAACACTCAAGTGTGTCAAAAGGGGTCATGGGGACTTCCTAGTTGTCCTAGTATGCATTATGATGTGTTAGGACCCCTAGGAAGTCCCTGTGACCCCTCTAAACACATTGGAATGCTCAAGTGTGTCCTAAGGGGTCCTACGGCCCCTTCAGACACACTTGAGCATTCAAATGTGTCAAAAGGGGTCATGGGGACTTACTAGGGGTCCTTGTATGCATTATCACATGTTAGGACCCCTAGGAAGTCCCCATGACCCCTGTGGACACATTATAATTCTCAAGTGTGTCCTAAGGGGTCCTACAGCCCCTTCAGACACACTTGAGCATTCAAATGTGTCAAAAGGGGTCATGGGGACTTCTTAGGGGTCCTAATATGCCTTATCATGTGTTAGGACTACTAGGAAGTCCCCATGACCCCTATGGACACATTGGAATGGTAAAGTGTGTCCTAACGGGTCCTATGACCCCTTCAAACACACTTGGGCATTCAAATGTGTCGGAAGGGGTCATGGGGACTTCCTAGGGGTATCAAAGATTAGTGGGATGCTACATGATGACATTTTTGAGGCCTACAATAACCTCTTTATTCTGGGAGATTCAAATTTGTTTGAATTTGGCACACCAGTCTCGCTCGATGCCAAAACTTGTAGTGAGGGTCAGTTGAAAGTTGCACCAATGGATTACTTGCAAACCATTCATCCCGACATTGAATGGACTGCATGATTAGCTATAGTTGGGTGGGTAAATGCTAGGCACAACCCTATTTTGACCACTGAGTCAATGGAATGTTCTAGACCACACCAAACCAAAGTGTCCCCAAGGTGCACTAAGCACGATTGGGCAGCGAACTTTCTAGGCTCGTAACTCAGACCCCATGAGAGGCATCAAAGATCCATGAGATTCTATAGGATGGAATTTTCAAGGCCTACAATAACCTCTCTCTATTCTAGGAGATTCAAATTTGTTTAAATTTGGCACGCCAATCTCGCTCGATGCCAAAACTTGCAGTGAGGGTCAGTTGAAAGTTGCACCAATGGATTACTTGCAAACCGTTCATCTCAAAATTGAATGGACTACATGATTAGCTATAGTTGGGTGGGTAAATGCTAGGCACAACCCTATTTTAACCACTAAGTCAACGGAACATTCCAGACCACGCCGGACCAAAGTGTCCCTAAGGTGCACTAAGCACGACTGGGCAGCGAACTTTCCCAGCTCGTAACTCAAACCCCATGATAGGTATCAAAGATCTGTGAGATTATATAGGATGGCATTTTTGAGGCCTACAATAACCTCTCTCTATTCTAGGAGATTCAAATTTGTTTAAATTTGGCACACCAGTCTCGCTCGATGCCAAAAGTTGCAGTGAGGGTCAGTTGAAAGTTGCGCTAATGGATTACTTTGAAACCGTTTGTCCTGTAATCGAATGGACTACACCATTAGCTCTAGTTGGGCAGGTAAACACTAGGCACAACCCCATTTTGACCACTGAGACAGTAGAACATTCCAGACCACGCTAGACCAAAGTGTCCCCTAGGTGCACAAAGCATGATTGGGTAGAGAACTTTCGAGGCTCGTAACTTAGACCCTGTGAGAGGTATCAAAGACTCATGAGATGCTATAGGATGAAATTTTTGAGGCCTACAATAACCTCTCTACATTCTGGGAGATTCAAATTTTTTTGAATTTGGCATGCCAGTCTTGCTCGATGCCAAAACTTGCAGTGAGGGTCAGTTGAAAGTTGCGTCAATGGATTACTTTCAAACCATTCATCCTGGCACCAAATGAACTATGCCATTAGGTCTGATTGGGTGGGTAAACACTAGGTACAACCCTATTTTGACCATTGATTCAACATAACGTTCCAGACCACACCAGACCAAAGTGTCACCAAGGTGCAAAAAGCACGATTGGGCAGAAAATTTTTGAGGCTCATAACTCAGACCCTGTGAGAGGCATCAGAGATTCGTGAGATGCTACAGGATGACATTTTTGAGGCCTACAATAACCTCTCTCAATTCTGGGAGATTCAAATTTGCTTGAATTTGGCACGCCAGTCTCACTCGATGCCAAAACTTGTAGTGAGGGTCAGTTGAAAGTTGCGCCAATGGATTACTTCCAAACCGTTCATCCTGGCACCAAATGGACTATGCCATTAGCTCCGATTGGGAAGGTAAAGACTAGGCATAACCCCATTTCAGCTACTGAGTCAGAAAAATGTTCCGGACCACGCTGGACCAAAGTGTCCCCAAGGTGCACTAAGCAGGATTGGGTAGCGAACTTTCAAGGCTCATAACTTAGACCCCGTGAGAGGTATTAGATATCCATGAGATGCTATAGCAAGGAATTTTTGAGGCCTAAAATAACCTCTCTCTATTCTGGGAGATTCAAATTTTTTTGAATTTGGCATGCCAGTCTCGCTCGATGCCAAAACTTGCAGTGAGGGTCAGTTGAAAGTTATGCCAATGGATTACTTCCAAACCGTTCATCTTGGTACTAAATGGACTGTGCCATTAGCTCCGGTTGGGTGGGTAAATGCTAGGCACAACCTTGTTTCAACCATTGAGTCAGCAGAACGTTTCGGACCACGTCAGATTGAAGTGTCCCCAAGGTGCACTAAGCACGATTGGGTAGCGAACTTTCAAGGCTCATAACTTGGACCCCATGAGAGGTATCAGAGATTTGTGAGATGCTACAAGAAATAATTTATGAGGCCTACAATAACCTCTCTCCATTCTAGGAGATTCAAATTTGTTTGAATTTGGCACGCTGGTCTCGCTCGATGCCAAAACTTGCACTGAGGATCAGTTGAAAGTTGCACCAATGGATTACTTCCAAACCATTCATCCTGGCACCGAATAGACTATGCCATTAGCTCTGATTGGGAAGGTAAATGCTAGGCATAATCCCATTTTGACCACTGAGTCAGCAAAACATTCCAAACCATGCCGGACCAAAGTGTCCCCAAGGTGCACTAAGCACGATTAGGCAGTGAACTTTCGAGGCCCGTAACTCAGACCCTATGAGAGGTATCAGATATCCATGAGATACTATAGGACCACATTTTTGAGGCCTACAATAACCTCTCTTTGTTCTGGGAGATTCAAATTTTTTTGAAATTGGCATGCCAGTCTCGCTCGATGCCAAAACTTGCAGTGAGGGTCAGTTGAAAGTTATGCCAATGGATTAACTCCAAACCATTCATCTTGGCACTGAATGGCCTATACCATTAGCTCCGGTTGGGTGGGTAAACACTAGGCACAACCCCGTTTAGACCACTGAGTCAGCAGAACATTCCAGACCATGCCGGACCGAAGTGTTCCCAAGGTGCACTAAGCACGATTGGGCAGCGAATGTTCGAAGCTCGTAACTTGGACTCCGTGAGAGGTATTGGAGATCTATGATATGATATAGGATGGAATTTTTGATGCCTACAATAACCTCTCTCCATTCTGGGAGATTCAATTTTTTTTAATTTGGCATGCCAGTCTCGCTTGATGCTAAAACTTGTAGTGAGGGTTAGTTGAAAGTTGCACCAATGGATTACTTCCAAACTGTTCATCCTGGCACCGAATGGACTGCTCCATTAGCTCTGATTGGGTGGGTAAACACTAGGCATAACCCCATTTCAACCACTGAGTTAGCAAAATGTTACAGACCACGCCGAACCAAAGTGTCCCCAAGGTGCACTAAGCACGTTTGGGCAGTGAACTTTTGAGACTCGTAACTCAAACCCTGTGAGAGGTATCGAAGATCTATGAGATGCTATAGGATGGCATTTTTGAGGCCTACAATAACCTCTCTCCATTCTGGGAGATTCAAATTTTTTTAAATTTGGCACACCAGTCTCGTTCGATGCCAAAACTTGCAATGAGGGTCAGTTGAAAGTTGCACTAAGCACGATTGGTCATAAAACTATCGATGATCTAATTTATGAAAAACCAGATTACAATACCTGTTGTGATACCTGCAGTATTGTAGAATTCAACATGAAAATTGAGAACAACAAGATTGCAAACCAAAAACTGTCTCCATTCTATTCAAAATTGGAGTTTATACAAGTTGGATGGATCCCAAGGGTCACACAAATCCCTTGGAATTGAAATGAAGAGTCATCATAATGTTTATTATAATTAAACTATTAAAACTACCAAAAATTATCAAAAAACTAAATATAAAATTTAGGTCCACTTGGAGAAGGCATAACTTTCTCATCCTAGCTCCGAATTACAAACCGTTTGATGCGTTGGAAAGATATTCAAATAATCTTGAATGAAATTTTAGAAACATCGATGTTTGTCCAGAAATGCACCGAAGACCCTCAAAATTGCAATTTACTAAAACATATGAAATTTTGGAAAAATTAGATTTCAGTATTTTCCCACTTTAATCCTGATCAATCAAGCCTCATAACTCAAATCCCGTGAGAGGTATCATCGATCTGTGAGATGCTACAAGACTATGTTTATTAGGCGTTCCTAGTGTATTTGCAGAGGTACAGGCAGAGTATTGATATTTTGTCCAAAAGACCAATATATTTTGATATGGCCAAAAGGGTGTTTGATTATTGCCAAAAGGGTGTTTGATTATGTAATTAGGCTAGTTTGAAGTCTTTTAGCCATTGGGAGTAAATGGTAAGTCTAAAAACCTTGAAACCACTTTAATAGATATCCTTATATACCTCAAATGATGAATTACACATGTGAACACACGTAGCACATAAAGCATACACATAAATTTTCTTAAGTCATGAAGCATACATGTAGAACATAAATTATAAAACATATAACATGAATTCACTTAAGTCATGCATGTAGTCCATACACATGAATTTAGGTTGTGAATAATGTACTTAAATATACATGAATATACTTAAGGCATAAATTGTACACATGAGTACATACAAGCACAAGCATATTTACATACTAACAATGAATAAATGAGAACACAATTAACAAATTGGATTGAATATCAAGTTTCATATATATATCAAAATGAACAATAATTCTGTACATATTTATATGTCAACATATCTAGATACAATGTGGCATACACCATCTCAAAATATGTCATATGACATCTCAAAATAAGAAGTTCAATGAAAAATATTTCTAGGACATCCTATTCTACTAGTGGATCATCAAAATGGAGCCTCTTTGAAGTACTCTTCGACTCTAATGGATCCTACATTCAAACACAAAAGTGAAACCCCAAGTTAGATTAAAATTTAGAATCATAGTCAACAATAATAAATAAAATTTAAACTAAAATTGAACTCTCATATACCTTGCCTCTTTGTCTCATCCCATGGGTAGGAGACCTAACATATGTCCCTCGTAGCACAGGAATAGTGCCACCAATGTCAAATCCCACCTATATATGTTTACGAACATGAGATTGATCTACGAGTTATATTGCTCAATGTTAACAACTTGGTAGAAAATATATGTTTACAAAATAACTGAATTAACATTAAAACTTACCTGTGTTGAAATTTCTTTAGGGATTGTTGGTTGAGTCATCAGCGATACAAACCCTTTCTGTTCTGGCTCCCTCAAACTAGGAGTGACCTACAAAAGTCAAACAGATACTTCATATTATCATAACTTGACCATATTATATTTACTTGATAGAAAAATACACACAAATAACTTTAGCCACTAATACATTTGGGGTGAAATTGCGACGGCAATTTGCGATGGCAGGCAAATGTCATGCGGTTTTGGCCTTTTTTTTTCAAATATAGCCCGACACCGTCACAATTTGCGACGACAATACATTTGGCACTGTCGCAATTGCGACGTTGTCAGGATATAAGAGCAAAATTAAAAAGGAACGTTGTCATGTGTGTTTTCAACAACGTCGTAACCCTCCGCGAAATCACATCAGGATATAAGGGCAAAAAAAATAAGAACGTTGTCATTTGTGTTTTCAACAGCGTCGTAACCCTCCGCGAAATCACATCGGGATATAAGGGCAAAAAAAACAAGAACGTTGTCATTTGTGTTTTCAACAGCGCCGTAACCCTCCGTGAAATCACAGCTACAATTTCTGAGTACGTTGGGTTTATTTTTCTTTTGTCATTATTATGTAATCTGGTATTCAGCTGTTAGAGAGCTAAAATACCCAGAAATGAGGACATATCTATGTTTAATTTATTGTTAGCGGCTTTGGTTATTTAGAAGTTTAATTTTATTTGTTCATCTTTCAAGCACAAACATTTTGTGGACCGTAACGTCTTCATTGTTTCAGGTATGCAGTGAAACAGCCCTAACTTGCAACTGCGATGTTGTCGGGATATAAGGGCCAAAAAAAAAAGGAACGTTGTCATTTGTGTTTTCAACAGCACCGTAACCCTCTGCGAAATCACATCGGGATATAAGGGCAAAAAAAACAAGAACGTTGTCATTTGTGTTTTCAACAGCGCCGAGAGAGATTCCCTCCCTGAAATCACAGCTACAATTTCTGAGTACGTTGGGTTTATTTTTCTTTTGTCATTATTATGTAATCTGGTATTCAGCTGTTAGAGAGCTAAAATACCCAGAAATGAGGACATATCTGTGTTGAATTTATTGTTAGCAGCTTTGGTTATTTAGAAGTTTAATTTTATTTGTTCATCTTTCAAGCACAAACATTTTGTGGACTGTAATGTCTTCATTGTTTCGGGTATGCAATGAAACAGCCCTAACTTGCGACTACCTTCACGGTACTTGTGTACATTATCATGTTGTCTTTACAGTGACTGTCCTCATTCAAGTGGCAATTACACAAGGGACAGTCACTGTGAGATGTCCTCATTTGTGACAAGGACAGTCACACTTAGGACATCTCATAGTGATATTCCCTTGTGTAATTTCCACTTGAATGTATTGCTATTGAACCACATTAATGCTTTTCTTCTTCAACAAATGAGGACAGTCATTGTAAAGACAACATGATAATGTACACAATTACCAAAAAATGATCTTGTTAATTGATGTAACACTTTGTCTTGCTCACTCCCTATCCTTCACTAGGGTCTCTTTAGGCCAATGTTTTGACTTGATAGGGTACTTAACTATCCCTACACTCTTTAGGTATCTCTACCCAAGATCCCACTCCTTCAACTAGTGCACACCAACAAGAAATACAATGAACTCTGCTCAATACCAATCTAGCTACTAGGACACTCCTAGTCTTGTCTTCACAAATTGAAACACATTCAACTAGAACTTTACTCCATGGAGAGGCTGGCCACTAGGACCTCTATTGGTTTCAATATTACTCCTTCACCTATACTTTTCATCAGTACTTCAATCTGGTTCATCAAACCATGCCAATTGCACCCAAAAATAGGCTGCTAGCAATTAGGCCTTTGTCAAGCCTTTTTGTTTATATTAAGCCACCTAAAGGGCTTAGGATTCAGATGCCCTTTATTGAGAACTCCAAGATATCTAAGGTCTTCTCCTCCTAGATTTTTTGTACACCAACTGCTACAGCCATGCCTGAAAACAAGTATTTTGACATAACTTGGACAGTCTGACTAAGAGTTTGTTTTCTTAGCAGCCAAAGAAACTCATCCAATCTTCTAATTTGACTTGGGGCTTCTTTAGATGTGTGTCTACCTCTCCATGAGATTTTAGTTGAAGCAACCAATGCATTCAACTTGTTGTAATCTTCTTGTAATGATTTGTCATCCCTAACTGTGCTCAACTGACTCACCTAGGACATCATTGCAAACATAGAAAATGAGCTTCCCAGGGCCCCTCCTTCCAAACATATAGTACATGGAGTCTCCTCACCCATTCCAAGAGCCCGTACAAAATTGACAATGGAATGATGAGCTAAGACTCCATTTGTTCAACCTGCCTGGTTCAAACCAATGATAGGGTACTTAACAAAAGAATTAACAAACTAGTTGGAATGCTTCAAAAATAAAAAAAAACACAACACAGAATAAAAAAACAACTTGTACTAACTTTTCCAATAGACACTGCGAGCTATCTAATCCATTAATCAACTGAAAACAAAGAAACAAAAAAACTCAAGAATTCACTAAAACCGTGTTACTCTACAAATCTTCTTAATTCCAAATGTTTTTCCCCCCAACCTTTTGCACAGATCGATGGAGGCCTCTTATAGTTGATCTAATGCCTAATTCAATGGTTTCATATAGTTACATAACCATCTTACTCGAAAATGCTCCCTTGCACAAATGTTGTCAATGTTGTGAATGACAACATTGACAACTTGTTACAACCTTTGGGATTTTGGTTCAAAACTTATTGTTCAAACACCATAAGACCCTAACCATGACTTAGTTAGGCTATTTAGACCTCACATAGGCCACTTCTACACTTCTTTGCCCAATTTGACCCCTAAATGCTTCATTCCCACTTTTGCCACAATATTGGTAACTTGGGTACAAATTGGCACTTGCCTTCACAAAGGTCACACATGAGGACATCTCACAGTGATCGATTGTCCCTTGTGTAATTGCCACTTGAATGTATTTCTATTGAACCACATTAATGCTTTTCTTCTTCAACAAATGAGGACAGTCACTCTAAAGACAACATGATAATGTACACTCACTGTAAGGACAGTCACAAATGAGGACATCTCACAGTGACTGTCCCTTATGTAATTGCCGCTTGAATGTATTGCTATTGAACCACATTAATGCTTTTCTTCTTCAACAAATGAGGACAGTCACTCTAAAGACAACATGATAATGTACACTCACTGTAAGGATAGTCACAAATGAGGACATCTCACAGTGACTGTCCCTTGTGTAATTGCTGCTTGAATTACACAAGGGACAGTCATTGTGAGATGTCCTCATTTGTGACAAGGACAGTCACACATGAGGACATCTCACAGTGATTGTCCCTTGTGTAATTGCCACTTGAATGTATTGCTATTGAACCACATTAATGCTTTTCTTCTTCAACAAATGAGGACAGTCACTCTAAAGACAACATGATAATGTACACTCACTGTAAGGACAGTCACAAATGAGGACATCTCACAGTGACTGTCCCTTGTGTAATTTCCACTTGAATTACATAAGGGACAGTCATTGTGAGATGTCCTCATTTGTGACAAGGATAGTCACACATGAGGACATCTCATAGTGATTGTCCCTTGTGTAATTGTCACTTGAATGTATTGCTATTGAACCACATTAATGCTTTTCTTCTTCAACAAATGAGGACAGTCACTCTAAAGACAACATGATAATGTACACTCACTGTAAGGACAGTCACAAATGAGGACATCTCACAGTGACTGTCCCTTGTGTAATTGCCGCTTGAATTACACAAGGGACAGTCATTGTGAGATGTCCTCATTTGTGACAAGGACAGTCACACATGAGGACATCTCACAGTGATTGTCTGTAATGTCCCCTTTTTGGCTAACTTGGAAAATAGGAACAATTACTCCACTTCTCAGACTTACTCTATCAGATACTTACAATTAAACTAAGTAATGGAGGTTACTTAAGATATCAACCGCTATTTCAGATTCAATCACAATATGTGTGCAAGATGATATTGATACCAATATGTTTAATAGCATTGTCGGATATAATGATATGAAATATGCTATGAATATGATGTTTCCTATCACTTATAGTGATAGTATAATGATGGTATGTCTGATATAAACAATATCGATATACAATCAATAAGTATTGCTTACAACAATGTATTTGCTGTGTCTGATATGATGATGTAATTATGTAAATGTGTAATATCGCTATGAGTGATATGTTGCTATTTCAGATTCTAAATTATATGCTTGCAACTTCAAATATTGATGTTGTTTCTGACTATCCTTTCTATCTGTGCAATCATGGTGTTGTCTCTGATCTGCAATGATAAACTTGAAACCAAACTGCCAAAGGCAGATGCTCTATTGAGTATATCCAAATATGGATAAGTAAATAAAGTTCTAATGATGCCTTGAGTGACTGAGGAGAATGCATTCTTATATTGTCTTTAACAAATGAAGAGATGCTATGAATGAGACGTGTCTTGTTTCTTCCTCCATGTCCCTTTGTTAATCACACCTTTCCATAATCCGATAGTTCACATAATATTATTTCATTATTTTCTGATCATAGATAACTCCCAGATTGACTCAATATCAAATCTTTTTATGAAGGTAATCTTCCCTAATTGGTAGTGCCACCAGTAGTTAACATCCATTGTGTTTGTATTAGTTTGGTCTAACTATCATTAGTATTTAGTCAATCGATATTAACTCTTGCCTTATCCCATATTGTTATGATGATATCCAATCTTTCTACTCTGATATAAGTTGATATCATTTTCTGATAATTGTCCATTTATTGGTTGACTACTGGTAATGGAGTTTGATCTTCAAATTGACTTCCATTCCTGTTAATACTTAAGGATACATTGTACTTATTATCCATGACTGATGCCTCATTCATCAATAGCTTGTGATATAATCACTGATGCTTTTGTGTTTCTACAAGATGTGGTTTATCTCAGACAATCGATAATCTTTCAATCCTTTAGTCGATATCCTCCTATGTGGTGTCTATTGATATAGATAGTAGAATTCAATCTAGTTTATGTTATTGTCATGATAACATAGGAAGTGATGGTGCATATTTGCTAGCGGGTCTTCATGTTTGATATTGCTTTATCAGATATGTCATTGTCTAAACTTGTGCAATTAATGATTATTTATAATATATGAATGGTTATCCTTCTTGCTTATCAATACATCTTCTGAAACACATAGCGACCTATCCCTTATTCATATCATGTTGATCTTGACTTCATAGTATTTGGTTCATTAATCATCCTCTCATGGTATCGATGTGTAATGACTAGTGATTGTTGTATCACTTCTTCATTCCTCATCGTGATAGATAATGCAGATGTTTAATGTAGATGTATATCGATTACAGATATTCAATATTGCTTTAAACGTTATTATTATTATTATTATTATTATTAATGTTATTGTTATTATTAAATATTATAATTAATGATGTTAGTAATATTAATAATATTATAATAAATATTATTATAGTGATAACATATTGTTTTATATTGAGAGGTTTATTAATATTATTTATATATTAAAATTATTATATCAATAATTGATTTAATATTATTATTTAATATATTATTATAATATAATATATATAATTTATTAATAATTATTTATTATTAATTTATATTATAATTATAATCCATAATTATATTATTTATTAATATTTTAATATTATTTAATTAACATATTACTTATTATGCTAACTATATATTATTATTATCTTCTGATAATAATTATATATTATTGTTATATACTGTTAATAATAGATTATTATATATCATCTAATCATTTTATTATTATACTAAGTTCAATATGTCACAGCTCATGACATTGTCCCTTGTGTAATTGCCACTTGAATGTATTGCTATTGAACCACATTAATGCTTTTCTTCTTCAACAGATGAGGACAGTCACTCTAAAGACAACATGATAATGTACACTCATTGTAAGGACAGTCACAAATGAGGACATCTCACAGTGACTGTCCCTTGTGTAATTGCCACTTGAATTACACAAGGGACAGTCATTGTGAGATGTCCTCATTTGTGACAAGGACAGTCACACATGAGGACATCTCACAGTGATTGTCCCTTGTGTAATTGCCACTTGAATGTATTGCTATTGAACCACATTAATGCTTTTCTTCTTCAACAAATGAGGACAGTCACTCTAAAGACACCATGATAATGTACACTCACTGTAAGGACAGTCACAAATGAGGACATCTCATAGTGACTGTCCCTTGTGTAATTGCCACTTGAATGTATTGCTATTCAGCCACATTAATGCTTTTCTTCTTCAACAAATGAGGATAGTCACTCTAAGGACAACATGATAATGTACACTCACTGTAAGTGTACATTATCATGTTGTATTACAAATGGACCTTATGTTGGTCGGGATATAAGTGCAAAAAAAAAAGGAACGTTGTCATTTGTGTTTTCAACAGCGCCGAGAGAGATTCCCTCCGCGAAATCAAGTGGGTTATCATTTGTGTTTTGAACAAAGCGGGTTGTCATTTGTGTTTTGAACAGCACCGAGAGAGATTCCCTCCGCGAAATCAAGCGGGTTGTCATTTGTGTTTTCAACAGCGCCGAGAGAGATTCCCTCCGCAAAATCACAGCTACAATTTCTGAGTACGTTGGGTTTATTTTTCTTTTGTCATTATTATTTAATCTGGTATTCAGCTGTTAGAGAGCTAAAATACCCAGAAATGAGGACATATCTATGTTGAATTTATTGTTAGCGGCTTTGGTTATTTAGAATGCTTCCCCACAATACTTAATTACACAAGGGACAGTCACTGTGAGATGTCCTCATTTGTGACAAGGACAGTCACACATGAGGACATCTCACAGTGACTGTCCCTTGTGTAATTGCCACTTGAATGTATTACTATTCAACCACATTTATGGGCCCGTTTGGACCATGACACACAGTAGCATCTACAGAGAAGAATATCCTAGGTGTAACAAGTTGTAAGAATATACCAACAGTTCTAAGAAGTTCCCTAGCACGTAGTAGCATCTACAAAGAAGAATATACAACATGAGGGCAGCCACTGTAAAGACAACATGATAATGTACACTCATTGTATGTGTACATTATCATGTTGTCTTTACAGTGACTGACCTCATTCAAGTGGCAATTACACAAGGGACAGTCACTGTGAGATGTCCTCATTTGTGACAAGGACAGTCACACATGAGGATATCTCACAGTGACTGTCCCTTGTGTAAGCCACTTGAATGTATTGCTATTCAACCACATTTATGTGCCCGTTTGGACCACGGCACATAGTAGCATCTACAGAGAAGAATATCCCAGGTGTAAGAAGTTGTAAGAATATACCAACAGTTCTAAGAAGTTCCCTAGCACATAGTAGCATCTTCTAATTGTCTATACCACTTCACAAGGTATTGTTTGCACACATTGTTTTTGGTTCTTTTGATGACCCTTGTTTTGAAATTGCTATTAGGCCTTGTAGCTTATATGTTTTGATTGCTGGAGAGCTTCTAAAGCTAAGCAAGAAGACCATTGCATGAGTTATAGCCGCGCGCTCAGGTTTGAAAATTGTATATTTTTTAATCTAATGTATATTTTAACTAGACTTTTAGCTTATTTTTGTTGTATATTTTAATCTAAAGGGAATCACGGATGTGAACTTGAAAGAATTTTGTACTTAGTTCTTATGGAGAGAATAGTAGTAGTTTACGGTCTAATATCAAATAGAGTTTTCCAATTACAGAAAGTTAATGAATTCTAATAGCTTATATGTTTTGATTGCTGGAGAGCTTCTAGAGCTAAGCAAGAAGACCATTGCACGAGTTATAGCCGCGCGCTCAGGTTTGAAAATTGTATATATTTTAATCTAATGTATATTTTAATCCTTTTTCCATGTCATGTAATATGTCTTGCCTTGTAGCTTATATGTTTTGAAATTGCTGTTAGGCCTTGTAGCTTATATGTTTTGATTGCTAGAGAGCTTCTAGAGCTAAGCAAGAAGACCATTGCACTAGTCGTAGCCGCGCGCTCAGGCATGAAAATTGTATATTTTTTAATCTAATGTATATTTTAACTAGACTTTTAAAATATTAAAGGATTTAACTAGGTCTAAGAAGATTTGTGTACTTTTGACAATTTTGCTTAGTCACTGAAAGTTGTAGACCGAAGTTTTCATAGCCCAATTTTTGCTTCCTGCGAAGAATGATCATGTCAGATAATATAAGTGAAGAACAAAATAGGGAGACAATCGCTAGATTGTGGTCTAACTTGAAAAGAAAAGGTGATGGAAAATGTTATTGTCCCTGCAAAATTTGTAAGGGCTTAAACCGTAGAAGATTGCTAATCAAAATAGTTAAGAGACATTGTAGGGAGAATGGTCACATTGAAGGGGGGCATGACTATCATCCATTGGTAAGTTGTTCATTATATCATTTTAACAATTTATATACATATGAAATCACTTGATGATGAGTTGAAGATCATGGTTTATTTATGTTAATCAATTTTATATAGGTTGATCTCCCCAGGGAAGTACATGATATGGAGGAACATGGGGGTGCGAATATCCAAGGTGAAGATAATGATCCCATGGAAGATGACGATCATGTGCCAGAAAATACAATTGAAGATGATGGTATAAATACATTGATCCATGACACATTTAGTCCAAGCGGATCTGATCATGATGATGATGATAGCCTTGATGTACCTCTACTTGAGAAGGCATACGAGCCCCTATACAAAGACTCCCAAACAACTCTTCTCTCTGCTGTATTGTTGTTGTTGAACTTGAAGGTTATGAATGGTTTATCCAACATAACAATGTCACGTATGTTAAGGTATGTCATATATGTCTTTATAGTTAACAAAGGGTGAATAATGTACCACTAATATTCTTTATATTAACAACTTATATTTTTTGCTGTAGCTTGATAGGCGAGTTTACAGCGCTGTTGAAAACACAAATGAAAACACAAATCCCTTGTGTAATTGCCACTTGAAGGAGGACAGTCACTGTAAAGACAACATGATAATGTACACTTACAGTGAGTGTACATTATCATGTTGTCTTTAGAGTGACTATCCTCATTTGTTGAAGAAGAAAAGCATTAATGTGGCTGAATAGCAATACATTCAAGTGGCAATCACACAAGGGATAGTCACTGTGAGATGTCCTCATTTGTGACTATCCTTACAGTGAGTGTACATTATCATGTTGTCTTTAGAGTGACTGTCCTCATTTGTTGAAGAAGAAAAGCATTAATGTGGTTCAATAGAAATACATTCAAGTGGCAATTACACAAGGGACAATCGATCACTGTGAGATGTCCTCATGTGTGACTATCCTTGTCACAAATGAGGACATCTCACAATGACTATCCCTTGTGTAATTCAAGTGGCAATTACACAAGGGACAGTCACTGTGAGATGTCCTCATTTGTGACTGTCCTTACAATGAGTGTACATTATCATGTTGTCTTTAGAGTGACTGTCCTCATTTGTTGAAGAAGAAAAGCATTAATGTGGTTCAATAGCAATACATTCAAGTGGCAATTAAACAAGGGACAATCGATCACTGTGAGATGTCCTCATGTGTGACTATCCTTGTCACAAATGAGGACATCTCACAATGACTGTCCCTTCTGTAATTGCCACTTGAATGAGGACAGTCACTGTAAAGACAACATGATAATGTACACATACAATGAGTGTACATTATCATGTTATCTTTACAGTGGCTGCCCTCATGTTGTATATTCTTCTCTGTAGATGCTACTATGTGCTAGGGAACTTCTTAGAACTGTTGGTATATTCTTACAACTTGTTACACCTGGGATATTCTTCTCTGTAGATGCTATTGTGTGCCGTGGTCTAAACAAGCCCATAAATGTGGTTGAATAGCAATACATTCAAGTGGCAATTACACAAGGGACAGTCACTGTGAGATGTCCTCATGTGTGACTGTCCTTGTCACAAATGAGGACATCTCACAGTGACTGTCCCTTGTGTAATTGCCACTTGAAGGAAAAAAGCATTAATGTGGTTCAATAGCAATGTATTCAAGTGGAAATTACACAAGGGATAATCACTCTGAGATTTCCTCATTTGTGACTATCCTTACAGTGAGTGTACATTATCATGTTGTCTTTACAGTGACTGTCCTCATTTGTTGAAGGAAAAAAGCATTAATGTGGTTCAATAGTGATGCAGAGTAGTCAGGGCTTTTAGAATATACAAATATACATCCTTAACTCTCATTCCACCAAGGAAGAAGGAATTCCAATGGTTGAAATGTGAGTTAAGGTCTTTACATCAGTCAAACCCTGAAAATGAGGGTTTGTAAACAATGCACAGAAAATTTGAAATAACTTAGATATAAAACAAAGAGAATCAATCAAACCAACTTCCAAAGCATCAGATGTCACTATTACAACTTCCAGGAAAATTTTATCATCCAACCACCATGCGTACAGCCGTACAGAGTTCGTTTTTCACCAGAAATGCACTAAAATAGGGTTATTTTTATTTTTTATGAAAGCAAAATGATTACAATACTGGTTCTCTGTCTGTCTTCGACCATTTGAAGCCTAAAATAGGCTCTCCAAATGTTGGTTCAACCATCTAGGTGGTTAGAACAGTTTATCCAACAAATGTCAACTTTGCTAAGCAACTTTTAAAGTTTCATTACAACTTTGCAAACAACTTTGCCGAGAAGGTTAAAAATGTGTTGTGAAACTTTAGGAACCTTATTAAAGTTATTTTGGACCTTCAAACTTCTTAACAACATCTAAAAGACACCTAATAAACACTTACTATGCTCATTTCATCCAAGGACTCAAAAGATGCCCAAGGTTTATAAGTCACCAAGGGGTCTTGTGTCCAACAAGTGGATGTTTATAAGGAGATAAAATCAATCCTTAATATTTATTACAAACCAAGAAAACATCTAAAACTCCTATTCTAATTTATTGTCATTCAAAAAGACTCTGATTTGTCATTCAAAAAGACTCTGATTTGTCAATCAAAAGGACCTTTCACCAGTCAATCCTTCAAAGCTCCAAGGTGAAAATCTTATGTTCCAATTGATAGGATTTGACTCCTTGGCTTCATGGCAACTTCCTTCAATCATGGTGTCTTTGGCTTGCATTAGGGATGCCCCTGCATCAAATAGCAATGCATTCAAGTGGCAATTACACAAGGGACAGTAAATGCCCATTAAAGTTGGTGTTTTGTTATCCAGCATGACAATGGAGACAACATACTCTGTGTCAATTTTACTGATCAAATTTCCCTCCGCCAGGCAAAGCAACAATCTGGGTATGATAAGGTGAAATTTTGTAGTCCTTTTGGGTATGATAACAGTTCCAGTTTCCAATAAGATGGTTCATTTTTATAATCTAGCTTCAATTTCTCTTGTGAAAATCTTTTTTTCATTTTATGGGTGGTAAAATATAATTATTATGCTAGAGGTGTGTACTTATGGATGATAATGAAACAAAATGATAAGATTTAAGACTCTTGTTTTTTTTTTAAATAGCAATTTAAGTTTCCTTCTATTATAAATTACTGTTTTTCTATTTTTTAATGTATCTTTCCAGATCTTTTATATCAATTTTATTTATGAAATATAAATATATTAATAATGTTTTAGTGTTTTTAGGATTAGTTTATATCAATTCTATGTATCATCATTCGTCATTCAATTGTCAGTATTATTAATTTAGACTGTGCAATTGTAGAACTACTCGAATATGGGTTGGATGGATACTCAAGCAGGGGAACCCTCCTCAAATATCTCAAGCAGTGAACTTGGAAAAATGTGTCCTGAAGGAACCCTTTCCATCAGAGAGATAAAAGTACAAACAAGTAAAAGAAGCAGGCTCTGCAAATATGTTTTTGAGAAGAAAAATGATAGATTATTCGAGTATGGTTCATGAGGTATATCTAAAAAGACATTTTTTTTCTTATTATAATAAAAGAGGAAGTTGTGAATGTCAAAGTTGAGTGAAACAAAAATTATTTTCATCAAATTTTGTTAGGCTTGCTTTTGGGAATAGTTTCTTACAATATTGCTATTAAGATTTTTATTGTGTAGTTTTTAGATTAGGTTTATAAAATTATATTTCATGAGTAGTGATTCATATTAATCAATTAATGATACTTTTGGAAGGTATTTTCAATGTGTCAAATTTTGATATTTTTACAAGAATTAGATTGTGTAATTTTTTTAATTAAAGTCATTGACTCATATTTCATAAATAATAGTTCTCATGAATCCATCTCTTATAAGATTGAATAGTCTATTTAGGAAGTATTTCTGATAGTATGTCAAATTATGATATTACTATTACCATTAGATTGCATGGCTTTGAAGTCAACCTCATTGACCCATATTCTTCTCTGTAGATGCTACTATGTGCTAGGGAACTTCTTAGAACTATTGGTATATTCTTACAACTTGTTACACCTGGGATATTCTTCTCTGTAGATGCTACTATGTGCCGCGGTCCAAACGGGCCCATAAATGTGGTTGAATAGCAATACATTCAAGTGGCAATTACACAAGGGACAGTCACTGTGAGATGTCCTCATGTGTGACTGTCCTTGTCACAAATGAGGACATCTCACAGTGACTGTCCCTTGTGTAATTTCCACTTGAATGAGGACAGTCACTGTAAAGACAACATGATAATGTACACATACAATGAGTGTACATTATCATGTTGTCTTTACAGTGGCTGCCCTCGTTGTATATTCTTCTCTGTAGATGCTACTATGTGCTAGGGAACTTCTTAGAACTGTTGGTATATTCTTACAACTTGTTACACCTGGGATATTCTTCTCTGTAGATGCTACTGTGTGCTGTGGTCCAAACGGGCCCATAAATGTGGTTGAATAGCAAGACATTCAAGTGGCAATTACACAAGGGACAGTCACTGTGAGATGTCCTCATGTGTGACTGTCCTTGTCACAAATGAGGACATCTCACAGTGACTGTCCCTTGTGTAATTGCCACTTGAATGAGGACAGTCACTGTAAAGACAACATGATAATGTACACAAGTACCGTGAAGGTAGTTGCAAGTTACGGCTGTTTCATTGCATACCCAAAATAATGAAGATGTTACGGTCCACAAAATGTTTGTGCTTGAAAGATGAACAAATAAAATTAAACTTCTAAATAACCAAAGCCGCTAACAATAAATTCAACACAGATATGTCCTCATTTCTGGGTATTTTAGCTCTGTAACAGCTGAATACCAGATTACATAATAATGACAAAAGAAAAATAAACCCAACGTACTCAGAAATTGTAGATGTGATTTTGCGGAGGGAATCTCTCTCGGCACTGTTGAAAATACAAATGACAACGTTTCTCTACATTATCATGTTGCCTTTACAGTGACTGTCCCTTGTGTAATTGCCACTTGAAGGAGGACAGTCACTGTAAAGACAACATGATAATGTACACTTACAGCCCGTGTACATTATCATGTTGTCTTTAGAGTGACTATCCTCATTTGTTGAAGAAGAAAAGCATTAATATGGCTGAATAGCAATACATTCAAGTGGCAATTACACAAGGGACAGTCACTATGAGATGTCCTCATTTGTGACTATCCTTACAGTGAGTGTACATTATAATGTTGTCTTTATAGTGACTGTCCTCATTTGTTGAAGGAAAAAAGCATTAATGTGGTTCATTAGCAATGTATTCCCAGCATCTATACCTGCATCTCTCTTATATACTACAAGTTGCTTGCCATCAGAAATTGCAGTTCCCTCACATGACATTGATGGTGAAGTGTTCTTTTCAAAACCATCATCTGTGGTTACCAATGCTCCTGTTTTAGGCAATAAGTTTGTTGCATTCCATGAGCCATTGGTCAAGTTTCTTCTACGAGCTTCTGATGCCTCAAAATCTAAGCAGCACCTACGCATGCCTCGTTGTGGTTGATTATCATTCTGTACATGAATTATAATGAGTAATCAGTTTTGGGCCTTGGAATCTTGTATGTAACATGCACAGGCATTTCATGGCTAAATGAATCTATTTTAAAAGGATCAACTTTTCTTACATGATGCTGGATACATAAGTAGAACAAGCGTATATCAAATTGGAAGCAATCAGAACTCCACAATGACATATTATTTAGAGTACTCTTCAGTTTAAGTAATAATGCATATATTGACACTGTAAAGACAACATGATAATGTACACTCACTATAAAGACAACATGATAATGTACACTCACTGTAAGGACAGTCACAAATGAGGACATCTCACAGTGACTGTCCCTAGTGTAATTGCCACTTGAATGTATTGCTATTCAGCCACATTAATGCTTTTCTTCTTCAACAAATGAGGATAGTCACTGTAAAGACAACATGATAATGTACACTCTGTGAGTGTACATTATCATGTTGTCTTTACAGTGACTATCCTCATTTGTTGAAGAAGAAAAGCATTAATGTGGCTGAATAGCAATACATTCATGTGGCAATTACACTAGGGACAGTCACTGTGAGATGTCCTCATTTGTGACTGTCCTTACAGTGAGTGTACATTATCATGTTGTCTTTACAGTGGCTGTCCTCATTTGTTGAAAGAAAAAAGCATTAATGTGGTTCATTAGCAATGTATTAAATAAATTTATTTTTTTTAATCCACCCACGGGCGTCGCAATTGCGACGGCAACCCGTCGCAATGTGATGCAGGCGCCCGTCGCAATTGCTTGGGAGGCCCGTCGCGATTGCGACGGCCCTCCGAAGCCATGCGACGGGGGGGCGACACCCATGCTGCTAACAAATCTTAGTCACATTGCGACGGGATATGTGTCACAATTGCGACGGCTACCCATAGACGTCGCAATTTGTGACTAAAAAATAGCGACGTCTATGGGTGTTGCTATTGCGACACATAGCTGTCACAATTGCGACACATAGCCATCGCAAAATGCCCCCAAATGTATTAGTGTAGAAATGTATGTACCGTGGGGCTATCACTCCGAATGGATATGCATGTGACTCTATCTTGATGATAGGGTCTCACGACATCATCACATGCTACTCTCTGGCAAATAAACCATGTAAATTAAAAATGAGTACGCACAATTGACAAGTATACATGTATGCATAAACAAACTAAATTACTTAATTACCTTTCCTTTATCAACAGCTAACACCTACACCACCTCACATTGCCCCCCGGTGGCAACTGGTGACACCTGCATCAATATGTAAAAGATGATCATAAAAATTAGAAAACAATGTACATATACTATTATCATAATTTAAAAGAAAACCAATGAGTACATTAAAACATATGTACCATGGAAGAGTCAAGACCAAATGATATGACCGAAAGCATGGACCCCTCCACCTGTGCCATCTCCTCCTCTGACATCAATTGAACATAAATGTAACACATAAAAAGACATAAGTGGGAAATTATTATAAGGAAATTCTACTAAAAATACAAACAATAAAATTTAAAAATAATGTAAAAAGTGAACAGTTTACCCTTACCATAACAGTGGGAGTCCATGGCACTGTAGGCTCTTGATGCACATCTCCATGAGCTCCTTCAGTTCCTGTAGTGTGCTGTGTAGAATCATCCCCGTCGAAGCTGAAATTATATGTAGCACTATCAGTCAGGGGACCAAGGCAAATATACTTGCATATAATGCAAGTGTGGGGCACACAAACATGTGAGCTCATGGAAGCGCCAGAAGCATCAGGATGAGGATGCAACAATGTTGTTCTCTACATAACCAATAGATCACTCAACGTGAAAATGGCTCAAATAGTCTGTGAGCTAGCCTCAACAATAATGTCTGGATGCTACACTATGGGAGGTGGTGAAATCTTGGGAGGGGGGGACATATGTGCGGGATTTCACCTGTTGTAATGATGGCTTGTCTTGTGGGGCACCTAAACCTACACCCTAGTTCTATCTCATACTCCAATAATCCACCTTGTGACTGAGCACAAATTCAGCATATAATTTTCTAAGAAAATAAATTGGGACATCCAAATTGTTGTGAGGTGGTCTATCAAAAACTATCCACCAACGGTCCCAAAATTTGTCACGTATTGCACTATTTGTGCACCATTTAATTGACAACTTGGTTTTTTTAGGGTCTACTTTTAGACTGGTTTTAGGATCCACAAAAAGATTAGCTATGTCATGTTTTTTTATATTTAGGTTCATGACTTGATCATAATCAAGCCCATCATCAAACTAGGCATGCATGGAATCGCGCCAAAGAAGTGCAACATTATGTTGTTGTGTCAGTTTCTCCATGTTTTCAATTATTGTGTTCAATGTCATAAACATGGGGCGCAATGTGGGGATATTGGCATATGCGGTTTCAAACCCTCTAAGTTCATTTAGATTATCTCCTATTAGATCTTCTAAATGGTGAGGGTTTGTGACAAGTACGTCTTCTAGAGGTGGGGGATTGTTGGGAGGTAGTTTTGGATTGTTTGCGAGATCATTAGCAGGGTTTTCTGATTCCATGTCTGATAACAATGAAAAAACAAATCGATAATTACAATGAATTTTAAAAACCAATACAAAAACTCATTGCTACCCTAATTTTTTTTATAAAAAACTCTATATTTCTATTTAAAAACAATAAAAAAAATAAAAACAATAAAAATTAGAAGCTATTACTTACCTAGCAAATAAGGAAAAATCAGATAGGGGAAACAATATCGAATATCGGATAGCCCTAGCTTCGTTCATGTTTTTAGAATGAAAAAATGTGAATGCTGTTGGGTACAGTGATTTATAATCACTGGCAAATATTGATAATATCAGATATTTGATATTATCAGATATCTGATATACCCTCTAGCTTTGGCTTTTGGCTTGGCTAGGTGTACTGACACCCAGACCTACTAAAAAGTCAACAAATCTATTTGTGCGCTTTTGGATGAGTGAAAATTGGTTTTTTTCACATCGCCACTTTTGGCATACCATGATCTTGCACATACCCAAAAAATTTTGAATTTTTTGATGACTTTGTGTCGATCACATTGAGTTTTCATGGTATATAGCCTTTTACCATTTGATATTAGTTATAGCTATTGGAGTACCTATCAATGGATATACATTAATCGATGATATGACACTATTCCTACTATTGGAAAATCACTATTTTATCATTGGAAGCACGTAACATCTATATCTCAATGATAAATAGAGGGAAGTGATTTCACTTTTTACTTTTACATTCATTCAAACATTTGAGAGTTATTCTGAGCGTTATTGTGCATAGGTTTAATATGAGCTAAGACATTTGAGCCTAATTTGCTATCAAGTTTTTGTGAGCCCTGATCGGTGCATTAGGAGTAATCAATCTAGTTTTTACTTGGATTTGTGGGTTATTATAGTTGGTTGAAATGGAAAGAAGCACTGATATGAGCCTATTTTTATAAACATTGTTGAGAAGCCTCAACCCATTTTTAAGCTCCATTCTATCAAAGCGACTGAGATAGATATGAATGGTGCCCTAACTATGATTCCTTCATGATGTTTTTGATCGAGGAAGTGCGGTCCTATGCTCATTTAAATATTGAAGAACTGAGAGCTGGAGCTATCAAGAAATAATATGAGGATATGTGTACTAATGGTGTATACAAAGATGAACACAAGAATCTACAGGAGAAAGGTTTAACGTATGCAATGGACATTCCCACTGAATTCCATTATGATTGGATTCAATATGTGTTAAGAAGAGTGTATGATTAGTTTATTTGGTTGGACAAGCCTCATAATATTTCAAAGACAATGATTCATTGAGTTACTGGATTTTGAGCAGAAGGATTAGAATGCACATTGAGAACGGTTGTAACACATTTGGTTACTGATCTAACTAAATCTAGACAAGATGGAAGAGATATGAATATAGATGATATTAAAGATAGATAAGTTTATTTCGCATCTATGGTGATAGGTCATTGGCTACATCAATCAAGTAGATTTAATAGTGTGCCCAGTGGTGCTATCCATGCTAGCTATCAGATATTGAAAGATGATTCAGCATATGATTTATGTGAGATGATCAGAAGCCAATTTTTTGGTGAATATGGAGAGAATAAAGAAAGAAAAGAAGAAATCATTCAAGTATGGTTCCCTACTGGTATGTATGTTTTTTCTACATCCAAAATTTATTCTTGAGTAGAGGATTTATGTTGTTTGGTCAATGGAAAAATTGATACTTGTGCATATACGTGAATTTATTAAGGAATTGGGTGATAATTTTAATAATTTTATGTGGATTTATTTCAAATATGTCCAAGCTCAGATCCATAAACAAGAAAGAGTTCTAGCTAGCATGGTAGAAAAATATAAGGATGATATATGTTTTCTAGTAGATACAGATACTTGCATTATGTTGGCGGTTGAACCTAGAACCTATTGGGTTCCACCTATGGATTATGAAGTAGAAGGTAGGTTAGTGAGCCTACATGCACATGAGTTACTGTCAAAACCTTTGGATAAACAAACACAAAGATTCAGAACATATGAATAATCATTTGTTAAAATTAATATACAAGTAAAGAAATTGGTCATTGAAAGGAAAACTAGAAGGATGATATCTAACCTAGAACAAAAATCTAGTATTTTTGAAGTTGCAACAAAAGGCCCATCATCCAACATTCCATCATCATATGAAAAAGTGAAGAGAACAAAGAGTAAGCCTACAACAAAGAGAGTTGAAACTGAGAAGGAGCCAGTAAAGAATACATACAAGAGGAAGAGGAACACCATAGATAAGAAGATCAATTGATCATAAGGATATTGCAAAAGATGAAGATGCCAAAAAAAAATCAAATAAAGATGAAAAAGAGTTAAAATAAAGTGGTAAGAAGAAAGCCCCAAGTGTTGATTTCATTGTGAAATACATAATGGAGAATGACAGAACCAGGAGGAGTTGGTAGAAAATATGAATTCTTAAATGATGAATACAAGAAGAAGATAGAAGAGGCAATCATATATAGCCTACACAATTTTGTACAAATCCAAGTGAGCTATATCAAACCTCACTAGTACATTTGGCCTAGTTTTTCTACCAAAATTTTTGTCCAAAAAATAAGAAGGTTTTTCTTGGTGGGATTATAGAAGGAAAACTTTTTTAAAAATAAAATAAAATTTATGCCTTTGTTTGTCGAAATAGAGATAAATTCTGTGGTGGTTGAAATTTTGACAAACATAGGCATAACTTTTTTTAAAAAAGGAATTTCATTTCTCATTATTTTCAGCCGGTGAATTAGAAGTGCAGCGCGCACGTGAAGGAGATATCCAACTGTTTAATTTACTAGATACCCAATCAACTGAAGGTTTCTCTTCTGAGACTTTTGCGAAGGTTAAATCTACTTGACATCATGGGGTGGTAGCAGGAGCTTGAGCTCAATCTTTACATAAGGTATGTGGCAAACGATAGGAATATTAACTATTTTTATGCACCTCTTTATACTATAATTTTCAGTTTCGTGAATTGTTTTCGTGATTTATTTATGTACTAATAAAATCCTTTCTCAAATTTCTCATTCATGGGGTTTTCCTATATTCTCAATAGCTACATCTTTCGGCAAGGATTATTAATTTGTGCATTCTTCTTTGCTTTTCTATGTATTGAACAAGGGCTTCCTTAAATGTTCTTATTTTCAAGTGTTTAATATAATGAAGGGTTTGAGTTCCTGTGTCTATTTGCGGGTTTATGCATAGGATTGTGGCATTTGGATTTACAGCTACCAACTGCATTTTTTTGAAATCTTTTAAAGCATTTTCAACATATCCATTTTTTGCATATCCTCCAATAATTGTAGTCAATGAAACCACATTTCTTTGAGTTATTTTGTCGAACAGTTTGCGTACCTTGGCCATGGTTCCATATTTTTCATACATGTCTCCCAAGGAACTTGCAACTACAACATCTGAAAAAACCCCCCCTTCCACTATCCTTTGATGTGTACATATAAAAGAAATTGTACCATGGACTCCAATGATCACGGGGTATTCACAAAATGGATTTGTTGAAAAGGCTCTAGAAAATTTCAAGCAAATGCAATTGGCAGGTGTAAATCCCGACTCAAATTTTTTTTCCAACATCCTCCATGCCTGCATCAATATAGGATTTGTGGAATAGGGCACAGACATGGATCAAAGTATAAAGGAAGGAGGATTTTTTATAGAAGTTATAGTTACAACTGCCTTAGCAAACATGTATGAAAAATGTGGAAGCATATACAAGGAATGATAACTATTTAAACTTTAAACCCATAGATAACCATATCATATCAAGCAAAAAACTAATACTATTAGTGTTTGATTGATTCCTAGAAAAAATGATGAGCATAGAATAATAGAGACACCTCCTAAAATACATAACAAAAAGTACTGTAATGATGCAAAATTATACAGTGAAGAAATGTCTATGGAACAAATAGATCATCCAACATAACAAAAGAGTGATCAAGATGAACACAAATAGAGTCATAAGGATGTCAAAAAATTTGACAAGGAAAATAAATGAGGTATCTATATAAGTATGGGGATATTGAAAGTATGAAAACATAATAATTGATAGCAGAGAAGGAAGTGATTATGTTCATTAAAGATAAGAGAAGTCATCTGAGATCATGTTACAATCATTTATGTTGGTCACAAATACCTAATTCTAGTCAAAGGACAGCCTTACAAGGAAAATGTAGAAAATGGTTGTGTTAGGATCCTTCTTATAGTTAAAATATAGGTATCAACATAGAAAAAATACTCTTGATAAAGATAGTGAATAAGTCACAAAACCAGTCCCAAGTATGAATGATAGTGGAAGCCTTGACAACAAAAAATTGAAGATATTAGGATACACAATAAATGAAGTGGTATTGAATGTGACAAGAAAGTAATGAGAGTAATTTTAAGTAAATCAATAGTATCACTAGGAAAAAAAATCAACATAGTCTTGAAGAAGTGAGTGATATCAATAAATGCTCCAATTCACCCAACTTCAAATCTCCAACTGAAAGTACAAACTGACATGCCTACCTCAAAGAATACAATCACCTGTGTAGTTAAAATCCAACCAATCATCATCACTCTTATACATCTAAGCTTATAAATAGCTTAAAAGAATTTATAAATATTATCTCCACTGGCTTTCCCTCTTTCACCTCTAAAAATTAATCCTTCCTAGAGTAAAGATATTGAAAATCTCTTTAACTTAATATCAATTTCTTGCATTTATGTAGAAGTTAAATTTGGTGGTGAATCATTTGAGCTTGAAAAATTATGTTTGAAATTATTCATCAATTCTCAACTGATTATCTATTTTGTTATTTAAAAATGGTTACTATTGAATAACCATCAATTTTATGAGTGTTGATAAGCTCTTATTTTCTCTTTTTTATAGCTAGTCAATGATATGATCATAGTGATTCTTTTAGGTCTTCCTATCATTTTAAAAAAATCAGTACGTCTAAATCAAATTTGTAGACTTCTCCAATCTTTTCACAAGCCCTTCTTGTATACAAATTTGAGAAGAAATCTAATTATGTGGTAAAACAACTGTGGTAAAACAACTTCTAAAAAAAGAGATGAATCTTTTAACCATGATCAATAGAGTTCATCACATTTATTTTTTATCATCCATACTATGCTCCAAAGCTCCCATTTTGGCACACACTGGAAGTATGCTGACAAAGGTTATGGAATTTGGCTTTACATTTGCCAATTGCATTTGCTTAAAAGTTTTAAAAGCCTTTTCCACAAATCTAGTTTTAATATATCCTGCAATCATGGGATTCCATGAGACCTCATTTCTTTGAGGCATTTTGTGAAACAATTCACATGCCTTGTCTATGCTTCCACTTTTGGCGTACATGTCCACCAGGGTTGTTGCAACCACAACATTTGGAGAAAATCCTCTATCCTTCATGCTTTGATGGATATCTATACCATGTTGTAGAGCTCCCATTTCAGCACAGGCTGTAATCATGTTGGCATATGTGAACTGATTAGGTTTGGAACTTGTTCATTGCACATTACTATTCTTTGCCACATAAGCCAAGATAAGTGCCTAGGTTTTTCCTTAATCAGTTAAGGTTTTTAAAGGAAAAGAACATTATTCAAAACATCAAATATATTTTCCAACTATCAAATGAGTTCTCATAAACCCCAAAATATATATTTTAAGATGTGCAGATGCCTTTTCAATTGTGGTAAATACACCAGATGACTCTGCAACATAGTCAGCTCCAAAATCACCCCATGGAATCTCTGCAGGGTCCCTGCACCAACAATTAGGACCATACTTTAGCGTCATCTTTTGAGGATTGCAAATACCAACATTATTTTCAATTTTGCATTGTCCATAGTAATCTCACACCTCTTGGAAGTAACTATAATTTTGTGGCCATCAATTTCAAGTGTCTTATCATCCACAACAGCAATGCCCCCCTTGTATATACCATGTATTGAATCATACTTGAACATGTAAGCCTGCCACCAAAGCCCAAATTGCAGACAAGTCAACAAGCATTTAATATTTATTATTTAATAAACAGTCAACAACAAAAAAGAGGTGCAACATGTGTATAGTGGATAGAAAGAAAGTTCAAGAGGAAAAAATAAAAAGCCTAAGCATGCAATAAAAAAGACCTTTGAAGACATCACACGTAGGAGAACACTTTGAAAATACACCGTGGAAGACCATAATAATTAATTTTCTATCTTTTAAGTTCATCTACAAAGAAATTGGCATGCAGCCTATACATAAATGTGTCATCCTTGAGTAGAGACTTTACTATCTAACTCAAAATAAACAAGACAAAAAGAAGAAATCGCCAAGCAGTAGCATTTAAACTTGATGGTAAATTTCTCAAATTATCGTTATCTTTTTTTTACTTGTAGACTCGCAAACAGGTCAAGAGTGCAAGTAATCCATACACAAACAAGTCATATAAAGTTGAGAATTTACCATTTAATTCAAAGCAAATAAATCAATAAGAAAGATCACCAAGTTATAGCATTTAGACTTCTTGTTGAACTTCTCAATTTAAGTTTCTTTCTTCTTCTAATAATACATTCTAAACAGAAGAAAAAATTTCTACTTGCAGGTACTATTAGAGAAAAATGTTATTTTAATACACTTGATATAGAATAGCAAACTCACATGCCTTGTCTATGCTTCCACTTTTGGCGTACATGTCCACCAAGGTAGTTGCAACCACAACATTTGGAGAAAATCCTCTATCCTTCATGCTTTATGGATATCTATGCCCTATTGTAGAGATCCCATTTCAGCACAGGTTGTAATCATGTTGGCATATGTGAACTGAATGGGTTCGAAACCTATTCGTTGCATTTGGTGAAATAGTGCGACTGTCTCGTGAGGATACCCATGTCTTCGGATTGCATGTTTAGATAGTTTTTAGTTGGATCCTTTTATCATGATTACATCAAACAATGGCTACTCATCATAACAATGATAATTACATTGTGAATAATGAAACCTATCAATCAAATCAAGAATGTTGATGGACACCTTAGAATGTTAAAAGAGTAATTGTGAAATCTTAACATGCTTGTAATGGCTTTGATTTAAACAATGTGTGAATTATGCAGCTTCTACCACCTTAACCTTCTATTTTATTTGCCTCTTTGTTCGTACCAATTTACAATGTATATGGTGTGAATAGTCTCAGCTAGCAGTCCTTAAACAACAAATATAAACAATACACATTAAGGAGAAAATTAAGCCTAAAAAAAGTTAGTTAATTCATGGGATTATAAGCAACAACTTGTCATAAATATGAATATTTCATGAAGGAAATTACATCATATCAAGCAAGAATAGATCAAATCATCGATTGTCTCAAGTTAGAAGCCAATTGTCTTCATTTCTTTGCAAACTTTGAACATTGCATTTTCCTATGTCTGTGCTTGGTGACAACATTTTGAACATTGTTGACATACTTAAATGGAATACACAATACCACATGATGAATGCTCAATTGTTGTAATGGCAAAGCATCAGAACCATCCATTTCTAAACTTTGATTTGGTATGATAAATGTCCCTTTGCGTTGAGAAAATGGTTATTCAATGATGATTTGTATCTGCAGGTTGCAAACAAATCATCCTTCTTCCACCAACAAGTCATTCCATTCAAGAAAGACCATGTCTGACGATATCAACGCACAAAAAAATAGGGAGACAATTGCTAGACTATGGTCTAACATAAAAAGAAAAGGTGATGGAAAATGTTATTGTCCTTGCAAAATTTGTAAGGGCTTAAAGACTCGAAGATATCTAATCAAAATAGCCGAGGAACATTATAGGCAACATGGTCACATTGAAGGGGGAAACAAATTTCATCCATTAGTATGTATTTTAATAATTTATAAAATACATAAGACATTATTTGATGATGACATAATGGTCATGGTTAATATAAGGTCATCATTTTGATATAGGTCAACCACCCTGGGTTTCATGTTATGGACCATGAAAATCCTAATAATGTGGATTTCCAATTGAGGGAACATGGAGGTGTCAATATAGAAGTAGAAGATAATGATCCCATGGAAGAAGATCACAATGATCAAGATTATGATGATGTTGACGCGGACCTTGATGTACCTATACTTGAGAAGGCACATGATCCCCTATACGAAGGCTCCCAAACAACTCTTCTTGCCACTGTATTGTTGTTGGTGAACTTGAAGGTTATGAATGGTTTATCCAACGTAGCAATGACACGTATGTTGAGGTATGTCATCTTTTTTCATTTTTCTAGTCGTAATTCCCTTATAATTAACAAAGGGTGAATCATGTAGCAATTAATATTCTTTAATAAAACAAATTATATTTTTGGTCATAGGTTGATAGGTGAGTGTTTGTTACCACCATCAAACATTCTACCTCGTTCATACCGAGAATTATCTACCATTATGAAAGATATTGGAATGGAGTATCAAACCATACATGCATGTCTGAATGATCATATTATATATCATAAACAACATGAATTTACAATAGAATGCCCTGATTGTCATATTAGTAGATATCGATCAGATCGAATAACAAAAAAGGTGCCTTGCAAGGTTCTTTGGTATATTCCCATTATTCCACGTCTGCAATGATTATTTAGGTGCAATAGCTTGGCACAATATATGGATTACCATGCATGCAATAGAAGTCGAGATGACATTATGCGAATGCCTGTAGATGGTTTGACATTTAAGAAAATAGAGGAAAATTGGCCACACTTTAAAGAAGAAAATAGTAATCAGTCTACCTAGCATTGACTTTCTCTAGCAATTCCCCAGTCATCATTTACATGATTTTTAAATGTTAATTCCTCTTCAAGGCATCTTTACTGCATGGGTATGACTTTCATATAGACATTCATTAATTATTTGCTCTTAACTATATACATAACATTTTGAAAGAGCTGGAATCTTGTAAATTGAAATGCAAAACAAATACTTCAGCTTCTAGCATACAAAACTAAACTAACATCTTTCCAAGATGAATGGTTTGCAGATAATTGCCAATCCTATAGATCTAAGATCATAGAACATGCCAAATTTAAACTATACAGTTTTGAAAATAAATAATTCCCAAAAAATAATTGATCCTATTGTTCTTAAGCCATAATTTGTTAAAACATGTTGAATTTAAACTATCCACATTTCAAGATGCGGGAGTCACAAATAATTATCAGTCTTATAGTTCTCAAACCATAGTTATGTGAAACACAAAAAAGGATTGTGTAGAAGCAAAGCAGATAATTGCCAGTCCTATAGATCTAAGATCATAGAACATGCCAAATTTAAACTATACAATTTTGAAAATAAATAATTCCCAAAAAATAATTGATCCTATTGTTCTTAAGCCATAATTTGTTAAAACATGTTGAATTTAAACTATCCACATTTCAAGATGCGGGAGTCACGAATAATTATCAGTCTTATAGTTCTCAAACCATAGTTATGTGAAACACAAAAAAGGAGTGTGTAGAAGCAAACACGATATAGCATAAAGTTTAAATATCTAGAATTGAATCATTTTGAGCCATATGAAACCAAAAATGGAAGGATTAGCCTTTCTTCCATTCATTTGGACCACCTTGTGTGTACAGTAATAAACTACTGCAATCTTCAGTACTAATTGGTACCAGAATATCATGTTTAAGAGTTTCAAACTGCCTCCTAAAACTCAAACAACCACCCAAATGTGAAGCAACAATTTTGAGGCCATACAATCTCATAGTTCAAAACTACAACCATACAACAGTAAGGAAACTGTGAACAAAGGTTGCTTTATAGAGTTGAACATTAATATATCAATTTATATAATTTTAAGGAGGAATACTATGAAGCAAATCACATGCAAAACCAATAAACTCTATAGGATATAGATCAAAATAATATTATTAGAAATTAAATTGTACTAGTTTTGCTATCAATATTTTGCAATTTCAAGTTTTTATTAAAAAACATACACAACTAAAAGTTATCTTAGCTATCATGCATGTAGTACAGAATTGTGTAAATCACATACCACTACTAAAATCATAGAAAAGGTAAATAGTCTACTTCCCCTATCTAGCAACAAAAGCTCCAAAACCATAGATAAAAACTCTACTAAAAGCTGGAATTATTAGGCATTAGAAGACTGTATCTAATAATAAGAGTTTAATGGTAATTAGTTGAATGTGTTAAGGTGATTAGGGGGTTTATATTGTAGAAGTTGAGAAATCCAACTTCATAGAACGCCAAGAACACCTGCATGCAAATAACCTGTTGCTGAAAGGAAACCAAGAAGAGAAAAAGAAAGGGCTTGGATAATCTCAGCGGTGTGAGAGAAAATGTATTCCAAGATAAAGAAAATATTTACAAGGTTCAACCTATAAAGGTGAACAAAACCCTAAAACCTAAAAAAGCTAGGTTGCACATTATAATTAATAAAGATATTAATTATAATGTACCTAAGAGATAGCTTAAGATAAAAAGAGTAATGAAACTAACTAATTACTCTAACACCCCCCCTTAAGTGAAGCTCAAGAGGTAAGCTAACCTAGCACAGCTATGAAAGCAAGAAATGGGTCCTGGCAACAAGGCTTGATCAGGTACCCAATACAAGGAAATCTCTATGAATCGGAGACAAAGGAGAAAACCCAGTGGGAAAAACTCCTCTCCAAAAAGAGATATAAAAGCAAGCAAAAGACAAAAAATGACTTCAAGAGACTCTCTCAAAGGAATAAGTACAATGCGTGTTGTCAACCCCCCTTGTGAGAGAGGGTCAAGGCTCCAAAGCCCCCCCAGAATGAAAGAACCCCTGGATCAATGAACAAACCACCATGATGCTAGTACAAAGGAGTGAAAGACAGTGAGCACTAAAGAGGTAACCTCAAAAGATGAGGTGTCACTGGAAGGCCGAGTTGATGCTCAAAGGAGTAGACACAAGGATCCTGAAAGGGAATCCCCAATGTAGGTGTTATGACAGGTGTGCTGACACTGTCAGGAGAGAGGAGATGAGTGTCCTCTGTAGAATCCTCAATAATTGCACTTGGTTGCTCGATGAATGGAGCTGGAGGGTCTGGCAGTGCTGAAGAAGAGTCTTGCTGAAGAGAAGAAACCCCAACAAGATGAGGTGAGGCAGTCATAGAAGTGGTCTCAGGAACAACATAAAGATTCAAGTGACCTAACTATCCCACATGATGCTCTCACAGAGGAGGAGAGCTATGCTCCGATAATGGAGCTGGTGGACCAAAGTGTGACAAGGTGTAGAGATGGGTGGAATGATCAACTATCCCTATAGCAACAATGCCACCTATCGCACTATCTCAGATGAAGATTGAATCTGGCATGAACTCAACTATCTTCCCTGACCCACTGAGAGTAATCTGATAAATCAAGAGAAGGTTTGCAGATAGAGATGGAACATACAATACATCATGGAATGTGCCATCCTGAATGCTGACAGAACCTTTCCCATAGACTGTCATGATAGTGTTATTCCCCATGAGAATGTGAGGAATAGGAGAAGCCTCTAAAGAAGAGAAGATATCTGGAGAAGATGCCATATGGTGAGAAGCACCAAAATCCACTATCTAAGGGACCTATGAAGGGGATGCAATGGAAGTCTGTAATGCATGACCCTATCCAAAATCCTATCCAGATGTTGAAGATGAGGTAGAAGACTGAAAAGCAGACCCCTGTGAGGTGGAAGAGGATGGAGAGGAAATAGTGCTCTTCTGAAGGAGAGCTTGCAAATCTGCAATCTGTTTCTCATAGCCATCAAATCTTTTCTAAAAATAATGTGACTCATCATGAGGTCCCTTCTGACAATAGGAACATGTAGGGCTCTCAGTCTTTGTTTCTCCTTCTTAGAAGAAGATGGTGGGCCAGTGGAGTGCTGAGAAGAGGAATCAAATGTCGGCTTCGGCTTCTACTTTTGTGTATCCTGAGGTGTCTTGGCAAGTAATGCCTGTGACTGTGAACCTGTAAGTGAATCCATCTGATTGAGCTTAGACTGCTCATGAGTCAACCTGTCACAAAAAGTCTCAAAAGAGGGCATAACATGTCATGCACCCAGTGCATCCATAGTGGAGTAGAAGGTAGAAGTGAAAATCTGATAAGGGCCACAAAGCTTTGAGAGTATCAGAAAGATACACTCATCATCTGACTTCATCTTTCTAGCAACCTATAAAATAGATCGAAGAGACTTGAACTTCATCAAGAAGTCCTCAATGCTGGTGAATGATTTAGGTACTAAGGAGGTGAACTCTGCATCTATCTGGAGAATCCTGAATTGATTCATTGTGCCAAACAAGGTGGAAAACTTGTTCCACATATCCGTGGGTGTGGTCAAACCATCCAGGTGGAACAACAACCCATCTGAAATGTTCATATCAATGAGGCCCATTGTCTCATCCATCCTGTTTCTCTGCATAAGAGCCTGATAAGGCCATTGTAGAACTAGTTGAGCCACATCAAGGCATGACCATAACCCTTTTTTCATAAGTAATTTGGTCATCTATCCTTTCCATGTGTGATAGTTGTGAGGTGTAAGGCGAGCGACAGAAGAGTCTGCCATTGAGAGAAAGAAGACAGAAGTAGAAGGGTCTTTCTGAAGTAAATTACAGAAAGTAAAGAGAACCCCCCCCCCCCACAAAGTATAATACTATCCCTTGTACATAACAAATTACTATGAAAGCACAAGAAACGAGAAAAAAAACCTGAGTTCCAGAAGTAGGAAAGGAGCACAGAAGAAGGTGCATCGTTGACTACAAACAATGGAAATCAAATGGAAAAATT
Source organism: Chamaecyparis obtusa (assembly GCA_027943335.1). Taxonomy (NCBI): domain Eukaryota; kingdom Viridiplantae; phylum Streptophyta; class Pinopsida; order Cupressales; family Cupressaceae; genus Chamaecyparis; species Chamaecyparis obtusa. The sequence goes on from BSBK01000576.1 coordinate 936,231, forward strand.
AGGAAGTGAAACCTGCATGAGAGTGATAGTCTCAAAAAGACCTTTCCGACGATATATCATATGTCAAATTTTGAGTCTGTATGGGCCCTGTAGGACCAAAAAGGCCCAGGTACCCTAAAAAATGTAAGCACACTGGAAAAACATAGTCTCAGGAAAAAGTTTGACGGCCGTATGGCCGTCACAGGACATTCGGAGGTGGCCGGTGGCCTGGCGGTGGCACGTAGGCGGCGGCTGGTGGCACGGTGTCGGCATGACGACGCGACAGTGGTTGGGTGGTAGCTGGACGGCGCTACGGCAAGAGGCGGGCTACGGTTTGGTGGCGCGCTAGCGGTTGGGCAGCGGCGCCTTTGAGTTTCTATGGGAAGCATTATTTTTAACACTGATTTTAATGTTTTGTAAGAAAAAAAATAAAATTTTTTTCTCAAAATTCGTGCTCGTATGGCCCTAATAGGGCAAAAAATTCACCCAGAGGTCACAGTGGCCAAAAAATGCAAATTTTATATGATTTTTGACTCTCTCGGGCCTTCTGAGCGCAATGGTGGCATTTTTTTTTTCTCAAAATGCTCCAATTTTTTTTCTTTTTTGCAGGCAAAAAAGAAACAAAAAATAACGTCGTGTAGAGAATACCAGATCTGAAAAAACTTGAAACCCTTAACCTCCAAAAGGCTTCAAAAACACCAGAATAGGCAATAGTAGGGAAGCTCTGATACCGTGTAGAAGTTGAGAAATCCAACTTCATAGAACGCCAAGAACACCTGCATGCAAATAACTTGTTGCTGAAAGGAAACTAAGAAGAGAAAAAGAAAGGGCTTGGAAAATCTCAGCGGTGTGAGAGAAAATGTATTCCAAGATAAAGAAAATATTTACAAGGTTCAACCTATAAATGTGAACAAAACCCTAAAACCTAAAAAAGCTAGGTTGCACATTATAATTAATAAAGATATTAATTATAATGTACTTAAGAGATAGCTTAAGCAAAAAAGAGTAATGAAACTAACTAATTACTCTAACATATATAATGAGGAAATGGTTGAGAAAGTGTAGATATTGTATGAAGTAAAATTATAACAATCAAAATATAATGTCTCACATGTGCAAGAGCTACTTGTGCCAATGCTTTATACCATTTTTCATGTCTAACAAAAGGTCCTGAGAAAAAATATAATCTAGGAAAAGAAAGCTCATTGCTCGAAACAAAAAATCATTAACAAGCCAAAATTAAGTTTTTCAATTCTATTGAGTAAGAAAGCATCTGAAAAGGTATAGTGAGAAAAGTGTGAGTGTTTGTGTTCAACTAACAGAGTTGAAGCTTAAATACTATTTCCATAATGTAGTTAAAAAATAAAATAGCCTAAACATGTACAAGTGTGTAATCTGTTTATACTGTAACCACTAAAGGAAGTTGAGCCTTTTGGTCCATTCCGGACAACATTTTTAAACAACAACAATGACATGTCTATTGTTGAGAACAAGTTTTGTAGTTTTGCACACAAATTTGTATTGCTATTGAGAATAAGGACCTGTGAAAAAAAAATTGAATATATGTTAGATTATGATAATCAATTAAGCAAATGAGAAAAAGTAGAACTTATAGTTAGAAATGTACAGTGGCCATGTCTTGCTGAAGATCTCCATCCTTGATGTGCACTTCAAAGTTATTTTTGTTCATGTGGTAACTTGTACCAATTGCTCCCAAAGAACCAATTGAATAGTCGCATTCTGCTTCTATAACTTGGGAGATTGTCATGTCCGGTGTTAACCTTTGTTCTTTTCAAACAAGTGGCAATGTTTCAATGATGGTTCGAGGAGTGAGGACAAGGCAATAGTCTGCATCACCTCTTTCATATTGTGATTTGTTTTTTATGATGAAATTGGTTATGTGGATGCTGGAGCCAACTGACATGCATGGCAAGTATGTGTTTACAAAATTGTTGCTTATGTTAACTGTTATGCTCATTTTCCCATTGCAATCAATGAGGTCAACATGAACAATTTCAATTTTGACTTTTGCATTGTTGTACTTCATAGAGGTAGGGCCATATACAACAAGAACATCTCCCTCAAATACAGACCCCATACATTGTGTACAAATGTCAAGAATTGTAAACAATTAAAGCATAATATTGCTATGCTTAATTTGATAATATATTTTTTATTTTTTTTTAAATATTATTTTTTGCTTTTCGACGTATCAATAATAGTCCTTTCAATGACAATGCTATATGTTCAATGAATATTCTGACCAAATTTCATCGAAAGAGAGACGAACCTTCTTTGGCATTTTGACAAGAATGCTGAACACTCGACGACAGTTTTGACCCTAGGTCATCACAATTTCGATGGACATTGGTTGCAGAGATGGAAGGTGTGATTGATAATTCTTCCAGGTTGAAGCGATTATTTCGATGACAGGTTCGTTGATAATTCAACATATATGGTGTCAAAATTTTGACGATGGTTTAATGTGTCTTATAATTGACGAAAAAAATTTGACAATAGTTTTGGTCATTTGGTCGATCAATTGGTATAAAAAATTTGACTAATCCTCATAGAAAACAAGCTAAAATCTACTAGTGCCTTATTGAAATATCTTTATGATTTAATTCATGCTAGATGGAAAGGCACAAAAAAGATGGATAGAGAAATTATGAAGAGAGCACTTATGCAAGTGCAACCTAAGCTGAATCCTAAAGATGTAAAGATATTGGTTGAATCCTATAGACATGACTTAAAAAAATTAAAAAATAGAGCAACAAATATACTTGTTGGTAAGACACAGATTGTGTACAATGAAACTGTGGAGATATAGAGGAAAAGGATGCAAATGGTGAAGGAAGCAAAAAAAGAAGAAAATGAAGAAAAATTTGGCGATGAGAAACAAAAGGGTAAAGAACCTGTGATTGAGAGAATTGATGACATGTCTACAATTGAAGAGATAATAGGTGATGTTATAATTGTTGATATTTATAAAGAAGTGGAGAACATTGGAGAATAAAATGTTGAATTAACTCAAACTGGTGAAGTAGAAGTAGAAACAAAAAAATTGATGGAGATAAGGTTATAATAGAGGACATAATAGGTAAAGAGGATTCTCCATCATCATCTCCTATGGAGCATTCCAAATGATTGGTCTCTAAGAAGGTAGAAGAAAAAGTGATAGTAATTTAGAAAGAAGTTGAAAAAGAATATGATGTAAAAAGGAAATTGAGTCTTGGAGAGTCAAGTGTGAAGAAGAAGCAGAAATCAGTGCCAGCAGCAGAAGAACAAGTAGAAGAGGAAGAAAAATTCACCACATTGGTAGACAACAAAAAATTGAAACCTAAGGAATTGATGAAGTATTCAACACAGTTTATGAAGAAAGATGAGAGAGATAAGATGGGGTCAAAGATGAAGAAAGAGCAATGAGACAAGCTAGAGACATCCTAGATGAGTTGGTGCCTAAGCTTGAATATGATGAAGATGATTATGTAATAGATTAAATAGACACCTTGATAAAGGCTATTTCAGATCAAGGCCCATATTTAGAGTCTGCAACAATAAAATTGGCAGAAAAGAAATTAGAGAAGAAGAAGATAGGTAAACTAATGGAGAAGATTACTGAAGATAGGAACAAATTGACAGATCTAGTGAAACAAGTAAAGACTACATTGGCTAAGGAAATACAACTATTCACTAAAGTATCAAATTATTCAGATTTTGTCAAAGACTTGAAGTGGAAAAGAGTTGAAGCTCACAAGGAGCTAGAGAGCTCAACTGGTCAACTTGATCCTATTTCAAGCTCAGTTACTATTTACGATAATCAAGTGAAGCATTTATCTCATAATGTGAAGCAAATTCAGTAGGAATAGATAACAAGATGATTTGTCTACTTGAGCTACAATCATTTTTATAACCTACAATGGAGGTCACGCAACATAATGTGAAGAAGGAAGAAGGGAACATTTCCTTACCAAACATGAGCAATCTAGACTGCATGGAAGAGCTAGCTTCTAGCTTACTTGAGAAAATTATTACTTTGGGTCACATGTAGAAGTCATCAGAGACATCCTTAGAGTCAAAAAAGATAAACTTCAAGATAATCTTTGACATGATGTAAGAAAACTATGTATACTTGTACATATTTCAATTTTGCACCTTTGGCATTTTTGTCAAAGGGGGAGAATAAATAGGATTTGGTGAAGCAGAGAGAATAAGAATATGAATAAGTCTATAGGGATTTTATGAAGATATAGATTGATGATTGAGTATAGAAAGGGGGAGAATAATGTTTCTTTCCATCAATGCCAAAGGGGGAGATTGTTGGAATTGTGATGAGTTTGGGAGATTGAATGACATTGTGATGTATATTGGTTGTAGTCATAAGAAGTCATTGGTTTGGTTGTCCTTAATGTCAACTAAGTCAGTTCACTCATGTATCACAATCAGTGAAGTACAAGATGCAATTGGTGTGAAAGATATGTGATTAGTAATGCTGTAAATTGGCTAAGTCTGGAAGATTGGTAGCTAGTGAGGTCAACAATTTGGTAACGGTCATGATAAATGAAGAATTATAAGGGTGGGTCACAAGTAAAATATCAACATGGCCAGACTACAGAGTGGTTCTAACCACAACTCACTTGGTTGATCAATGAGAGCTCAATTTTTTTGACATAGTCTTTCAAGATAGGTAAGAACACTTGTGTTCTTGAGCATTAGTTGGAAGATTCTAGATCGGTAAGTTGTATAGCCATTACGATGATATTTGATGTTATGATGACATGTAATAAGGGTTATAGAATTGATGAGTTGGCATTTTTGGAATCGGTGCTATTGTATAAGAAATATTTAAGGCGGTGCATTGGATAAGTCAAAATGTGTTTGAATTCCTTGGAAATATATCATGCATATCTTATTTTGAGCTGGCGCGGTCATAGGACAATGTGTTTAACATCAATATGATCATTTTGGCATGTGGTTTTTGTGTAGAAAAGTATTTTAATTTCATGAAGATGATGCTAGGAGTGTATATAAGTGGAACTAGTCATATTGTAAAGGTTGTTGTTGTTGTTGTGTTTATGTTTCTATAGTTGATTTGAAGGTTGCGAAGAAGGTTTGTAATCTCAATTAGGGTTGCGATCAAAGATCATATAGAGATAGAGTTATGAGCAGTTACAGAGTGCAAATAACATATTGGGTCTGACATGCAATCAGTGCTACATCTAGATCATTCACTTGTTGTTCCCCAACAGTTACAACAAGAAAATATCTTAATAGGGTGAACTTTAGTAGGTTTCTCATTGTGAATCCCTTAATCGAGTGACCTCTTAATAGATTTTTGAAATCCTCTTGCAAGGTAGAGCTTAGCAGATCTGATTGTACTAATCACTCCTAACAGGGTGAACCCCAAGAAAGGGTAATTATAGCTCCTAACAGGATAAACTCATTCACTATAGTAGTGGGCTTGTGGGTGTCATCCCCATCGTGGTTTTTCCCTCTAACCAAGGGTTTCCATGCAAAAGTCATTATGTCATGTGTGATGATTTTGTGGATGCTTGATATTGTTGTCTCTTATTTTCTTACTTCAGTTATATGCTTGGTGGTTTGGAAGTTATTATTGAAGTTATTGAGATTGGTGGTTGGACTAGTCCATAATCTGTTTGTATTGATTCACCACCCCCTCTTAGTACCTAATAGTTCTAACAGTTTTAACCAGTTTGTGGGAGTCCATTATCTCTATCTGCCATCTTTTCCTTTTACTCGTAATTGTGGTATTTTTTTGGCCATCATAGTATTACTCATAGGAAAATTTATATAAATCTACACAACTACAATTTATAGGTGTGATTCAAAATCAAACCCTAATTCTATTTCTACAATCTAAACAATAAACCACGAGATTTGAAAAATTGAAAGGTAGGATGTAGGTGTCTAGTATTTTACCAAGAATTTTAATTTGAGTAGAGTATGAGTGAGAAGAGAGCTGAGAGACTTCGTTACATTCCACTACCTAGAAGCTATAACCCCTTTGCAAATCTCCAATACTAGTTTGAACTCAAAAACCTAGATTGATTTAACCTAAAGGAAAAAAATTGTACAATTGTGACTCATGTTAACTTTTATCGATTCTTTCTGAAGATTGATATATGATGTCACTATGACACGTGTCACTTAGTTGTTTGACATTACAACTTGAGTCGGAGATGTGAAATTGAACTTATTAGTTATTACATTTATTAATTGTTTTGTTTTACTTTTACTCTAATTTAGATTTTAATTATACTTAGTTGAGTGTTAAATCATGACACCCACCTTCTTTTCGCATGACATTTACAAAGAGAGGTGACTATTCCCCAAATCGGCCCAAAATACACCTTGGGCCGTTGAGCTATGCTCATCCAACGGTCATTGGTAGTCACTATCAAGTGTTGTGGGTCCCATTCACTTATGGCTTGTCAGTAGTCACCTAGTAACCTTAAAGATCATCATCGAATGACACTAACCTTGTGAGTGGACACAGGTCATGATTCTATAATAGGTTTACAAAAATGGGGTTTCATTTCCCTTTTGGCCTAAAAGACACCACACGTTCTTGATCTATGCTCATCCAATGATCATTGGTAGTCAATGTAAGGTGTCAGGGATCCCTTTTACTTTTTCCTTGTCATTAGTTAGACGTCATCATCACATGATGCCACCCTGAGTGGACATGTCATGATTCCCGAAGAGTTTTGCAAAAAATGGGTTTTATTTCCCCTTTGGCCCAAAATACACCATATGTTGTAAATTTATTAAATATAAATTAATTTTTTTCATTTACACTAAATTGTAAATTTTTAAAATAGTGAACACTGAATAATTTACAATTTTACATTGAGTTTGTAATTTATTATTTTAATTATTTGTTGTTTTAAATTTCAATTTTAAATAGTCCTAACTTTGTATTTAAATAAATTAAATATATCAATTTAGTACTATATATGATCAATTATTAAACTTTATAATAAGAAAAAGTTAATAACTTGATAAATTTCACATATTGATAATAAATATGCAATTTAATTCAATTTTGATAATTGATTTAAATAAACTTTAATCTATGAAATAACATTACAAAATATGATATTATGAAAAAAATTGAAGCAATTTGATAGGCTGCAATTAAATTATTTAATTTAATAGGCTGATAAATAAAATTGTTTCAATTTTTAGTGAAAATTGAAGTTTCATTGTTTAATTACTCACTCTGACTTTAACATTGAATTCAATCAGTACTATTAATTTAATTATTTCTATTTGTATTATAATCAAAATTACACATCGATATGACACATTGGCATATAATTTATCAATATAGACCACATACTTTTTATAATCTTTTTTAATTTGATGACATTGATCTGAATTAATTACTAAACAATAATAAAACTGTTTTAAATGTTAAAAATAGCAACTTGCTTTATCTCTGAACTGATAAAGAAACTTAATCATTTTAAAAACTTGAAAAATATCCATTCACATAGAAAGCATATTAAAAAATATTTTTAGAATAATAAACTACTTCAAAGTTAATAAAAAACCCATTATATCATGTTTATTTCAATAAAAAATTAATCACTATATACATTAATTGTAGACGTCTATGCAGTATGATGGATAGAGTAACAATTTATAGAAAATTTATATTTAATTTCCTCAATTCAATTTAATTTCGTATTGCGACTTATGTCAACTATGTGTATATTCAATAGGGTAGTTATGTATACATTGAATATGCGAACTTCATTATAAGTCTGAAATAACCCTATAAATGGTGGCATCAATATTTACAATGCCATCTTTCATTTCTTATCTTTTGATACTATTTGGCATTGTTTGATGGGCTCAATTATCCTATCTTGTAGAGCCTTCTTAGTCAACTCTATTATATAAATGATGGCATCACTATTTACAATGACATCTTTCATTTGTTCTCTTTTGACGTTGTTTGTCATTTTGCGATGGGCTCGGTTCTCTTATCTTGTAGAGCTTTCTTGGTCATCTCTATTATAACATTATAATAGACATAAAATGTGTCACGTTTCAAGCTAACTTATTAGCACAACTAAATTTGAGTATTTCTAACTTTTTTTTTCAAACTTATGGTCTAGCTAGTTTCATTAGATAAGTTCTTCAACTTTTCCAATTAGAAATATCTATTAAATTCATGTTTTATACCAATTTGAGTCCAATTACCAAAGAAATAAAATTATTTCAGAAAAGTGATGTTTCAATAACTCCTACTCTTTTGAACGATATGTTTAAAAAATATAAAAATACCCCTTTGTAGAGCTTAGAGTAAAGATTATTGTCATATAAGTTTTATAGTATTTTGATTAAATTTAATATGTTATAATTTCAAAATACTGCAAGTAGGTATTTTAACATTTGAGAAGACGTTGCTTCAAATAAATAAATAAAATAGTAAATCATATTTTAAAAAATTAAAATTTATATTTAACACTAGAGGAAAGATTCTTCTTCAAGAATATGTCATTTTTTTATGAATGGTGTAAATTTGATAGGGGAAATTCGATGAGAGATGAAAATTGTTGATTTCAGATAAATTTGACTTTGAGTACTTATATCAGAGAAAATATACATCGAAAATCAAATTTTATTTTGTTTTGCACTAGCTATACATGTCATCTATAACATATTTTGAAATCAAAGGAAAAAAAATTACTAGACCCCAGATTTTCAGCATTTTTTAACTAAAAAATGAACTTCAAAAATTAAAAAATGTGTCAATTCTTGTTCAAATTTTTTTTTTTAAATTGTAATCATAAACTTTATCCATATTTACACATTTTATCAGTTTACATCATCTTCAAATTATAAACAAAAATGTCACATTTATGTCGTTAAAGTTGAGCAGTTTGTGTTCTATTGACTTTTTCCTTTATAAAAGTGTGACACAGGTTTGTACTTTTACCCAATGATGCATTTTCATTTTGTTTTTGGCACACCTTTCAATTGTCCTTTTGTTTTGCTAGGGTTTAAGGATTTTTTAAATGTTTTAAATCACACCATCACTATCTTGTTATCAAGGATGGAAGTGCATCATCTATGTATAAATTACAAAGGATGCAACTGCATCATCTACTAGTACACTGAATGGATGACTTCATTAGAATGCAGAGGTTAAGAATGTTCTATGTATATGTCTCTAGTTTTTACATGAAAAAGAAAATTGGAAAGGAAAAAGGGTTTTTTAAATTGCTTAAGTGCTTCTATTATATTTATATGAGATTTGTGTGTCTAGTTATGAAATATCCGTTTATATTTATAAAATTCCTCATGGCCACAAATGATCTAAGACATGACAACATAAGAAATGAATTAAAATAGTGCACAATGTAATAACCACATCTCTATGCACTAAGCAACAAAAGATATGTTAGCTTGTGGTGACTAATCAGGAAAGTACTGTACACTTTTCTTCCCGACCTTGCCGGGGTTCGGGGCCGGGCCGGGCCCCGAGCGGGGGTTTTTTGAGGCCGACTACTTTTTTGGTTATTTGGGCCGACTACTTATAACTCATTCTAACCCTAAAGCGGGAAAATATTGTATAATATGGCTTAGGGTTAGGGATTTTCATGATGTATGATTTTAGTACTTGCGGTAGAATTGGGCTGTAAGGGATTACAGATTGTAATCAGGTTGTAATCACTGGATAATAATAATATTGGACTCGCTGTTGGTGGACGTAGCTCAGGGATTGGGTGAACCACGTTAAATCTGTGTGTCTTGTGTTCTATTCTGTGTGGTTTATTATTTTCTGATATTAGTTATATTTGCACATAATTGTTATTTCTACCTTGTTAATCCTAACAAGTGGTATCAGAGCGAGGTTATTTCGTTCGTTCTTTCATCTATTCTCTGAAGCAGGTCTCACGAGTTAGTGGGAGAGTCTCTCGGTTAAGTGGGAGAAATGGCAGACGAGGGTAGGCTGAAGGTTGATAAGTTTAATGGGCAGAACTTCCAGTTATGAAAGATGCAAATGGAGGATTATCTCTATCAGAAGGATCTATGGCGGCCATTAGAGGGAGTAGCCAAGAAAGAGCAATCAATGTCTCAGGAGGATTAGGATATTTTGGATAGGAAGGCACTGGGGAGTATTCATCTATGCCTGGTACAATCGGTGGCATTCAATATTACTGAAGCAAAGACAGCTAAAGATCTGATGGAAACCCTAGCGAAGTTGTATGAAAAGCCTTCAGCTTCAAACAAGGTATTTCTTATGAAGCGTTTATTTAATATGAAAATGGTAGAAGGTGGATCAGTTACTGATCATTTGAATGAGTTTAATATAGTTACAAGTCAATTAACCTTAGTTAAAATTACTTTTGATGAAGAGGTTAGGGCTCTCTTGATTTTGTGTTCTTTGCCAGAAAGCTGGAATGGCTTGGTAATGGCTGTTAGTAATTCTATTTCTGGTTCTAATACCCTAAAGTATGATGATGTTATTGGTGTTATATTGAGTGAGAAAATTCATAGGAAAAGCTCAGGGGCATCCACATCGGGTAGTGTATTGAACACAGAAAGCAGAGGCAGAACAAGAGATAGAGGAAACAACTCTGAAAATCATGGGAAATCAAGAGGAAAATCAAAGGGAAAGAGGTCTGAATCTAAAGGGCCAAATGATTGCTGGTACTGTGGAAAACCAGGTCATAAAAAGAAAGATTGTTGGTCTCGAAAGAAAGATCAAGGAGACAAAAATGATGGAAACAAGGAGGCAAATGTGGTAAGTAACAAATCCGAGGAGGATGCTTTGTTCTTGTCCTTAGAAAGTATTGATGATTCATGGGTTTTAGATTATGGGGCTTCATTTCATGCTACACCCCATAGAAGTTATTTTGTTGATTATGTCCAAGGGGATTTTGGGCTAGTTTATTTGGGAGATAATGAACCCTGTCAGATTGTTGGAAAGGGAAAAATTAAGATTAAGTTGCAGAATGGGAATCATTGGCTACTACAAGAGGTAAGACATGTTCCAAGGCTGAGTAGGAATTTAATTTCAGTAGGGCAACTGGGTGATGAGGGTTGCACAGTTACTTTTAATGATAAAAATTGGAAGGTTTCAAAAGGTTCCTTAGTAGTAGCAAAAGGTGTGAAAGTAGGCACCTTATATCTTTGTACAGGTCATACTGTTCCTTCTACTTTAATTGTTTCAGAAGATAATGAATGTTTAGGAACAGTGGTTGCAGTTGAGCAGGAAGAACATCAAACTGTTGCTGTAGATTCTGACACAGCACTGTGGCACAACAGACTCGAGCACATGAGTGAAAAAGGTATGAAATTACTTCATTCAAAGAAAGTTTTACCTGGTCTGAAATGTGTCAATATAGATTTCTGTGAAAGTTGTGTTTATGGAAAATAAAAGAGAGTTAGTTTTGTGAAGAGTGGGAAGGAAAAGAAAAATGAGAGATTAGAGCTTGTGCATACAGATGTATGGGGACCAGCTCAGGTATCTTCTCTTGGTGGCTCTCTGTATTATGTTACATTTATAGATGATGCAACAAAAAAAGTATGGATTTATTTCCTTAGACAGAAATCTGATGTATTTCAAACTTTTAAGAAATAGAAATGCTTGGTTGAGAATGAGACTGGTAAAAAGTTAAAATGTCTCAGATCTGATAATGGTGGTGAGTATTGCAGCATAGAATTTGAAGAATATTGTTCCTTTAATGGTATTCGTAGGCAGAAAACTATACCAAGGACTCCACAAGAAAATGGAGTGGCTGAACGCATGAATAGGACAATAATGGAGCGTGCAAGGAGTATGAAGTTGCATGCTAGGCTGCCCAAAAATATGTGGGCAGAGGTAGTGAACACTGCTGTTTATTTAATCAATAGAGGCCCCTCTACTCCTTTGGACTATGGTATTCCAGAGGAAGCATGGAGTGGTAAGAAGGTGAGTTATTCTTTTCTCAAAACCTTTGGTTGTGAAGCTTTTGCACTTATAGATTCTGAAAATAGAACCAAGCTGGAAGCTAAGTCAAAGAAATGTGTATTTGTTGGGTATGGCATTGATGAATTTGGTTATAGGCTTTGGGATTTTGAAAATCATAAAATTGTAAGAAGCAGGGATGTCATATTCAATGAGAAAGTATTGTACAAAGATCTGTTGCTGCAGCATGAGAAGAAAGAAAATGACTATGTAGTACTGGATGATACTCCACAAGTTCATGTTCCAGTAGTTCCTTATGCTCCGCAACAACAGCAACAACAAATACCACACACCCCAGTGAGTGTTAGACAGTCAACAAGGCTAAGTAGACCTCCAGAAAGATTTTCTCCATCTTTGTATTCTATTTTGTTAACAGATGCTGGTGAACCTGAATGTTATAATGAAGCTGTGCAGGTGGATACAAAGCTTCAGTGGGAGTCTGCAATGACAGATGAAATGGACTCTTTGCTAAAAAATCAGACATGGGATTTATGTAAGTTACCTGCAGGTAAAAGGGCTTTACAGAATAAATGGGTTTACAAGATAAAAGAAGAGGATGGAGGTACAAAAAGATTTAAAGCCAGATTAGTCGTAAAAGGATTTGCACAGAAACATGGTATTGATTTTGATGAGATATTTTCTCCAGTTGTTAAAATGACTTCTATTCGTACTGTTTTAAGTATTGTGGCTACTGAAGATTTGCATTTAGAGCAGCTTGATGTTAAAACAGTCTTTCTTCATGGTGATTTGGATGAAGAAATATATATGGTTCAGCCACAAGGATTTGAGGTCAAGGGTAAGGAGAATTTGGTGTGCAGATTGCAGAAAAGTTTATATGGCTTGAAGCAAGCACCTCGGCAATGGTATATTAAATTTGACACTTTTATGAATGGGCATGGATATAGTCGGTGTCATTCTGACCATTGTGTTTATTTTAAGAGGTTGGATGATGACAGCTACATTATTTTATGTTTATATGTTGATGATATGCTTGTAGCTGGGTCTAACATGGATCACATTAAGGGGTTGAAACAACAGTTAGCAAAATCTTTTGCTATGAAGGATTTGGGGGCAGCAAAACAAATCCTTGGTATGAAAATTTGTCGAGATAGGAAAAATAAAAAATTATCTCTATCTCAGGCTGATTATATTGAGAAGGTGTTGCAACATTTCTCTATGGAAAATGCCAAAGCTATCAGCACACCTTTGCCTGGTCATTTGAAATTGACTAAGGATATGTGTCCCAAGACACCAAAAGAAGAGGCTAAAATGTCTAAGGTACCTTATGCTTCAGCTATAGGGAGCTTAATGTATGCTATGGTATGTAATAGGCCAGATATTGCACACGCAGTGGGAGTCGTTAGCCGTTATATGAGTAACCCTGGTATTGAGCATTGGAATGCAGTCAAATAGATTCTCAGATATTTGAGAGGCACATCCAATAAGTGTTTACACTTTGGGGGTTCTACTACTACTGTACAAGGCTATGTTGACTCAGATTTGGCAGGAGATATAGATAGCAGGCGGAGAACTACAGGTTATATATTTACTGTTGGTGGGACAGCAGTGAGTTGGATTTCTCGACTACAAAAGGTGGTTGCTTTATCCACTACAAAGGCAAAGTATGTTGCAGCTACAGAGGCAGCCAAGGAGATGATATGGCTTCAATTCTTCATGGAAGAATTGGGACATCCACAAAAGGATAATTTTCTACATACAGATAGCCAAAGTGTCATTCATCTTGCAAAGAATTCTGCTTTGCACTCAAAGACAAAACACATACAATTGTGGTACCATTTCATTCAATCAGTTTTGGATGATGGACAGTTAAGGCTGGAAAAGATTCATACTAATGATAATCCAGCAGATATGTTTACAAAGGTAGTAACAAGGGAGAAGTTGAACTCATGTTCAGCTTCAGTTGGTCTTCTAGACTGAACAAAATAAAGGAACAATTGAGTCCAAGGTGGTTCAATCCAGTGGGAGCCTCATGTGGGTAGCGGTATTGCTACAAGATCAGTCTCCAAGTGGGAGGTTTTTAGTATAGCGTGGATACTGATCAGTCACCAAGTGGGAGATTGTTAGCTTGTGGTGACTAATCAGGAAAGTACTATCCAGGAAAGTACTGTACACTTTTCCTCCCGACCTCGCCGGGGTTCAGGGCCGGGCCGGGCCCCGAGCGGGGGTTTTTTGAGGCTGACTACTTTTTTGGTTATTTGGGCCAACTACTTATAACTCATTCTAACCCTAAAGCGGGAAAATATTGTATAATATGGCTCAGGGTTAGGGATTTTCATGATGTATGATTTTAGTACTTGCGGCAGAATTGGGCTGTAAGGGATTACGGATTGTAATCAGGTTGTAATCACTGGATAATAATAATATTGGACTCGTTGTTGGTGGACGTAGCCTAGGGATTGGGTGAACCACGTTAAATCTGTGTGTCTTGTGTTCTATTCTGTGTGGTTTATTATTTTCTGATATTAGTTATATTTGCACATAATTGTTATTTCTGCCTTGTTAATCCTAACAAGATATCATCCCAAACATTCAATGAAATCATTACAGAATGTTATACCCACATGTTCATCCATTTTCATAATTCTAAATGGTACTCATATAGAAACAAATTTCTTATCAGTGTACATAACTCACTTATTTCATTAACCACAAAAATGTTGTCAGAAGGAATGAATAAAATGATTGTTGAATCTCCATGGAAAACAATGTATGTTCATGCACTAACATTCTTAACCATGTACATAATTCCCCTATTTCATTACTTATCAACTATTTCCCATGGTATTCTCAATGGTCATGTATGCTACACACACACACACACAAACATATGTATATATTGAACACACAACCATTAGGAAGCACAGTGGAAGACATCGCAACCAATGAATGAAATGATTGCACAATGTTATAAGTTGATGTTGGTCCATTAAGATAATTCTAGATATTGGTTGATATTTGTTCATTTTACCATAATTCTCAATATTGCAAATATACAATTTTCTTTTTTAAAACATTAAATGCAGTAACAATGACCTTTTCAATTAGACAAGATTTATGGTAATTAAGACATCGGGTAACTGACATTGTGTGTATTTGCATTTTACCTTCACCTTGCAACAAAATCTTGCTCATTATAGTTAAATATAAGAAAAAAAATACTTGAGGAAACCAGAAAAATAACATGTGCATAGGAAACCTGTGAACATTTTCCCCCAAACACCCCTTTACAAGACAACTGTTCCTAACTCATAACATGATACCCACCAAAGCTGCACAAGTGGGTGTGCAATGGTGAAGTGTTGGTATGATGTTGCTAATACCCCACAAGCGTTGCAATGCCAAAAAAACTACAATGAAACTTAGCAAAAAATACAATTACATATCGCAAATAGAGTGTACATCCAAGGCCCCTTGAGTACCCCATGGATTTGATGGGTATGTAGGCAGCCTAGAATGCACCCAATGCTTCCAGAGTCTAGGTGCTTAGGATATAGCTTCAAGTGTTATCTCTTCATCTTTAATTGACTATGTCTTTCCATTAATTGCTACCTATTCCTCCCGTCGAGAAGTAGAAAGGTAACACCTCACTGAAAGAACCAAGAAGTAAATCGCTATTTGCGTCTATTGCCTGATAACCCCCCCACACACACATACACACACACACACGTGTATGTGTGTATGCATGTATATATATATATATACACATACATACATATATGTATGTATGTATATATGTATATATGTGTATATATATATACGTGCATACACACAAATATATAGATATGTAACATACATACATACATACATACATCCATACATGCATACATACATACATGCATCCATACATGCATACATACATTCATCCATACATGCATACATACATACATGCATGCATACATACATACATCCATGCATCCATACATACATGCATCCATACATACATACATGCATACATACATACATACATGCATAGATCCATACATACATACATACATACATACATACATGCATAGATCCATACATACATGCATAGATCCATACATACATGCATACATACATACATCCATACATGCATAGATCCATACATACATGCATACATACATACATACATCCATACATCCATATATACATCCATATATACATCCATACATACATACATACATGCATACATGCATGCATAGATCCATACATACATGCATAAATGCATACATCCATGCATAGATCCATACATACATGCATACATACATACATGCATACATGCATCCATGCATACATACATGCATAGATCCATACATGCATACATACATGCATGCATACATACATCATGCATGCATACATTCATACATGCATGCGCATGCATGCATGCATACATACATCCATACATGCATACATACATACATACATCCATACATGCATACATCCATCCATACATGCATACATGCATACATGCATACATGCATACATCCATACATGCATGCATACATCCATACATACATCCATACATGCATACATGCATACATACATACATCCATACATACATGCATACATCCATACATACATACATACATACATACATACATACATGCATACATGCATACATACATACATGCATCCATACATGCATACATACATCCATGCATCCATGCATACATACATGCATGCATACATACATGCATGCATGCATGCATACATACATCCATACATACATACATCCATACATGCATGCATGCATACATACATACATCCAATGGAATGTGTTGACTTCATTTTTTGGTAGTTGCAGCGATAAATATTTGGGTTCACCACACCGTTGCTTTCATTTCCCTATCGTTTGTGTTCTAGAGGATTTTGAACCTTTGTGAGGTTTTCATTGATGCTTTTTCATCTACTTGTCCATTCCATTGTTATTTTTGGATTTTATGTGCGAAAAAAGTTGAAAGCAAAAGAGGGATTTTTAAATAGACACTATTAGAAATTTGTGAACAGAAACCATGTGTAAGGAATCAAAAAACATTCATCATGTTTGCTGTTGTCAATCATTTATAGCTGGAATATGCCTACTTGTTGTGTTTCATTTAGTTTTGTGGTTAGATTTGTTTAACTGGGTAAGGAATTTCAGAGGTAAACATAAACTTTTGGGAACCACAATTATGTCTATGATAATTGGTGAATGAAAGTTAGAGATATACATACGATCCTCAAGGTGTTTCAATCTCATTGGTGAAAATCGATCACATAACAGAGGAAAATAGTTGGGTTGTTCTACAAATACAAGGCACACAGGATTATTATCTTGAAATTGAAGGGAAAAGTAGAGAAGAGATAATGCCCTATCTCAGAGTCGGTTGGCTCAATCTCAAAGAAAGATAGAATTGTCTAATAAATATTTGATAGAGATATTCAGTAATACTGAAAACACCAGATAGCTTGGAGCATTTTAAAAAAATGACTCCTTACCAAGGATGGTCGCAGAAACATAGATAAATTTGGAAAAAAAAACATACTCTGAATATAGACACGATGAATTGGTAATGGGACCAACTTAATAATTACCAAACTATAATGATCTTAAATTTAATAGCTCCTTTCAAAAACCTTTTTCAAAGTAAAATCAAAATTCACCAGGAAAGAATTATTTACTTTTCAGTTACAAAGAATCAATTACTGAAAGAAAAAATCAAAATTCATCAGAAAAGAATTATTTACTTTTCAGTTACAAAGAATCAGTTACTGAAAGAACATAAGGGACAACTAGTGCTATTTATTGTAAAAACCTTTTCAATCACCAGAGAGGATTCTTTTTCAGAGTGGTTGTTGCTTCAGGGGAGAGAGTCTTTCTATTTTAGCATAGGAGGGAGGACAATGTTGTTCAGAAATTACTCCTGTCACATTGATGACTGTGAGAGACTCAGGTTTTGGGATAAGCTATCTTTCATAAGATGAAATTTCTTTTTTCTAATTAATGGTGATTGAGAAATGTTTGTGTATGAAAGATTTTTTGTTGATTCATAACTTTTCTTTCAGGATTAAGAACATAGTATTCTTTGAGATACATTTATACTTGTACATTTCTTGGATGTCGTTTTTATAATAGATTTGTTTGAAAACTAAAAGATGGTTTATAATTCTCATCTTTGTGTGGGAATATCACAGATAAAATTCACAGAGATGTGTGATGAGTTTTTTTGATTAAATGTTTAATTTACTATATGCAATTATACCATAGTGATGGATAGTTGTTAAATGTCTTTATGCTTTCTGGTAAAAAGCACACTGCCTTCAATATTATGAAGGGAGTTGTACCTTTAGATCAAAATTCAGATAGGGACTGTTACAGTCCACTCAATTATTGTTGATAGATCAAAATTCAGATAGGGAAAGAGTCAAGGATTTTGTTAGAGTCTAATCTGTTAACTAACAAATTTTTAGCGAATCTACTAGGAATTCAGAATTGATAGATCAATTCTTTCTTTCCACAAGCTTTTGAAGGTAGCTCCACATGTAAGGAGATTGGCAACTCTATTTTATTTGAATATCTTAGAAAATTTGTACCGACAATTGAAAAAATTCTTGCTATAGAAGACCCCATACTTTAGTCTCTCTGGAATGGTCTTAAAGTAAGCATATCTGAAGTTGAAACGAAAATGTTACATCCATGCCAAGATCATCGATCGGTCTTGTTATTCAAAGATTTGCATTGTAGGTATTGCATTCTCAAAGAATTTGAGGAGACAAAGATAGAGAGACTTAAGGAAGAATCGAAAATCAAATATTCCAAAGTTGTTTTTATTCCAAATTGGTGCCCGGAGCATTTGCAAAATCCAGAGGCAAGTAATACCGAAGTCAAGACTCATAGGTTTGAGATTTACTATTTCAATTGTGAAGAGACTTTACTAGTAACAAAGAATATGCTGACCCTATGATGTCATTTGCTTCACACAGGCAATCATCTGGTCATGAAATCGGTGAAGCAGAAACAAAAGATACTCCTGCTACTCTGATAGAATTCAAGATATTTATTTCTGATGAAATGGATAGAATTCAAGATATTTATCCATACATGCGAAAGGAGTGCAATAATACTCTTTATGACGTTGGGAAACCCAAAGGGAGTAATGGACAAGATTGGTTGCTGCAGAAAGAAACCAAGTGCATCTCCAAGTCATGGCAGTGGACGCATTCTTTCTCAAGCTATTCCAAAATACGAACATATGTATTCATCAGCGAAAACAAAATATCAGTGGAATCAACCTCTGGACTCTTACACTCAAGGAAGGACAGTGTTAAAACAGAGTAATAGAGTCAAGAGTGCAAACTTTGGAAACAACAAAAGGTACCATGCTTCTAAGAGATTAGCATCGATTGCTTAGGAGGTTTTAAGGAAACTGAAATCATATTCAAACCATGACTTAACAGGAGAGCAGAACACTTCTACAGTACACATTTTAGCTGCAGAAGCTCCTCGTGATGATCACATGCAATTAGAATAAGAAGGATCATGCCAACAGGGAGGTCAAGTTAAAAGTTTCCTTATGTTATAGAGTATGAGTATGTCAGGACAAGCTACAGAATTAAGTAACAATTCCACAAGGAATGAGGGTTTTTCTGTTTCAAATAGTAGTCCTGATGATAGAAAATGGCTCACCATAAAAAAATTAAGTCACAGAATAAAGAATGTAACTTCTTCTCGATGACGGGAGCAAAGAATAAAGAATGAAAATTTCTTAGTATAAACCAATTGTTGCATCTTTATCACAAAATGGGATTTCTTCAGGTTCAGGCACAATACCGACCATTGATAGAGAAAACGCTGTTCTCAAATGCCAAGGATGGTCGCATAAACAAAGATAAATTTGGAAAACAGAACATACTCCGAATACAGACGTGATGAGTTGGTAGCGGGACCAGCTTCATAATTACCGAACTACAATGATCTTAAATTTAATAGCTCCTTTAGAAAACCTATTTTAAGTAAAATCAAAAGTCACCATGAAAAACATATTTACTTTTCAGTTACAAAGATTCAATTATGGAAAGAACGGAACTGGAAGGGACAACTAGTGTTATTTATTGTAAAAACCTTTTCAATCGTCAGGGAGGATTCTTTTTCGGAGAGGTTGTTGCTTCAGGGGAGGATCTTTCTGTTTTAGAATAGGAGGAAGGGAAGTTTTGTTTGGAAATTACCCGTCACTTTGATGATTGTGTGAGACTCAGATTTTGGGATAAGCTGTCTTTCAGAAGATGAAATTTCTTTTTTCTAATTGACGGTGATTGAGAAATGGTTGTGTATGAAAGATTTTCTTTAATTCAGAACTTAAATCATAGTATTATTTGAGATACCTAAGCAATCTGGAATGCACTGAAACCTTGTGGTATACAAAAACCCTGCCCCCATCCCTGCACCAAGGTCTCATCATCACCCTGAAAAGATTTCGGTGCTTGCTTTTCCTTAGTCATGTGGTAGACATTCGAACTACAATGAAAAACACCAAACTCCTAAAAACCTAAGTTCAAAGGACGGAAGCATCTTTGATGATTTTAAGTACATGGCTGCTACTGAGTCTGCAGGAGCCAGAGCTCCTTCAAAGAGAAGATTGATATTACCTGCTATGGACAAAAACTCAGTTTCTAGCCCTACTATGCCTTGGAATAGCCCTGGGTTATTGGGTCCAAGTCTCGGGGACATTCTCGTCCTATAAGGTCTGATAGATCAAGTATCTTCTTTACAGGGAGTGACAAAAGCAACAAATTACCAAATATTCTAACAGCAACTTCAAAAATTAATGACCTTTAAATTCTTATTCATGCTTTGCCCTCCCCCTCATGTTTTTGAGCTCAGAAAATAATGAATATCAAGGCAAGCAAGGAAAATAGTTCTTTTGCAGCCGAATAGTATGAGAGGTATTACTACAAATATGTAAATATGTTACACTTTTCATCAGCTCATCAAGTATATATAATATAGACAACAATATACCTTCTAAAACTTGCATAATGCACTAATATGACTTTGATCAGTTTAAAAGCTCAAACAGCTATAATTTAGCCTCGGGAGAATTTTACATGAAAGGAGACTACCCTGTGATGGCTGAAAAACTTTAGATTAGCAAACCTAAAAGACAAAAACTTCTTAATGGAACTTACAAGCATCTAAAATGTAGAACTTTGACTGTCAGAGGCCAATGTTTCTCTCATATTGGTTTGTTGTAGGAGGTCTGATATGGTAGTTGTTAAATTGGAAGCAGCTGCACCTCCCATCAAAGATGTCTTGAGATTTTCCAAAGCCCTAGCTAGATCTCTCATGGAAGGTCATTCTCTTGGTGATTCACTGCTACAAAGCAAACCAACATCAATGCAAGAATGAAGACATCTATTGTCTTCAATGTTTTCATTCACATCTCTCAATAGCCCACTATCAACAATATCTGACAGTCTATCAGGAAAAGCTGACCTCACCCACTTCTGCAAATTCATGTCTCCCACAAACATGTCGTCATTTGGCTTCTTCCTTGTAACCATCTCTAATATCAGGATTCCATAGCTATAAACATCTCCCTTTGTAGAAACATTCCCTCCCAGTCCATACTCTGCAATTAATTTTATTCATGAAATTCTTGAAAAGCGATTAAGGAAAATGATAATGCCAATATTATAAAAAGCTATAAAAAATTACCTGGAGCAATATAGCCAATAGATCCTCTGAGTGCAAATGTCGTTGTACTCAGTGAATCTATGGAGTTTGTAGCAATTAAACGGGCTATACCAAAATCAGCTACAAGGGCTGTCATATCGGCATCCAGGACCACATTGCTAGGCTTTAAATCACAGTGAACAAGTTGCATAGGACAATCATGATGTAGATATTCCATGCCATGGGCTACATCTACGGCAATGCTCAAACATTCCCTCAATCCAAATTGAGAAGCGTTTTGATCATCTGTTTCAGGGTACAAACGCTTTTCCAAGCTCCCATTAGATGCAAATTGAAGAACCAAACCTTTCAAGTCGGGGAAGTAAAATGCACTGATGATTTTGACAAGGTTACGATGCCGAATCCTCCCTAGCAGTTTGCATTCTCTGTTAAAGCTCTTATCAGCTTCTTCATTCTGCAAATTAAGTGTCTTGATGGCAACCATCGTTCCATCCCTCAAAATGCCTTTGTAAACTGATCCAACGTTGCCAACTCCAAGCAAGTTTGACTCATCAAATGCAGCTGTTGCAATGACCAGATCCTGATAGGAAAATTTTGGATAGCCAAGCCTTTGAAAAACAATGTTTGCAGGACGTAATGGTTGTCTTGAAACTTTTTGTCTCCATAGTATTCCTATAATGATGGAGCATACAACTAATGCAATTGTTCCACCAACCGATAAGACTATTTTTTTGACAATTGGATGTTTTCTATCGGTTTGATTTGGGCATGGAGGCAGTGAATAATTTCTTGGGCCACAGAGGCCAAGGTTTCCCTCAAACAATGTTATAACACTTCTATTTGGAAACAACCCTCCTGGAGGAATCTGCCCTGACAAATTATTGAAAGAAACATTCATGTAGCAAAGCATTTTTAGTCTTTCAAGGGGCATTGGTATTGAACCTGATAAAAAATTGTCAGAAAGATCCATCTCCAGGAGATTTTGTAATTTGAAGAGTGAATCTGGTATTGGACCATCAAAGCTGTTGTGGGACAGATTTAGATGCTCTAATGCCGTGCAGTCTCCTAGAGTCTTTGGAATTACCCCAGTAAGTCTATTTCCCGAGATATCTATGGCTTGAGCCATTACAATACTACTAATCTCCTGTGGCAAGGACCCTTCCAGAGAGTTCCATGAAAGATTGAGGTAGAATTGAAGGTTTTTAAGGCTGGCAATTAGTTCACGGGGTATCCTTCCCCCTAGTTTGTTGTAAGACAAGTCAAGGAGCTCCAACTTCTGACATCCCACTAAACCAACAGGGATCTCCCCTGATAATTTGTTGTGGTGAAGGTAAAGATATCTTAGCTACTGGAGGCTGCCAAGAGAATCAGGTATTTTTCCAGAAAGCTTATTACGAGGAAGACTTAAGAGCCCGAGATGTTGCATTTGACCCAGCTCACTTGGAATCCTACCCTCTAATTTGTTCCCATCCAGATAAAATCTTTCCAACTTACGGAATCTTTTAATTGAAGACGGAATATTCCCGCTGAAAAGATTATTGCTTAAATCTAAGAATGTTAAGTTTGTCAGATTGGCAATCTGTTGTGGTATGCTTCCTCTTATCATGTTGTCTGATAAATCCATGTGATAGAGATTGGAGGATAGTTGGCCTATGGATGGAAGCAAAGCACCAGTCAGATGGTTAGCCGCAATATGTAATACTTCCAAGTAGGAGCAGTTTGTGAGAGCAGTGAGAAAGGCCAATGTGTTACTGCTGTCACCAACAAGTTGATTGTGGTGTAGTAAAAGCCTGTTGAGGAGGTTCAACTTACCCAGCTCCATTGGAACTGTTCCACTGAGTTGGTTTCCATTTAAAGCAAGTATTGTTAGATTGGAACAATTACCCAGAGAACTTGGTATGTTTCCACTAAGCTGATTTCCCCATAAACTGAGCAGTTTCAAATTAGAGAGCTTGGTACCAATTTCCGATGGAATGGTCCCTGACAGATCATTTTGTTCCAATCCCAAACCAGTCAAGGCAGACAGATTTCCGAAAGAGCTAGGAATGGTACCGGTGAGATTGTTTGCTCCCAAAGCTAGGATATTCAAACTAGATAGGAGGCTCAGCGTGGCCGGAATGCTGCCAGACAGTTGGTTAAAGGAGAGTCTCAGATCATATAAACGGCGGCAAAGGGACAGAGACAATTGGTTCCTTGCAATTGATTGCCGTACAGAATAAGTGTCATTAGACGGGAAAGATGGCCGAGTTGAGGTGGAATGGTGCCAGTGAGGGCGTTCTGGGAGAGATCGATGGATTGAAGAGAGGAGAGGTTGGCGAGGAGAGGAGGGATGGAGCCGTGCAAGTTCATTTGGGACAAATTGAGCAGTTTCAAATTAGAGAGCTTGGTACCAATTGCTGATGGAATGGTCCCTGACAGATCATTTTGTTCCAATTCCAAATCAGTCAAGGCAGACAGATTTCCTAAAGAGCTGGGAATGGTTCCTGACAAGTTATTTCCCCAAAGGTAAAGTATTTGGAGGTGTGTGAGCATGCCCAATTCAGGGGGAATGGTCCCTGACAGATCATTTTGTTCCAATTCCAAATCAGTCAAGGCAGACAGATTTCCTAAAGAGCTGGGAATGGTTCCTGACAAGTTATTTCCCCAAAGGTAAAGTATTTGGAGGTGTGTGAGAATGCCCAATTCAGGGAGAATGGTACCCGACAGATCATTTTGTTCCAATCCCAAACCAGTCAAGGCAGACAGATTTCTGAAAGAGCTAGGAATGGTACCGGTGAGATTGTTTGCTCCCAAAGCTAGGATATTCAAACTGGATAGGAGGCTCAGCGTGGCCGGAATGCTGCCAGACAGTTGGTTAAAGGAGAGTCTCAGATCATATAAATGGCAGAAAAGGGACAGAGACGGGGGAATGGTTCCTTGCAATTGATTGTCGTATAGAAAAAGTGTCATTAGACGGGAAAGATGGCCGAGTTCAGGTGGAATGGTACCAGTGAGGGTGTTGCGGGAGAGATCGATGGATGGTATCTCTCAATCTTTCTATTTGTATTTTTCTATCTCTACTTCTGTATGAGCTTGATTATCCCTCTACCCATCTCTCCCTTCATGAAGGAAGAAAATTGGATACCATAAAAGAGGAAATGCCTTTGGAAGAGGAACACGAAACATCAATACAAAGTAAGAGAGAATTGGAATTTGTAGCACAAAGAGAATGGATGAGAAACCTTTGTGTAATGAGATAATTGAATTAAAAAGTTGCAAGCATGTCATCTATGACATCTCAAGTTGAAGGTACATCATCTCATGTTGAAGGCACACCATGCTCTACATCTCAAGGTGAAGGCACACCATCATATCAAGTTGAATGCATCCCACATACAACATTATAAGTTGGAGGCACACTATTAACAACATCTCAAGTTGAAGGCATGCCAACTTAAATATGTAAATTTGAAGGTACATCATTTTTATTTGAAGGTGTGTGATCCATCCCTTATGTTGATGATGTTCCTAATGTTGAGCCCCCTCAAATTTTGAGAACATCTACTAGAGTTTTGTATATAAATCATAAGTATTTTACTGATATTGATACTAATATTTAAAAAAAATGGTTAATAAGTTTCCCACTTATACTTGTCAAAGATATGCTAACCAAATTTGGAGATTAATTTTTGAGAAATTAATTGTGACAAGAAGATATCAAATCTTTTTTGAAATGATGAAAAATCTAAAATTCAAACCTATCATGAAGATTCAAGCTTCAGTACCATTGTGAATATTGTTGGACTAAGAACAGTGTATGAGTCAAGTGATAAATCTATTATAAAGAACCTAATGAGTGCATATGAGCATGTGGGTTCAG
This sequence comes from Chamaecyparis obtusa, assembly GCA_027943335.1. Classification (NCBI taxonomy): domain Eukaryota; kingdom Viridiplantae; phylum Streptophyta; class Pinopsida; order Cupressales; family Cupressaceae; genus Chamaecyparis; species Chamaecyparis obtusa. The sequence continues at coordinate 961,731 of BSBK01000576.1, forward strand.
ATGGATCTTTCCACAAAAACACTTTAACATCGCCAAATACCTAAAGGTGTTTAAGTCCTCCACTCTATTCTAATCATCCTTTTGAAAAATAGAGAAAATATTTTGAAGGTGAGGAAACAAATAAATGATGGGAGGGCCTCCATCCCAAGATTCAAGCCAAAATAAAGCCTCTAAACCTCTTTTGAAAATCTATAAAATACCTTGCATAATGAGTTGAGAACCTCTTTTGAGAGTACTCAAGATCATCGAACCCTTCCCCTCCAAGTTGTACTAACCATAACCCTAACCCTAATAGCCTAACCATAACCCTAATACCAACCCTGACCATGATGTAAGAACTAACCCTAACCATAACCCTAAATCTAAACCTAGACCCTATCTAAGATCCTAACTCTAAGCCTAACCATAAGAAGATATGGAGGAGATTTAAACGTGGATGGAGTGAGAGACCTAGGGATAGACAAGATAGAGGGGAAGAGAGGTGACATACCTAGGGGAGAGACAGGTGAGATGGGGTCTCCAGGAGGAAGAGGAAGACATAGATAGATAGAGGAAGAAAGAGAAGGATAGACCTGGATAAATTATAGAGAAGAGAGAGGGAGATGGAGAGATAGAGAGAAGTATCAACATCAAGCATATTTAAAGAAACATCATGTTTTCCAAAACGGTTCTTTGAAAGGACTTTTATTGCCAATGGTGATAGATAAAAACACTAGTACATTTTGCACCATTTTTCTACCAAAATTTTTGACCATGAAATAAAAAGGTTTTGGTTGGTCGGATTATAGAAGGAAAGCTTTCATTTTCTTTTAATCCATGCCCGTGTTAGTCAAAATTTTGACCACTATCGTGTACATCAAAATTTCGATGAACACGGGTATAACTTTAAAAACAAGAACTCATTTCTAATTTCATTATCACCACGGTGAATTGTTTGAAGGGGCAGCGCGCAAAACCTCATCGGCTAGGGCAGATTTGGCACTGTGTATAGGGGTTGCAGTAGAATTCATTTCTCATTTGATCATTATCACCACGATGAATTTTTTCAAGGGGTAGCGAATGAAACCTCATTGGCCAAGGCGGATTCAACATTGTGTATAGGGTTTGTAGTTTTTATCTAGACTTGGGCCTTTGATCTTTGAGCTTGGTTTTATAAACTTGTCTTTTCCTCTCCTTATCAAATGGAAGCTCATTGAGGTAGGGATTGTTTCATTATCTCCGCTGCATTTTGATAGAATACATTGCATTTGATCATTTGATTGAATACCATCATGTATTTTGAGGGCACATCTTACTGTGATATTCATTACTCCATGCTTTGTTGTATCCATGGCATTGAGTTCATTTCTTTGGATGATTTGATTGTGGCATTTATTGTGTTAGTGAGCTAGGGCATCATGTTAATGTGTGTTCATTAGATTCTCTAGTTACCCACGAGCTAGGGCATCCATTTATATAAGCTAGGGTATCATTGATTATTTCCTATCAATTATATGATGCTGGTAAGTCTTTCCCATCCCACACAATAGTTATTAATACCAATATGAATAGACATGGCTGGCATCATTTCATTATCGATTGATTGGCATCATTTCATTATCTTACACAGTGAACACAGTAACAATGTGTTACGATAACCATTAATTACTGGTTATCGTGTGATCAAGCAATTGACTAAGTTGATCTTAACAGTGACTGCATAATATATATAATGTGATTGCATAATATAGTAATAGTGACTGGTTAATTACCCTATTCCAAAGCTCCCATTTTGGCACAGGCAGGGAGGATGCTGGCAAAGGTTTTGGAATTTAGCTTTACACCTGCCATTTGCATTTGCTTGAAAATTTCTAAAGCCTTTTCAAAAAATCTATTATGTACATAGCCCATAATCATGGCATTCTATGATACCACATGTCTTTGATGCGTTTTGTCAAAGAATTGACGTGCCTTGTCTATAGTTCCATATTTTTCATACATGTCTACTAGGGCAATTGCAACTACAACATCTGACAAAATTTCTTTTTATTTTATGCTTTGATAAAAAGGTTTGAGATTTTTGCTCCTTCATGTTACAATGATGTTTATTTATTTGGTTATAGTAAAGGGAGAAAATCTCTTGGCTCCCTCCTCCATCAAGCATGTGGCTTGTCACTCTACGTTATTTCCTTTTAAAGTTTATTATTGTCACTATGTGAAGAGTACAAATATGTATTTGGTAACATTGAAGGATGAGAAAAATGGATTTAAGCAGAGTGTGGTTGTTGAATGCCATATGGATACTAAACCTTATCCTGCTAAAAGCCTAGCGCTGCTTGGCCTCAATCTCAAACTAGAAGAGGGTGAATTTTGTCACTAGGTATCTAGCAATACACTTCTTTTTATCAAGAAGGTATGAATATCAAGTGATAACACTATCCAATTTGAATACAGTAGCTTAGGAAATCCTTGATATAAGATCACAAGAGCAAGGAAGAACTAGCCTCAACTTATGTGTCTATAATGTCTAATATTCTCAAATAGGAGCTTTGAAATCCTGTGATATAAGATCACAAGAGAAAGGATGACATTGGCTTCTTCTTATTTCAATAATATCTATTGTTTTCAAATAGGAGCTTGGAAATCCTTCTTATAATCAAAGGATGAGATTGGCTTCAACCTATGTTAATAATATCTATTATTTGCTGCTCATTATTTTCTTCATTGGTATTTTATTTTTGCAATTAAATGAAGATTGATCTGTTACTATGCTTAATGCTTAAGAATTGATGATTTTATAAGATTAAATGCCTGAAAATACCAAGGATGTATCAATAACCTGATACCTCAAGTACTTATAATTAGTATGCCCGACAAACAAAGACTTAGTAGTAAAAGCATAAGGTAGATATTTGTTGTTGATTTCATGTTTATCTGTTATGTATGCTATTTACTGCAAAAAAATATAATCATTCATGAATTTAGAAAGAAAGAACAAGATTTGCTAACTAATTCTAAGGATTAATATAAACCAGATTTCTATAACAAGGCTTCAGAATAATATAGACTAATGTAAAACAAATTTCCATAAAAAGACTTTATAATAATAAACTTTATATCAGATGTGGATGTGCAACCTGTATAAGTCATCGTCATCTTTATTATTTTCTATAGCAAATACATCTGAAGCACCAACAGAAGCACCATCAGGTCTATCTGGAAATCAAAATTTAGAACCAAAGCCTCAAGATCATTGTAGTGTTTGTGAAAAGGCTTGATACTTCTGAATATCAGCATCACCGACACTTCTTCGGGCATATTTCATCGACTCCTCAAAATGAGTAGCCTTTATTTTAGCTACCTCGTCACTATCATCCTCATCCATTGCCTTGAGGTTCTCACTTCTTTTTCTTTCACGTTCAATATCCTGTAAAAGTGCAAAGGAAAGAGAACATAACAAATTATCTTTAGATGATGTTTGAGTTCCTACACCACCGCTTTGATGTTGATAGTCATTGTGTTTCTTTATATTAGAGATTAATTATTGTGATCCTTTGTGCTTGTTTTCATGTATTCATGATGAAAATATAAACCTTGTTAACTTTCAAAACATGAAAACATGGGTATGTGCAAGATCGTGAGGGGCCAAACGATGCCCTTAAGTGGCAATGAAAAATCAGCAAATTAGGGTTAGTCAACTTGACGTGAAAATTTGAACTAGCTATCAACCTAATACCAAAAAGTTGTAAGAATAGAATTTGTAGGAAATTGAATGTAGTTTCTAAACTACTAGGCCTTTTCTAAAAAAAAATTAATATAATTGGTGAAAAGTATATATTTCAATATAGCAGTACAAAAATTTTAGGAAAAAAATAAGAAGTAGGTGTATGTCTGACCACCTTAATCATGATCAAATGATAATATTTTTTTATAAGATTTTATATATAAGTAGTAGACTCATTCTTGGAAGTGACGCATATTTTTTTGTAATTTTATTCCAAAAAAATAATTAATTATGAATTTTCTGCTACAACATTTTCAGAATAAAAAAACTCTCGTGTCTAACCACCTTAACTCATTCAAAACTTTACAAAATTCAAATTTTGTTTTTCCCTTATAGTAGGTGAAGCATAGAATGTGACGCATTTTTTAGATTTCAAAAATGTTATACCGTCTGAAAGTTATAGTCATTTTTCAATCAGTATATAAATCAGCACTTTAGAGGTAACTCAATTAGAAAATAACTAATAATTACTTACCGAATTCAAAATTTGACAGCAATTATATTGATAGAAAGCTGATAATCTCCTTAAAATACCCTTTTCATTTCATCAAATTCAGGTGAAAAAAAAATTGTCAACTACATGGTCAAAGTCTGGAACTCAGAGAAACAGGGGAAAAACACATTTTTGTGACATTTGAAGAGTTGACCAGGTAGGTTTGGTGCACAAAGCATTACCGAGCCTAATCAGGTACCCGATTTTTCCCGGCAGAATTTTGAATTAAAAATTTTCCCTCCCCTTTCTCCCTCTTAATTTATTTCCAACCCCTTTCTCCCTCCAATTTCTCCATACTTCAATATATTATATATCAAAAATTATATATTAGATTATATATTATATATATTAAATATTAAATATTACATAATATCTATTATATAATATACAATAGATTAGCTTATCAAATTACCCACATTTTTAGGGAAGGTAATCAGAAGGCTGATAGACTAGCTAACATGGGTGCGGATGGGTTAGATAACCTTAAAACCAATTTCCCCTCTTAGTAAGTTTTCTATACCAATTTCCCCTTTCCTTTTGTAGCTTATAAGTTATTTCCTAGCCCAAAGGATCCCGATCTTTACTTTTGGTTACAAGATATTAAACTGAACACATTTTATTTGGCTTTGTAATTGTGCTAGTAGATCTCTCAACTAGAAGGACTTTATTAACATGTGTATGGAAAAATTGAGTTTATAAACAGGTGATAGGGTAAGATTTACCAACACAGCCAAGATGAGTAATATAGTTTCTCTGTTTTAACATTTGCAGCCTAAAGAAATATGCACACTCCCTGGATAATGAGCTCTATTGCCTGTTGGGCTTTGCTATTTCCTATATATTAGTCCAGTGCTATAAGGAATGGTACAAACAAATAGATGTAATATCTAAAATACTCCTCTGTAGATGTTTTTTTTTTTTTTTTCAATGGTTTGGCATCATCTTTTTAGACGAGGTTGGACCTCCCCTTCTGTTTATACTGCTTTGTTTTGACCCTCCTAGGTTTTGCTTATCAAGTCTTTTCACTTGATTATATGCTCCCAAACTGATTACATATAAACTGGCTTTGTATTTATGCCAGATTAGCCTTGTTAACATATGTATGAAAATAGAGCATTTTAACAGGTGGAAAGGCTAAGTATTTTCGATTCATTCAAAGATGGGTATTAGCTTCTACGTTTGTCCATATGCAGCCAAAGAAATTTAGTGCATTGGTGCATATAGACAGGGGTAAAATCTAAAGTACCCATCTGTTGGCATGTATCGGAACTGGTTTTCAAGCATAATTTCTATAGATTCTACTCAGTAAAGGTCCTTCCCCTTATCCCAGTTGGTCTCTCTTCTTGTCCCATCTGGAATGGCCGATCATGCCTCTTTTTCTGGGAAATTATTAGTTTGTTGTTTTCTGCTTTTGGCCTTTTGCATTCATTATTCTAAATTTATCCATTACATGTATTCTTCTTCCATCTAGTATATGACTCTATTAAAGCTAGGAGTCAATTAGGAATTGAAGGTGCTTATTATAGGTAAGGTGTTTTGGCTGGTATCTCTCAACAATGAACATAAGCAGCTCTAGTTTGATTCCTATTTATAGTAGAATATTTGAATAGCTTCTGTCAGGTCAAGGGTTTTCTTAAGTATTCCTCAAGAAGCATGGCTTTTACTTATTAAAAATAACTTTTATCTGTTTCTAATTCTCTTAAGTAGAATGTTTAAATAAGGACTCATATCTGTTATGCACCTTTTTGGTATTGACATCTAAGTTTAAACATTTTTCTGATTTAGTCTCTCCCTGGCTTAGTGGCAACCTAGTTATGTTATAAATACCCGAAGTTAGCCTCATAATGTATTTTACAAGCTCTGTTAGTAGAATAACTATTCAAATTGTTATTTTGAAATTATAACTAACCAGGCTAACAAGCTCCTCGCTACTTTAGTTTTCTAGATGGTTTTATGTTGCCTTTCCAGGTCAAAGGATTATTGACTGTTCAGATAGGAGCGGCTCAAGACTTTGGATTAATTCTTTTGTAAACTATTGTAAATTTGAATTGTAAGGCTCTAGAGGCAGAAGACTTTTTATGTTAGGGGTATGCCCCTTGGAAACTTTGTATATCTGACCCTAGGAGGGCCTTGGAAAGGAAAATTCAGTCTCTACGAAATTGTAATTATATGGTTAGAACTCAATAATTATCTCTAGGTATAGGGATAGAAAGCAGGGGTATGCCTCTGGAATTTTGTATTTTTGGACATTTTTCCTGGGCAAGACTGGAGGTTTTCTTTCCCGTTCTTTCCTACCAGTGCCCGTTTGAATGGAGGACATGTAAATTCTATTTTATAATAATAATAAAATATATTATGGCTTCGGCCATTTACCGATCAAAAAAAATATATATATACATTTTACATTAAATATAATATAATATATATTAATATTAAATGTTACATTATACATCATATATTATATATTATTTTATATGTATTATATATTAATATGTATTTTACAATATATCACATGATATCTTCATATTTAAATTGTATGTAATATATATATATATATATATATGATATGTATTATATATTATTTATAAAATATTGTTGTATATATAATAAAATCAAGTATAGTATATATATAATATATATATTATATAGGACATATTAATACATAGGTTAATTACACCAATATAAGGCATCCAAAAGGTTTCCAAAGGGATCATAGAGGGTTCCTAAGGGTCCTAAGGGATGAGAAAGTGTACTAGGACCCCTTAGGTAGTGGTAAAACCCTTGACAACACATTGGAGCACTCAATTGTGTCCCAAGGGGTCATACAACCCCTTGGGACACACTTTAGTGTTAAAATGTATCAACGGGGGTCATGGAGACTTCATAGGGGTCCTAGTACATCTTATCACACGTTAGGACCCCTAGGAAGTCTCCATGACCCCTTTTGACACATTTCAACACTTAAGTTTGTCCCAAGGGGCCGTATGACCCCTTAGGACACACTTGAGTGTTCTCATGTGTCAAAAGGGGTCAGCGGGACTTCCTATGGGTCCTAGTACGCCATTTCATGCATTAGGACCCCTAGGAAGTCCCAATGACTCCTTTTGACACATTTCAACACTCAAGTGTGTCCCAAGGGGTCGTATGACCCCTTATGACACACTTGAGAGTTCTAATGTGTCAAACGGAATCATGGGGACTTCCTAGGGGTCCTAACACGTGATAAGGCATACTAGGACCCCTAGGAAGTCCCCATGACCCCTTTTGACACATTTCAACACTCAAGTGTGTCCCAAGGGGTCGTATGACACCTTAGGACACACTTGAGTGTTCTAATGTGTCGAAAGGGGTCATGGACACTTCCTAGGGGTCCTAGTATGTCTTATCACATGTTAGGACCCCTAGGAAGTCCTGATGACCCCTTTGACGCATTTCAATAGTCAAGTGTGTCCCAAAGGGTCGATGAATACTTATGACAAACTTGAGAGTTCTATTGTGTCAAAAAGGGTCATGGGGAATTTCTAAGGGTCCTAATGCATGATAAGGCATACTAAGACCCCTCGGAAGTCCCCACGACACCTTTTGACACATTTCAACACTCAAGTGTGTCCCAAGGGGTTTTATGACCCCTTAGGACACACTGAGTGTTCTTATGTGTCAAAAGGGGTCATGGGGACTTCCTAGGGGTCCTAGTATGCCTCATCATGCATTAGGATCCCTACTAAGTCCCCATGACACCTTTCAACACATTTCAACACTCAAGTGTGTCCCAAGGGGTAATATGACCCCTTAGGACACACTTGAGTGTTTTCATGTGTCAAAAGGGGTCATGTGGACTTCCTAGGGATCCTAGTACACCTTATCATGCGTTAGGACCCCTAGGAAGTATCAATGATCCCTTTTGACACATTTCAACACTCAAATGTCCCAAGGAGTCGTATCACCCCTTAGGACACACTTGAGAGTTATAATGTGTTGAAAGGGGTCATGGGGACGTCCTAGGGGTCCTAGTATGCCTTATCACGTGTTAGAAACCCTAGGAAGTGTTCATGACCCTTTTTGACACATTTCAACACTCAAGTGTGTCCCAAGGGGTTGTATGAACCCTTATGACACACTTGAGAGTTATAATATGTCAAAAGGGGTTATGGGGACTTCCTAGGGGTCCTAACACGTGATAAGGCGTACTAGGACCCCTAGGAAGTCCCCATGACCCCTTTTGACATATTTCAACACTCAAGTGTGTTCCAAGGGGTTGTATGACCCCTTAGGACACACTTGAGTGTTCTAATGTGTTGAAATGGGTCATGGGCACTTCCTAGGGGTCCTAGTATACAATATCACATGTTAGGACCACTAGGAAGTCCCTATGACACCTTTCGACACATTAGAACTCTCAAGTCTGTCCTAAGGGGTCATACAACCCCTTGGAACACACTTGAGTGTTGAAATGTGTCAAAAGGGGTCATGGGGACTTCCTACGGGTCCTAGTATGTCTTATCACGTGTTAGGACCCCTTAGGACACACTTGAGAGTTCTAATGTGTCAAAAGGTGTCATGGGGACTTCCTAGGGGTCCTAACATGTGATAAGGTGTACTAGGACCCCTAGGAAGTCCCCATGACCTCTTTTGACATATTTCAACACTCAAGTGTGTCCCAAGGGGTCGTATAATCCCTTAGGACATACTTGAGTGTTCTCATGTGTCAAAAGGGGTCATGGTGACTTCCTAGGCATCCTAGTACACCTCATCACGTGTTAGGACTCCTAGGAAATACCGATGACCCCTTTTGACACAAGTGTGTCCCAAGGGGTCGTATGACACCTTCGGACACACTTGAGAGTTCTAATGTGTCGAAAGGGGTCATGGAGACTTCCTAGGGGCCCTAACACGTGATAAGGCATACTAGGAGCCCTAGGAAGTCCCCATGCCCCTTTTGGCATATTTAAACACTCAAGTGTGTCCCAAGGGGTTGTATGACACCTTAGGACACACTTGAGTGTTCTAATGTGTCGAAAGGCATCATGGGCACTTCCTAGGGGTCCTAGTACGCCTTCTCACATGTTAGGACCCCTAGGAAGTCTCGATGACCCCTTTGGACATATTTCAACACTCAAGTGCGTCTCAAGGGGTCGTATGACTCCTTAGGACACACTTGAAAGTTCTAATGTGTCGAAAGGGGTCATGGGGACTTCCTAAGGGTCTTAATGCGTGATAAGGTGTACTAGGACCCTTAGAAGGTCCCCATGACCTCTTTTGACACATTTTAACACTCAAGTGTGTCCCAAGGGTTCGTATAATCCCTTAGGACACACTTGAGTGTTCTCATGTGTTGAAAGGGGTAAGGAGGACTTCCTACGGGTCCTCGTATGCCATATCATGCATTAGGACCCCTAGGAAGTCCCGATGACTCCTTTTAACACATTTCAACACTCAAGTGTGTCCCAAGGAGTCGTATGACCCCTTATGACACACTTGAGAGTTCTAATGTGTCAAAAAGGCTCATGGAGACTTCCTAGGGGTCCTAACCTGTGATAAGGCATACTAGGACCTCTAGGAAATCCCCATGACCCCTTTTGACACATTTCAATACTTAAGTGTGTCCCAAGGGGTCGTATGACCCCTTAGGACACACTTGAGTGTTCTAATGTGTCGAAAGGGGTCATGGGCACTTCCTAGGGGTTCTAGTATGCCTTATCACACATTAGGACCCCTAGAAAGTCCCGATGACCCCTTTTGACACATTTTAATAGTCAAGTGTGTCCCAAGGGGTCAATGAATCCTTAAGACAAACTTGAGAGTTCTATTGTGTCAAAAAGGGTCATGGGGACTTTCTAGGGGTCCTAACACATGATAAGGCATACTAGGACCCCTTAGAAGTCTCCATGACCCCTCTTGACACATTTCAACAATCAAATGTTTCCCAAGGGGTCATATGACCCCTTAGGACACACTTGAGTGTTCTTATGTGTCAAAAGGGGTCATGGGCACTTCCTAGGGGTTATAGCATGTCTTATCACATGTTAGGACCCCTAGGAAGTCCCGATGAACTATTTTGACACATTTCAATAGTCAAGTGTGTCCCAAGGGGTTGATGAATCCTTAGGACACACTTGAAAGTTCTAATGTGTCGAAAGGGGTCATGGGGACTTCTTAGGGGTCCTAACGTGTGATAAGGCATACTAGAACCCCTAGGAAGTTCCGATCACCTCTTTTGACACATTACAACACTCAAGTGTGTCCCAAGTGGTTGTACAATCCCTTAGGACACACTTGAGTGTTCTCATGTGTCAAAAGGGGTCATGGTGATTTCCTAGGTGTCCTAGTACACCTTATCATGTGTTAGGACTTATAGGAAGTACTAATGACCTCTTTTGACACATTTAAACACTCAAGTGTATCCCGAGGGGTCATATGACACCTTAGGACACACTTAAGAGTTCTAATGTGTCAAAAGGGATCATGGAGACTTCCTAGGGGTCCTAACGCGTAATAAGACATAATAGGACCCCTAGGAAGTCCCCATGACCACTTTTCACACATTTCAACACTCAAGTGTGTCCCAAGGGGTCATATGACATTTTAGGACACACTTGAGTGTTCTAATGTGTTGAAAGGGGTCATGGGCACTTCCTAGGGGTCCTGGTATGCCTTATCACATGTTAGGACCCCTAAGAACTCTCGATGACCTCTTTTGACACATTTCAACACTCAAGTGTGTCACAAGGGGTCGTATGACCCATTAGAACACACTTGAGAGTTCTAACATGTCAAAAGGGGTCATGGGGACTTCCTAGGGGTCCTAATACATGATAAGGCATACTAGGACCCCTAGGAAGTCCTCATGACCTCTTTTGACACATTTCAACACTCAAGTGTTTCCCAAGGGGTTGTATAATCTCTTAGGACACACTTGAGGGTTCTCATGTGTCAAAAGGGGTGATGGGGACTTCCTAGGTGTCCTAGTATGCCTTATCACATGTTAGGACTCCTAGGAATTACCGATGACCCCTTTTGACATATTTCAACACTCAAGTGTGTCCCAAGGGGTCGTATGACACCTTAGGACACACTTGAGAGTTCTAATGGGTCAAAAGGGCTCATGGGGACTTCCTAGGGGTCTTAACATGTGATAAGGTGTACTAGGACCCCTAGGAAGTCCCCATGACCCCTTTTGACACATTTCAACACTCAAGTGTTTCCTAAGGTGTCATACAACCCCTTGGGACACACTTGAGTGTTTAAATGTGTCAAAAGGGGTCATCGATACTTCCTAGGGGTCCTAACACGTGATAAGGCATACTAGGACCCCTAAGAAGTCCCCATGACCCCTTTTGACACATGAGAACCCTCAAGTGTGTCCTAAGAGATTATACGACCCCTTGGGACACACTTGAGTGATGAAATGTGTCAAAAGAGGTCATGGGTACTTCCTAAGGGTCCTAGTATGCTTTATCATGCATTAGGACCCCTAGGAAGTCCCCATGACCCCTTTCAACACATTAGAACTCTCAAGTGTGTCCTAATGGGTCATATGACCCCTTGGAATACACTTGAGTGATAAAATGTGTCAAAAGGGGTCATCGGGACTTCCTAGGGGTCCTAACATGTGATAAGGCGTACTAGGACCCCTAAGAAGTGCCCATGACCCCTTTCAAAACATTAGAACACTCAAGTGTGTACTAAGGTGTCATACAACCCCTTGGGACACACTTGAGTGTTGAAATGTGTCAAAAGGGGTCATGGGGACTTCCTAGGGGTCCTAGTATGCCTTATCACATGTTAGGACCCCTAGGAAGTCCCCATGACACCTTTTGACATATTAAAACTCTCAAGTGTGTCATAAGGGGTCATACAACCCCTTGGGACACACTTGAGTGTCAAAATGTGTCAAAAGGGGTCATGAAGACTTCCTAGGGGTCCTAACATGTGATAAGGCATACTAGGACCCCTAGGAAGTTTCCATGCCCCCTTTCGACACATTAGAACTCTCAAGTGTGTCCTAAGGGGTGACAAGACTCTTTGGGACACACTTGAGTGTTGAAATGTGTCAAAAGTGATCATCGGTACTTCCTAGGGGTCCTAATGCGTGATAAGACATACTAGGACCCCTAGGAAGTGCACATAACCCCTTTTGACACATGAAAACACTCAAGTGTTTCCTAAAGGGCCATATGACCCCTTGGCACACACTTGAGTGTTGAAATGTGTCGAAAGGGGTCATGGGGACTTTGGAGGGGTCCTCACGTGTGATAAGGTGTACTAGGACCCCTAGGAAGTCCCCATGACCCCTTTTGACACATTTCAACACTCAATTGTGTCATAAGGTGTCATACAACCCCTTGGGACACACTTGAGTGTTGAAATATGTCAAAAGGTGTCATCGGTACTTCCTAGATGTCCTAACATGTGATAAGGTGTATTAGGATCCCTAGGAAGTCCCCATGACCCTTTTTGACACATGAGAACACTCAAGTGTGTCTTAAGAGATTATACGACCCCTTGGGACACACTTGAGTGTTGAAATATGTCAAAAGAGGTCATGGGGACTTTCTAGGGGTCCTATTATTCTTTATCACATGTTAGGCCCCCTAGGAGGTCCCCTTGACCCCTTTTGACACATTAGAACTCTCATGTGTGTCCTAAGGGGTCATACAAGCCCTTGGGACACACTTGAGTGTTGAAATGTGTTAAACATGATCATCAGGACTTCTTAGGGGTCCTAATGTGTGATAAAGTGTACTACGACCCCTAGGAAGTGCCCATGACCCCTTTCGATACATTAGAACACTCAAGTGTGTCCTAAGGGGTCATACGACCCTTTGGGACATACTTGAGTGTTTTCATGTGTCAAAATGGGTCATGGGGGCTTCCTAGGGGTCCTAGTATGCCTTTTCACATGTTAGGACCCCTAGGAAGTCCTCATGACCCCTTTTGACTTATTATAACTCTCAAGTGTGTCATAAGGGGTCATATGACCCCTTGGGAAAAACTTGAGTGTTGAAATGTGTCAAAAGGGGTCATGAAGACTTCCTAGGGGTCATAAAATGTGATAAGACATACTAGGACCCCTAGGAAGTCCCCATGACCCCTTTCGACACATTAGAACTCTGAAGTGTGTCCTAAGGGGTCATATGACCCCTTAGGACACACTTGAGAATTCTAATATTTTGAAAGATGTCATGGGGATGACCCCTTAGGACACACTTGAGAGTTTTAATGTGTCGAAAGGAGTCATGGGGACTTCCTAGGGGTCTGAGTATGCCTTATCATGCGTTAGGACCCCTAGAAAGTCTTCATGACCCATTTTGACACATTTCTACACTCAAGTGTGTCCGAAGGGGTCGTATGACTCCTTTTGACACACTTGAGAGTTTTAATATTTCAAAAGGGGTCATGGGGACTTCTTAGGGGTACTAGTATGCTTATCATGTGTTAGGACCCTTAAGAAGTCCCCATGATCCCTATTGACACATTGGAATGCTCAAGTGTGTCCTAAGGGGTCCTACGACCCCTTTGGACACAATTGTGTATTCAAATGTTTCAAAAGGGGTTATGAGGACTTCCTAGGGGTCGTAGTATGCCTTATCATGCACTAAGAGTCCTAGGAAATCCCCATGACCCCTTTTCACACATTAGAACCCTCAAGTGTGTCTGAAGGGGTCGTAGGAAGTCCCCATGACCCCTTTTCACACATTAGAACCCTCAAGTGTGTTCAAAGGGGTCATAGGACCCCTTTGGACACACTTGAGGGTTCTAATGTGTGAAAAGGGGTCATGGGGACTTCCTAGGGGTCCACCGCTTATGACACACTTGAGGGTTCTAATGTGTCAAAAGGGGTCATGGGGATTTCCTAGGGGTCCTAGTATGTCATATCATGTGTTAGGACCCCTAGGAAGTCCCCATGACTCTGTTTGACATATTAGAATCCTCAAGTGTGTTCCAAGGGGTCGTAGGACCCCTTCAGACACACTTGAGGGTTCAAATGTGTCAAAAGGGTCATGGGAACTTTCTAGGGGTCCACCCCTTCAGACACACTTGAGGGTTCAGATGTGTCAACAGGGGTCATGGGGACTTCATAGGGGTCCTAGTATGCCTTATCACACATTAGGACCCCTAAGAAGTCCCCATGACCCCTTTTGACACATTAGAATGCTCAAGTGCTACCACCCCTTTAGACACACTTGAGCATTCCAATGTGTCAAAAGGGGTCATGGGGACTTCCTAGGGGTCCTAACGTGTGATAAGGCGTACTAAGACCCCTAGGAAGTCTCTATGAACCATTTTGACATATTTGAACCCTGAAGTGTGTCCAAAGGGGTCCTGCAACCTCTTAGGACACACTTGAGGGTTCTAATGTGTCCAAAGGAGACATGGGGACTTCCTAGGGGCCCTAACGCATGATAAGGCATACTAGGACCCCTATGAAGTCCCATGACCCCTTTTGACACATTTGAACCCTCAAGTGTGTCTGAAGGGGTCCTACAACCCCTTTGGACACACTTGAGGGTTCCAATGTGTCAAAAGGGGTCATGGGGACTTTCTAGTGTTCATAGTACGCCTTAGAATGCATTAGGACCCCTAGGTGTAATACCCCAAAAATGGGCTATAAGTTCATTAATCTTCTATATCAACAATTCGAATGAAATCGACATCAAAGTCCTAACCTAAGGCACATCTAAACATCATCAAATCCTAATTGATTATCTTAAATTTTGCATCGGAGAATATTCCTAGCAATATTCCTAATTATCTTAATTATCTTTAATTTAATGATTATTTGGCGATAAATCATATTTATCCTAAGTTTGATTAATTGAATATTTTCATATTTAATTTATTAGATTTAAATATTGGCCACTTAATTGTTTAATTAAATTTAATTCTATCTATTATTAATTGTATTATTTAATTTTGACAATAAATCCAATATCCTATGAATATTTGATTAAATTCTTATTTAATTAATTAAAGTAAGTTGTCATTATTTAATAATATAGTTTTTAATAAAAGTTTGATTAAATAATTGATTAACACATAAATCAATTATTTATTTTCAAAAATCAGTTAAGTTGGAAATAGATCACTTTATTATTAAATTAATTCATAAATAAAACATGCACAATCATAAAAGCAGACAACTATCAATTATCAGTTTAGCTAAACTCTATTTTGAGTTAAAACTTAGGTTTTGCATGTTTTTGTGAATTAAATTATCTTTATTATCAGATAACTCAAAAATCAAGCTGAGTTAATCTGAGTGATTTATGGCTTTTATCATGCACCTCTAAAGCCCTGGATTTCTATAAAACCAAGCCTTAGCTCATCTCAAAGCATCTCATATTTTTGCACAATCACGTTGGAGAATTGCAATTGGAAGGATCAAAGCTTATTGTGAATCAAGGCTATTGTGAGATCAATTTATTTTTTTTACATTCATTTAGATTCTTTTTCATATCATTGTTAGATCATTTTAGCATATCAATTTCCATATTAGCATAGATTCATATAAGTTTTTCATTATTATTACATAGAAAATATAAAAAATATAGATTAATTGCATTCATATTTCATATCAGTTTTGCATCCAAATCCTTCATTTAGGTGTCATCTTGGTCACTGATCTCGATAACAATCTGAGAACATTGAGCTCGCACCTACTAGAAGGCAGTAAATCGCTTGGTTACATTAGATTTCAATTTTGCATGATTTTGATTATAGCTAACCTCTAATGTTTTACTGAAGTGTTGTGTCTACAGATTAGGTACAATTGTCACACACATTTTTGGCACCCACCGTGGGACCCTGAAACAGGTTTCCAATTCAATTCTATTAATTTCTCTCTTTTTCTCCTCGGTTTCTGTGCAAAAATACTATTTTTATTTTTTGTCCGTACAATCTTCGTACAAGTTTCTGACAAAAGTCGTATGATTTTGAATCCACTGTCATACGACAGTTGATCGAGTGTCGTTTCATCAGGCACCCACTGTCGTTTGGAGGTTGGATCATCATTTCATCAAACACCCAGTGTCATACGAGTTTCTGGACTATTTTCTGGTAACAGACCCACTATCGTATGAGTTTTCAAACTATCGTTTGGTAATAGACCCACTGTCGTACGAGTTTCGACATTAGGTTTTAACTGTTGTTTCATTTTTGCAAGCAGTTTGTCAGATTTGATTTTTGAATTTTGACTAATAGCTAATCTTAACAGTTGGAATTCTCTATTTTTGATTGACTCTTGCTGGTTTTGATTGGAAAAAGTGTAAAGTTTGCTAAAATCAGGTAAAAATCTACTAAGCGCATTGCAAGTATCTCAGGTATTCCACTTGTGCTGATAATATTTTGATTTGGGGCTTAAAATAAATCTCTCATGTGTCTAGCTTGGGTGATTCTTTTCATGCTTTTGTTTTACACACTTGCATAATTGATACTAGGTTGTGACCCCTTAAGGATTCATTAAGTAGTCTCAGATACTTGTGATTGATCTTGATTGCTATCTTGGGTTATTGGACTCGCTAATCCGCTGGCCCCTCATTCCGCCCCGTGGTTGCAATCTCAATGCCATAAAGGGGAGGGGTCAATAGGATAGAAGCGTTAAGTGTTCCACTTGGCAACCCTTTTGTGCTTTTAGGAACTCACTTGTTTTCTAAGTTGGGGACTCATTTTCAGCTTGTGTGAGGTGTTAAGTGTTCCACCTTGTGGACTCATCTCATATTTTCTTTAAGCGTTAAGTGTTCCTCTTTCTGCTTTTTGGATAATTTTGGTAGATTTGCTTTTGGAAACATACATCTGTACTCACATAGTAATTAGGCCCTATGAACACTATTCATGATTCTTGAAAGATTGGATTCCCAGCGAAATCCTTCTTGATGACAAATTCCTTGTAGGTAGGGAGGATACTTAGTGTGTTTTACATTCAACTTGGTTAGTGTGTCTTCTCTTATTGATTGATACATTCTCTCCTAGGAGAGGTTGATAGATCACGTGGGGTAGACATCATGAGCTTTGGTGAATCAAAATTGGTTAGTGTGTCTTCCCTTATTGATTGATACATTTTCTCTCCAGAGGGGTTGATAGATCACGTGGGGTTGATATCATAGACCTTGGTCAGACAAACTTTGTCTTAGCATGTCGGATTAATTTTCTTGCTTTGTTTGGGTTAAAAGTGAAGAGGCATCAAAACCTTGGATCTGGAGCCAAGTCCCCTTGTGGTATCATTCTATGAGTCACCTTTAGAGAGGGTTAACCGTAGCGGACAATCCCTTCACAGGGAAAACTGCGTTGATAGAACCTCAAGTGGTAATAGTCATTTTCACAGTGGTAGTGACAGCCTCTATATAAATGTCCTTGTGGAAGAAATCTCCATGGGTATGGTTCATTGTTGGGTTGTCAAATCTCCCTAGCAAATCCTGAAGATTAATTTCTCAAACTATATCAAAACCTTGGTGCACCGGGATTGGAGTTCACCCCTTTGGATCATAAAAGTTGCAGAGTCAAACCATTACTAAAAACCCTAGCGAGGCCAAATTTTCATTTTATAGGGTATATGTGCATTATTGCAAAACATTTTTGGAACATACACAATTAGCGCTTTTGAGGATTAGAACGAATAAGTCATTTGATTGTTCATGTGCAAGGTTGCTTTTGCCCTTGTTCATTATTTTTAGACATGCTTGAAATCACGTGCTTGCTATTTTGTGTGCTTGTTTATCTATCTGGTTACTGAAAATGAACAAATCTGTTACAATCCTCAAATCTGGACATTGAAATTTGCAAACAATCCAAATCTGTAAACTCAAAAATTTGCAAAATCTAAAGTAAAATCCTTTTCTGGAGTCAAAAATCATCTCAGGAGGTCAGAAAGTCATACGAGTTTCCATCAAGTGTCATTTCATTACAACCCATCTGTCGTATGATTGAGTACCCAGTGTCATTCGAGTTTCCATGCCAGCAAATTCTCAAAGTCAAAATCTTGCAATTGTCGTATGAGATTTTCAACTGTCGTTTCATTGCTACCCAACTATCGTATGAGTTTTGCAATTGTCATTTCATTTCTATCCAACTGTCGTACAAGTTTTGCAACTATCATTTCATAGCATACCCACTATCGTATGAGTTTGCAGAGTGTTGTTTGGGAAATTTTTGAAAGTTGTCAAAAAATTGTCAAAATTGCCAGATATTTAGCTTTTTCAGCCTAATTTCAGAATCTGTCGAAAGAATCACTGTGTCAGAAATAGAGTAGTAGCTATTAAGAGTCCAATCATTTTCCTAAAGTGGCCTTTTGAATTTGATTCAGCCTTCTGTTTAATCGATTTGAGTCCTTATCATCCTGTGTCAAAACCTTGTCATAACTATCGATCTTCAATCAATCATCAAAATGACTAAGTGTTGTGATATCTTGTCCGCTATCTTTTGGGAACCTACCCATACATCCAGGGCATAGTATCCTTCATCCACATCTAATCAAATCTTCAAATCAATCAAACCTTGACAAGGTTGTGTCATCTAATCATCTTGATTCAATTCATTCTTCGGTTATCTGGATCTTATTCTTTTGTTTCACTTGAGGTGAATGGTGGAGACTAGAGCTTCCTCTCACAAAAAATCTATCACCACTCTCCAAACTCCAACTCTTGAGCAACTCATCAATTCTAGTCTTTACGAGGATGACGGTCTTGGCAATTATCGAATGAAACTGGTTACATACCTCCTCCATCAACTCACAGAGGTACTCAACATACCCCCCATCAATCTAATCCAGGGAGTCGACAAACTCCTACCATGTCTCAAGCAGGGACAAATTTTGGCTCTCAAAGAGCTCAATCTCAACATGGTGCAGATCAGGAACCCACACTTGAAGAAATTGCTCAATATCAAAATGATGATAACTTCAAACGAATGATGAAGCATTTCTTGAAAGAAGATAGAGAAGCATAATTTTTACAATTAGCTCATCAAGGAGCTAAACTTCCTCCCAACTTCAATGTTGAAGACATCATTACACATGAGGAAGAGAATCCACTCACAGCTATGATGAAACAGATGCATGCTATACAAGTTGAACTTAACAATCTCAAGAAAGAGAAGGAACCTAAAGAGTTCTCCATGGAGGCTCTATGTCCTTTTCCATTTGACAAAGACTTGTATATGCCACCATTTCCAAAAAGAGTGGAGATGCCAAAGTATGACAAGTATGATGGACACTCTAATCCTCAAGATCATGTTAGAGAATTATGTACGCAATCAATGGAGTTCATGCATGAACCGACCTATCTGATGCGTCTCTTCCCTCGATCTCTAGGGGGAGTAGCCATCCACTGGTTCTCTAGACTTCCTTCTACTATCAAAACTTTTGAGGAGTTGATCAAATTGTTCTACCAACAATACTCCTACAATATTCAGCACCCGGTCACCATGATCAATATCTGTAATCTCAATCAATATCCAGGGGAACCATTCCTAAAATTTCTCAAGAGATGCAGGAAGAAGTTCTCTCTATATGCCAGACCTATTCTAGAAATAGAAAAACTAGAAATCTTCATCAATAACCTTGTTCCAAAAATCAATTATCCTCTACAAATGCAAGATCATACATCTTTTGATAAGATGGTGGATAATGCTATCAGAATTGAAAAAGTGCTTGTAAAAAAAGGAGAAATCACACTTCAAAAAGACAAGTACGAATCAGGATCCAGTTCTAAAGACAAGAACAAAAATTGGAACAAGAACAAAGGCATCGTCACAGATGGCATTATTGACACTGTCCATGCCCCATCAAAGGCACTAGCCTACAATCTCACTCTTGGCACTCAATCCATTAAAGCTTCAGAGCAAAAGTCTTCTCCACCATCTCAAAGGAAGCCAGAATACAAAAAATGGGATAAACATAAAAAATTTACTCCTCTAGGAGAGTCTTTAGAATCAGCTGTGAAAACTCTACTGGCTGATAACATCATCTCTTTACCACCAATTTGACCAAATGATCAGGACCCCAAACCGAAATGGTGGAGAGAAAATGAATTCTATGATTTCCATCAGAGTAAAGGTCACAAAACTAGTAGTTGCTACCACTTGAAGCATACCATTCAAGATCTGATCGATAGTGGAGACATCACAATTGACAATCCCAAGAGAAATAACAATCATACAGCATTCACAGAACCATTTCTGAAACATGGTCAAGAAGTTTCAACTTCTCAGCCTAATATGGGGGCAAAAGTCAACTATGCCTACCCTGGAAATAACACTGTCATCAATATGGTTGAACCATGTCTCTCTGAAAGTTGCAATGTCATCACAATTGTACGAAGAGACAGAGATCATTCCTTAGCTAACACAGTTACTCGATCACAAGCTCAAAGGCATCTGAAAGGACAAATCCCAGATTCATCAAATGTCCCTAAGGTGCCCTTCAATCTTTCATCTGCTTCTAAACAGAAGGCTGCTTCCAAATCTTCCAATCCAAAGGATACAAGGCCTATGTCTTATAGCATTGTTCAACAACTCCAGCACACTAATGCGAAAATCTCCATGTTTGAGTTGCTTCGAATATCTCCGGCTCATAGAGCCATTCTCGATAAAGCTTTGCTCGGTTCCAATGTTCCTGATGACCTTGATTTAGATAGGTTCCAGACTATGGTTGGACATCTTACATCTCTACAATATATCTCATTTTCAGAGGAATATGACAACTCCTTGAGTCACCCAATAATCAGCCTTTGCATATAGAAGTCTTGATCCAGAACCATAGAGTCAAACGTGTGTTGATAGATGGGGGCGCTGGCCTAAACATTTGTTCTTATAGCTTGATCACACAATTGGGATTTTCAGAATTGGCTATTGATCCTAGAAAGAAAATAACTATCAAGGCCTATGATGAACAAGAAAGATCTTCTAAAGGCACCATTGTCTTACCTATCAGAGTGGGTCCAATTATCAAAGATACCATCTGTCAAGTGCTTGATCTACCTTTGGCCTACAATGTCCTTCTAGGGAGACCATGGATACATGAAATGCAAGCTATTCCTTCTACATACCATCAATGTTTGAAGTTTCCTTATGAAGGAGTAGAGGTTACTAGCCCCGCAGATCTGAATACAACTTGCAACACCTTGAAGGAAAGTGCAGATAAGCTTGTACCTAATAACAAATAATCTTCCATTGAACCAACTAAAGAAGCATCCACATCTAAAATGGAAGATCTTGCAAAAGAGGTTAATATCAAAGAAAATAGTATGGGATAATATACTATCAAGCGAGTCTTATCTCTGACATCTCTCCCTATCTCCCCTAAGTCTTATGGGCAATCTTTGAAACAATCCAAACCAGACTCTAAAGAACCTCTTGAAGCATATAAAAAGAATTTTGTAGCAGAAAAAGTATCCAAGCAAGAATTTGAAGAGGATGAGGCTATGCTATCATGGCTATACAAAGATGAACATGAATCTCAAGTTGTTCAAACTGGTGACTCTGCAGTATCCAAGTCATATGGTCTAGGAGATAAATTAATAGCTAAGATGGGATATTCAAGTAAAAGACCTCTAGGAATCAAAGGAAAAGGTCTTGAGGCACCTCTCCCACATACTGGTAGAGAAAATAAAGATAAAGTTGGCTTAGGCTTTAAGAAGAAACCCTATCACCTCAAAGGTAATTGCTCTCATGTCATAGAGCAGATCACACTAGGGGAACCTCTTCTTAAGAAAGAAGAAACAAAACCATCCGACAGTGATTTAGATAGTTTAGAACTCATCCCCTATGAAGAATTGCCTAAAGAGATCAAAGACCTTCTTGATGATAAAGATGATCCTATCAAAAGAATTAATGTAGTAGAAACACAAGAACCTACTATTAATCAAGAGATAGTTGCAACACAAGAACCAGCTAATCTCAGAAACAATCAAAAAGAGGGAAGTGGTAGTGATTCTGAGACAGATTCTCATGAGTATGAATACAAATCAGAATCTGTGGGTAACCCTTCTTGGGGTATTCACCCTGACTTTACTCATGTTCTAAGATTTCCTAGAGATCCTGAATCAGAAGATGAATCTAATGACTATGAATGGGGAGTCATCCCAGAACCAGATGAGCTTATCATAGAGAAACATGTTGATGTTATTCAACAATATGCACCTCAAACCAACGTAAGTCTAGAGCGAAATGATGAACCTATTGAGTCTGATCCACCTATGGTTGAATTGGACTCCCACGATGACATTGAGCCTATTCATGAATTGACTGTCTTAAGTTGTAGTATCACCTTTGAACTTGAGCGTCAGGTTAGGACCAATGATGACAGATCCATATCTGTAAACACTATCTCCCAATCTTCCCCTACTTTGACTATAAAATATCCAGAACTCATTGATCAAACCTCCATGAATCCGAGCCATGGTATTTATACCTTCCCAAATGACTATGCCCTTGCTTGCTACCTCAATGTAGTTGAGCCTATGAGTACTTCCATCAGTGAACTGAGTGTTAGCATGACTGAGTCAGACATCAAATATCTTAGTCAGAAAAACAAGAATAAAAAGAAAAAGAAAAAGAGTTCTGAGGGTGAAAACCACTTTGTGGCAGTCTCAGAACCTACAAAAGTAAAAATAAAAGACATATCCAAAGGTGAAAACCTCTTTGAGGCGCCTAAGGATGAGATATTTGATGTCCTTCTGAGTCATTTACAGGATAGATCTCCAGTTCTAATTGAGCCCACTCAATCCATCAATTTGGGTACAACAGAGGAACCACAATTGGTACATGTAGCACAATCATTATCAGAAGAAGAGAAACAAAAATTTACAATATTTCTAATAGAGAAGAAGATAAACTTTGCATGGAAATATTCAGATATGCCAGGATTGGATTCTAATCTTATAATGCACCATTTATCTATTGCTCCAAATGTCAAACCTATCAAGCAAAAGTTGAGAAAGATGCATCCTCATGTTGCACTCTTGGTAAAAGATGAATTAGAGAAGCTCCTAAATGTTAGATTCATCCGAGTTATTGACTATGCAGAGTGGATCTCTAATATTGTACCTGTTTCTAAACCAGATGGCTCAATCAGAGTGTGGACAGACTTTAGAGATGTGAATAGAGCATGCCCTAAGGATGATTTTCCACTACCTAACATTGATATGATAGTGGACATGACTGTGGGTTTTGAGATGTATTCCTTAATGGATGGTTTCTCTAGATATAACCAAATAAAAATTGCTCGAGAGGACCAAGAGAAAACTACTTTCACATGTGCATGGGGCACCTTCTGCTAGAATGTCATGCCATTTGGGCTTAAAAATGTTGGAGCTACATATCAAAGAGCAATGACATCTATTTTCCACGACATGATGCATCGAACTATGGAAGATTATGTTGATGATACTTTAGCAAAATCTATGATCAGAACTGAACATCTAAAGGACTTGAGCATGATCCTAGACAGAATGGAAAAGTTTAGTCTCCGACTAAATCCTAAGAAGTGTGCTTTTGGTGTCACTTCTGGAAAGCTCTTAGGATACATAGTTTCAAAGAAGGGCATTGAATTTGATCCGGCTAAAGTCAAGGCTATAATATAGATGCAACCTCCCATGAATATCAGTCAAATGAGGACATTGCAAGGAAGAGTTCAATCTATCAGAAGATTCATATCACAGCTAGCGGACATATCACAGCCTTTTACAAAAACATTACATAAAGGTGTGACCTTTGCATGGAATGAAGAATGTGAGAACAACTTTAACCATATCAAGAAGTATCTATCAAATCCGCCTATCTTGATGCCTCCTATTCATGGGAAGCCATTGATCTTATATGTCTCCGCAACGGCCACATCACTGGGGGCATTGCTAACGCAACATGATGAAGAGAAAAAGGAAAGAGCCATTTATTATATAAGCAGAACATTGGTGGCGTATGAAAAGAACTATTTTATGATTGAGAAAGCTTGTCTCACTGTGATCTTTGCATCATAGAAACTAAGACACTATATGTTAGCTCATACCATGCATCTAGTAGCAAAAATTTATCCACTAAAATACCTACTCAGCAAGGCTGCCCTCACAGGTAGATTGGCTGGATGGGTCATGCTTCTAAGCGAACTTGACATTGAATATGTTGAAAGAAAAGCTATAAAAGGTCAAGTTATTACTGATCAACTAGCAGATGCACCCATGATTGATGACACACCAATGCAAATGGAATTTCTAGACTCCTCTATTATGCACCTATCTTCTAGAGAATGACAATTGTTCTTTGATGGCTCCTATACACAAAATGGATCTAGAGCAGGCATATTGTTCATAACTCCTCAAGGATACTCCTTCCCAAAGCATTCAGACTAAAGTTCCCCTACACAAACAATAGTGCAGAATATGAAGCCCTCTTGAATGGTATGAAACTAGCAATTGAATGGAGAGTAACAAAGCTACACATTCATGGAGACTCTCAACTTGTTATTCATCAAGTCAATGATGTGTACCAAACTAAAGATGAAAAGCTCATTCCTTACAAGAGCATGGTAGATGATCTTAAGAAATATTTCATATCTATCACATTTGAGAAAATTCCTAGAACGGAGAACAAGGCTGCCGATGCAATAGCAACACTATCTACTTCATTACCGCAGCCTGAACATGAGCTACACTACGAGTTCCTAGTGGAAGTACTATCTTATCCTACATATGACTCCCCCAAAACCCACATGATCTACACTATTGTAGGTCATGATTCATCCTGGTATAAAAACCTATTTTCCTATCTCTAAGACCAAATCATTCCCGATACCTTCAACCACCATGAAAAGAGATACCTTATCCGTAATGCCTCCCAATATGTCATCATTGGTAATGATCTATACAAACAACGTCTAGATGGTATGCTACTTAGATGTTTAGAATGGGAAGATTCTCAACGTGCATTAGAGGAAGTCCATGATGGTATTTGTGGGTCACACTCGAACGGTTTAACACTAGCTCAAAAAATTATTAGGGCTGGGTACTATTGGCCTGAAATGGAGAAAAAGGCTATCAAATTTGCTAAGAATTGTCAAAAATGTCAAGTACATGGCAACCTAATTCATGCTCCAGGGAGGGATCTAATCCCCTTTACAACACAATGGCCTTTCCATCAATGGGCATTTGATCTTATCGGGATGATTCATCCTCATTCTTCTAACATACATACCCATATAATCACAGCCACAAATTATTTTACAAAATGGGTAGAGGCGGTCCCTTTGACACAAGCAACAGGGAAACAGATATCTATGTTCATATTGAACTATATCATATGCAGATATGGGATACCTCATTCTATAATCACAGATAATGGTGGGAAATTCAGGAATAAAGACCTAGATGATCTATGTGCCAAATTCAAGATCACACAACATTGGTCTTCTATCTACTATCCACAAGGGAATGGCCAAGCAAAGGCTTCTAACAAAAATCTATTAAAGATCTTGCACAGAATAGTAAACAAAATTGGCAGACACTGGCATCTCATCATTAATCCAGCTCTATGGGCCTACAAAACAAGTATCAGAACACCTACTGGGGCTACACCTTTCGCTTTAGTTTATGGGTCTAAAGCGGTACTACCTATTGAGGTTGAAATCCCATCGCTTAGAATTAGAATGCATGCTCTAGTAACTGATGATGACTACAGAATGTCTAGGTTACAAGAACTGGAACTACTAGATGAGCACAGACAAGAAGTGTATGATCATCTCAGAGTATATCAGAAGAGAATGTCTAGAGGCTACAATAAGAAAGTCAGACATAGAGAATTTCAGGTTGGTGATCTAGTCTCGAGAGAAAATCCTAAAAATCAATCCCATCGAGAACGCAAGGGGAAGTTTGAACCCAATTGGATGGGTCCCTTTGTTATCACTACTACTTTTGGCTCTGGTGCTTATCAACTCTCAACGACTAAAGGAGAATAGCTCCGAGAACCAATCAACATTCTCCATCTGAAGAAATTCTATGCCTAAGGCATTCAGTCTATGGTAAAATGTCCTAAAAAAATTCTTAAAAATTGGAAAATGTCCTGATAAAATGAACATCTTGGTGAAAACCTAGCAATAGGCACCTTGATGATTCACAAAAAAATCAAAAAATATCAAAAGTACAAAAAAATTGAAAAAATGAAAAATACAAAAAAAAAAAAGAAAAAGAAAAAAGAGTGCCTTGGTGAAAACCTGGAAACAGGCGCCTTGGTAGCAAAAATAGAATTTCTGCCAAGATGGTGAAAACCTGGCAAACGGGCACCACTTGTTTCAATATGCTCCATCTATCAGTGCAATCTTAGTCTTTCCCAACTTTCAGTCTTGTTTTAGTTTGTACATATCTTCCGGTTTGTTTTTTGCATTCTGGTTCTCAATAAGTCAGTTTGTACACCAATCAGCTCAAGCGTCTATATCCTATCAATGTTCAAACTTGGGGGCAATCAATGTCATATCCTATGGTCTCCGGTGTATCTTAGATGTATCATATCCAGTTAGAGTCCTTTGAAGCTTCATTTGAGTCAGTCAAGTCTGTCTCATCTCCAGAAAGGATTTTGCATCTACAACAACGCAATCAACATCAAACATCAAACTAAAAACAATCTATGTTTTTTTACATGCTTTTATCTCCTTGTATGCTTACTGATTCGCATTGAGATTTTTGCATATTGTGTCCCTTCGAGCTCTTCGATGATGTCCTTTATCGGATTTAGAGAGTGATGACTAGGGACATAATCTTTTCTTTGTCTTCTGCTTGTATGTGAAAATCTAACAACTTTGGAAATTTTGGATTGAAATGGTGTCCGACTGTAAGAGCCTCTATCTCAAATTGGATGGCCATGCGTACCTCGACCATTGATACCCAAAAAATTCAAGGAAGTTTGATCTAACTATTATCTTTTTGAGTGAGCTCTTTCTCCTACTGTGAAACACGATCTTACCTAAGGATGTGAACGATAAAGGGTCACTATGGGTAATTCACATTGGATTTAGAATGATCTCTTGGCTGTTTGATGTGTTTGTCATGCAAGGCGTATTTGGGTCATCACGACGTTCATGTTTTGATGCTTATACAAATTGCTATATCAAAATGGACATGATATTCAGGTCATCCTAGCGTTTGTGCCTTGGTGCTTATATCTAATCCGACATTCCAAAAATAAAATCAATATTCATATATCCATGGTTGTTTACTAGTGGGTGTTGTATTGATTCTTGCGCATACAAATTGACATTCATATGTCTATGATTTCATAGCTAGTGGGCATTGTATTGATTTATCTAGTTACCTAAAAGTTCAATGATGATAACAAATCGACACATGATCGGTGACTAGGTCCTAGGTCTTAGGTTGCATTTCATTTTGCATGTCTCTTTGCATTTTTCATGTTGGCATATCTCACAACTGTTTGGAAATACTTCAAAGCTTAAACAATTCTTCATATCAATTCTTCACATCTAACGCGAGCTGAGTCTCACTCGAAGGTCTCTTCATCAAATTGCGAGCAGTCACCCTCTGAGGTTAAATATCCTTTTGACATAAGACTGAGTACTTGTCTTCATCAACCTGCAAAAACATATCATGTGTATCGTTGCATTTACATCTTATATCATTATCATTTGTTACCATACATTACATTCATTGCATACGCATAAATCATACATACATCTTTTCATAATCAATTACATTTGCATAACATCCATACATATGAAAGAAATCATTGCATTGCATCGATCCATACATACATTCTACACTAATCATAGCATAAGCATAGCATGATATCATCATAAATCCACATCATGACAAGTACACAGACTAGGATTTGAGAGTGCACCTAAACCTGTTTTGAAGGCCAAAGACAAATAAACGTCATGGCATATAATCAAATCAAATTTAATGGTAAACAAACTAAAATCAAAGCCACCTCAGTTTAAGCTTAAAACGGATGCGCCCATGCACCGTTTGATATGCTTAGATATAGAGGGATGTGGGTGTGCAAACTCAAGCACTTGGAGCATGCAAAATAGGATGATTTGAGGATCAAGAAGACCCAAAATGACACAAAATAGGTATGAGGAACCTATTTTGCCTCAAAGGCCTCAAGAACACACAAATATGCAAAGCTAAATAAATGAACCAAGATTAAAACAAGAAATGAATCTATGTTAATCCATTTAAGCTAATTTAGATGTGATTTAAGCTTGAAAATGATCTAAAAAAGATGAGTTTATGCTTATGCTAGAATGAAAATGACATTATGACTTTGCTATTGAGTTTGAGAGTTGAGAGATGAGAGAGGATTGTTTGCTCAAAGAAGTGAGGCTATTTATAGGAAAAGGGAAGGTCTTGGGTTAAAAAGATGAGTCAGAGTTAGGGCTAAGGTTAGGGTT
Source organism: Chamaecyparis obtusa (assembly GCA_027943335.1). Lineage (NCBI taxonomy): Eukaryota > Viridiplantae > Streptophyta > Pinopsida > Cupressales > Cupressaceae > Chamaecyparis > Chamaecyparis obtusa. The sequence goes on from BSBK01000576.1 coordinate 990,378, forward strand.
GAGTCAAGGACAAGTGTCCTGACAAGTGTCAAGGGAGGATTGAGTTGAAAGTTTGAGGGCATGTGCACAATTTGGTAAATGTGCCCAAGGCTAAGAGGTGGCAAGGAAGGGATAAGAAGGTCTTAAATGCATAATGAATGCATGTAAGAAAGATAAGGAAGGCTTAAATGCATCCTTAAATGCATTTGCAAGAGGTGGCCAAGAGGTGGCCATCTTTGTTGACTAAGGAGGATGACTAAGAGGAGGTTAGCATAAGTTTTGGTAAACCTTTTGCTAATGGAATGTGACAAGATTAGAAAGGGGATTAGGATTAGGATTAGGAGAAAGGGATGGGCAAGTGGCTTTTGGTAAGATTTAGATATTTATTAAAGGTAAATTTAATAAATATTAAATATCTAGGCTTAGGGTTTGAAGGGACTTGATTAGGGATTTGACCCATTTAGAGGAAGGTTTAGGACTTTCTAGAAGAGTTTAGTGCTCTTTAGAATTTTGGCCAACTTTGGGATAAAAAATAAATTAAAAATAAATTAATTTATTTTTGAAGTTTTTTGGTCAATTTATTAATTAAATAATTAATAAATTAGGGATAATGTCCAAATGACATTTTTAGGCTAGATTCCTTAATTAAAGATTTTTAATTAAGAGAGAGGGATTTAATGCCATAAAAATAAATTAATTAATTAAATAATTAATTAATTAATTAATGATGATGTCATCAAGGATTTTCAGAAAACAAAAATAATTTATTTTCTGAAGGATTTTTCGGTGTCTACATTTTGCCCCTCTTTGATGCGATGCCGCAAGTGGCATGGCGTCAAAGACAAGAAAACAAGATGCCAAGGCTAGAATCAGAAGAAGAGGGTATGACGCCCGGGTGGACTAGAAGAAAGAGGAACATGCCCCGGTGGGACAAAATCATGGAAGATGCACCCAATGGGATAAGGAAAAAGAGGGATTACGCCCTGGGACAGAGTGTGCCTGACGGGACGAGGAAGGAAGGGCCTAGGAAGAAAGGGGAGATAAATAACCTCACTTCTAAGAACAAATATGGATGATATGCAAGATGAGATGGAAATGCAAGATGCAAGATGCAGCTGTATGCAAAGATGCAAGATTAATCTATATGATAAATGCAAGGTACCAGATAGCTCCAAGTGCAAACGGGAGTACACAACCTAGATTTAATATAGCAATGCTAGAGACCTGCCAAGGATACTGGGATCACGAGGCCTTGTCACCAGTGTTGCAGAGGACTGATGAGGACTGACGCTAAACAAACACGCAGGGTTGCCCCAACATCACACATGAAGCGCAGAGGTGACATGGTGGAACCGATGCTGAAGGAACCACAAACACACAACTGACTCACAGGCAGAAGCGAAAAATCAAAAGACCTTGCCCCAGATTATCCGCACACGCAGCACACCGTGATATAATGAATCGTGGTGACCCTGGTGGGATAATGAGAAGCCAAAAAGATTAACAAGACCCAAAGGACAAAAATCCAAGATCAAAATGATAACTCCAAAAAGACATCCTTTGCCAAGGAGAGAGATTAGGTTTGATTGATGGTGGGAAGATTGGTCGGACAGGAGGAACGATATATCCTCAAGGACCAGGATGGAAGATTAGGTCAGATAGGAGGAACGATATATCCTCAAGGACCCATGGGTTGGTGAGAGAATAAGTGTAGTTGTTCGCTGGCAAAAGCTGAAGTTCAAGGAATAATCAGGATGAGCAAGGATAAGTCGACAATTGATGTTGCTGAAGCACAAGGCCCGAGTGGGACCAAAAGTTTTCTGATCAAATGCTGCTGCAGGACAGACAAGGACTAAGACAAAGAATGTGTCCTAAAGACACAAATGTACAAATGAGCTTAGGTGGAGACACGACTGACACTATGGTACAAGACTCAAGAATAGGATATACAAAGAACCTGGGGATGAAGCTGACAACTTCAAAGATATGCAAGATGGTGCCCCAGCTAGGTTGGAAGGCCAAGATGGACTGGCAGCGGATGATGCGTCCTGAAATGACATGGATTTGGGAAGAACATATCCCAATGATGATGATTGGATCGAGATCAAGGCTTGCTACAAGATGAAGGATGTGATTTGATCGGTTGGCTTGATCTTGGGTGTTGGCTAGCTAGAAGATATGGATAGGTTGGGAAGATTGCTAGCAAGGTGTGGATAGGGATGAATGGCATTGGATTGCAATGAGGTTGGCCTATAGCTAGATACCAATGACAAGAGAAGATGCTAGGAAATGCTTAGGATGGGGAGGATGGAACTGCTAGAAGATTTGGATGGAGGAAGATTCGGGGAGATTGGATGGTGGAACTGCTAGAGGATTTTGAAGATGGAAAAGCTGCTTGGAGGATGAAAAGCTGGTGGAAGATGGAAAGCTGGTGGAAGATTACCAAGTGTCAACAAAATGAGCTACTGTTCTCCCAATGGAGGATCAATGATAGGATTGCGTCAACCTAGGATAGACTGATGATCTTCGGTCAACTAGATTCTTGTCAATACAAGCCAATCTCTTGCTCGAGATGATAAGGCTATGCAAGGACAAGGTTTTGATTTCTTTAAGACAACACGTTGTGCCAAAAAGAGGATGATTTCTAATTTAGGATAAGGGATGGAAACAACTCAAAGGGCCGGAACACGATAATGCTTATGGATTTGGAGCTCTGGATTTTGGTGCAAAAGATGGTGAATCTGCTTTCTGCTATGGATGGTGGATGTTGGATTCTGATAAAGGATATGGGATGCTGAGTTGGTTTGCTAGTGGATCAAGATAGAGGATGCTGGAGGAACTGATGATGGATTAATATAGAGGAGTGCTGGAAGGATTGGATGGTGGTTGGTTTGGATTTGGATAGAGAAATTGCTGAGGATTTTGGGAGATGGAAGATTTGGATATGGATAGAGAAATTGCTGAGGATTTTGGGAGATGGAAGATTCGGATTTGGATAGCCTCCAAGGAATACGTCACCAAGGAAGAGGATGCCCCCTGTTTAAGATAGTTCATGTGTTTTAAAGGCATGGTGTATGCTTGGACGGAAGATATGCCAACAAGAGGATGAGGAAGGATGGAAGCTAGGATGAAAGGATTGGATAGAGGATATGTAGCTGAAAGGTGCAATGGATGCCAAGGAGGTGCCCAAAAGCATGTACATCTGATAGTCGTTGTTTTTGTCATCAAGATCCAATGGAAAATGAAGGAAGTGAGAGACAAAAGGGGATGGAGGACATGTGGGATAAGAGGTGATAGAAAGGAAGCCCCTAACTGCAGAAAGGAATTAGGGGGGGGCACTACGCATGGCACCTGTTTGCCAGGTTTTCACCATGGTACTTGTCCAAGGCGCTTGAATTGCCAAGTTTTCACCAGAGGACGAATGTTTTTCTCTTGATTTTTGCTTTGTTGATAATTTGCTCCTTTGATTTATCCAATTTTTATGGATTTTTGTGTTTTTTCCTTGACTTTGTCCTGATCTTGCTGATTTGTTGCTGAGCTTGTGCTGATATTCCACTGATTTTCTGATTTGTTGCTGATTTTGTGCTGATATGCATTGATACTTCTGATTTGTTGCTGAAGCTCTAATTTAATGCTGTCGTGCTTGCTGATCAGCTGATTTCGCCATTTTGGTGCTTCCTCTTGATTAGGTGGTGACCTTTTGATTTGTCACTGATATTCTGATGGTGTTGCTGATTCTTTGATTGGATGTTCCCTTATGATTTGATGATGGCCCTGCTGTTTTTGAATTTGCACAGATATTTTGATGTTATTGCTAACTCTCTGATGTGGCGCTGAGTTTTGTGCTGATTTTGGTGCTATCATGCGATTTGATGTTGATCTTCTGAGAGATTCTTCACTGATTTTCTGATGTGGATTGCTGATTTTCTGATGTTGCCAGCTTGTCATGGGGATCCATTGCTAGATGATGGACGACAAGCTTAAGATCACACCTAGGCATGTGCATATGACCATGCACAGTTGATAATTGACTCCTCAGAGCAAGGCACTTAAGGTCATGATTCACTTTCTGTCAGGTTAACTTCCATGTAGATGAGCCACAAACATCCTTCTGTACCCAAGTTGATTTGGCTTGGTTTCTGCAATGTTGATAGAGAACTATCATGTGTTGTTATCCCAGATAGGAGGAAGAGGCAAAGCTCCATCTTCTAGCGCTTGAATTGCCAAGTTTTCACTAGAAGATACGCCCTTTATTTTTACTGTTTTGGAATCAGAATGTGCCCCAGAAGGGTTTTCACATAAAGACTCATGATTTGCTTTTGTTTTTTCACTTTTGCGACTAAAGCTTGCCTCCTCTCCAAAATATGCTTCTGTTTTAAGCTGATAGGCACATGTTGATGCTAAAGCCTGATTGATTGCTGATTTTTGCTGATTTCTCTGATTTGTCATTGATTTCCCTTTGCTGTTTTAGATGTGCTGACTGATCTTTGCTGACTTTCCTCACTGATTTCTTCTGATTGTGTGCCTGGATGTTGGTACAACTGTAGCAGGATGGGGGGGATCATGCAAAGTCATGGATTAGATGGGGGAGATGGGAAAGATGGTGGTAGAAAGTGTTTGGATGGAAGGATGGAAAGTGATCAAGATAGGGGGATGTTGTCAGGATCAACATTGGCACATGTTGCGAGGAAGATGGATGATTGGATGTGGAAGATAGAGATAGTGATGGAGGATTTATGCTAGAGGATGGAGGAGATGGAGGGGAAGATTGAGGAGCTGGGAGATGGGCAACGTTGGATGCCATTGTGGATGTTTTTGTTAGATGGATTACATCTTTTTGCTTTGGGATCCACATCATTTTTGTTTTAGCTTTAGTGTGCCTTTGCGGCCATTGGTGGGCATCAGATTGTGCTTTTGCTTTGCTAGGCCTTTGTGGCCATGTGATAGATTTTGCTTGGACTTTGCTAGGTTTTCGGAGCCATTGGGGTGCTTTAGCATGCCTGATTGGCTCTTTGCTGGGCCTTTGCGGCGTATTTGATTGCCTGATTGGAGCTTGCATTGATTGACCATGTCGATTAGACTGGACATGGTAATCATCATTGGGCCTTTGCAGCCATTGGGATGCATTAGATTTGGCATTTGCTTTGATGGGCCTTTGTGGCCAGTGGTTTGCTTTGGCTTGCTTGATCAGATTTTTCTTTGATTGTGCATGTCGATTAGACTAGACATAACAATCCTGGGATTTTTGTGGATATTTCCCTTTATTCATGCGCGATATGGCATCCAAGTTGCGGGGAGCATTGGAAGGAATATGAGGAGGTGTGTGAGATGGAGGAAATTTGGATGGAGAGATGGAAGGAGATTGGTAGATAAGATATGTGGACATGTGCCGTTGTTGATCTTGACTAGGGATGTTTGGATGTTGGATGAAAGACTGAGTAGGATAAGATGGGGGATGATATTTTGGGATATAAGGTCCCAAAATGGATTTGCTGGGTAACGGAGATGCACTGAAAGACTTTGGGACATAGGGACCCAAAATGGATGGGGAGGATGAAGGAGGAATATGATAGGTTGTCCTTGATTGTAACGATGGAGGAGGAGGAATTGCATTGTGGTTCTTGGAAGATGTTTTGTTGGTTTTGTAAGGATGTTTAAATTTTTCTTTAGCTGTACCAACGTTTCTGGAGGAAGCGCCCTTTGCTGATGTGGAAGAAGTGCCATCATCTGGTGTGCAACCGATTCCACAGCCTTTCGGATGTTTCTTGCCTTGAATGGGCTGTATATTTCCCTGTTCGTGAGTGCCAAGGCCTTTGCCTTGATAGTTCCATCTTTTCAACATTTTATCCAGACAAGGATATTTTTGACTTGGGGTGAATGACAAACAACCATTTTCTGGTTCCCTGATGGAAGATAAGAAGCTGATGTCTTCTTTTTCAAGTGGTTTACCTTTGACAAATGTTAGTGACCCAAGAGGATAGAGTGACGGCAGCTGGATAGTTTGGTTAGGAGGATCCTCAAGAGGAGAGGATAGGATGTTGGGATTTTGACTAGGATTGGGGGATGGTATTGGATCTTTAGTTGGAGAAACTGGGATGATAGGATCTTGGATTGGAGGAATTGGGATTGTAGGATTTTGGATTGAAGGTGATGGAGGCAATAGAACATGCGATGGGGGAAGTAAAGGGGTTGGATCTTGATGTTCTTCTATAGATATTTCAACATGCTTTTGGTCCAGATCTTGACACGATGGGATTTGTTTAGATAGAGGATTAGTGGATATATGGATGGACTCTTCAAAGGGGCGGAATGAAAGGATTGGAGACTCTGCTGCTGGGGTTTCTAGAAGAAGGAAGAACTCTTCAGATGGTATGGATAAAAGGATGGAAGATCTTTCAGCTGCAATGTTAGGAAGAGGGATGAACTCAGGAAACTCATTAGGTATGCTTTGGATAATGCTAGGAGGAGATGATTCTGGGGATTGGATAGATACTTCAGACGAAAGGAACTCAACGATGATAGGAGATGGAAGAGGATCAACGGTTGGGATGTATGGAAGATAGATAATAGATGGGAGCGCTGGATGGGCCTCATCAAAGATGGCTCTACATGAAGGATTGCTTGGCTTTTCAATTTCAGGCGTGGGTTTTGCTATTGGCTCTTCCTTGGGTTCTGTTATTGGTTTCTTTGGAGACTTTTGTGGTGAAGAAGGTTTGGAAGGTGGAGGAGATGGGGAACTTGGATGGTCTTCGCATGAAAGTGGGGTTTGTGCTTGGGTAGATGTTTGCGAAGGAGGAGAGAAAGAAGGGAACACCCATGAAAAAGATGATTTTGAAAAGGGAGCTTTGGGTTTTGCTTGAGGGGATGATGTGGCTGCAGCGGTTTGAAGGGATGATGGTGCTGAAAAGATGGGGGTGATGGTTTGAGGTACAGGTTTTGGAGTGGGTTGAGGGATGAACTCTGCTGGTGGGGAAAGATTTTTGGTAATGTGGTTTGGAAGAGAGGATGGTGGTTTGGGACAGGATGGAGGATTGGGGTTTGGAGCAGAAGATGGTGATTTGAGACAGGATGGAGGATTGGGGTTTGGAGCAGAAGATGGTGGTTTGGGAAAGGATAGAGGTTTGGTGAAAAGGATGGGAGGACTAGAATCTTGGATTTCAGAATTTTTTGGAGGATGGGTAGATGGAGGCCTTAGGTAGGGGAAGTAGCGTGAAGCGTTTCTAAGGGATGATGGCGATGGAGAAATGACCATAGCAGAAAGTGGAGGCCTAAAAGGAGTATATGGAAGAGGTGTAGGTTGAAGACAAGGATAAGTTGGGGATGGATAAGATACTGGGGTTGCTTTGCCAAGGACATGAAAAGGAGTGCTAGCCTTGCCGAGGACATGAAAGGGAGTGCTAGGAGATAAGCGCGAAGGCATGGTTGGCTAGATTGGAGGAATGATGGAACGCTGGGGGTTGCTTGGAGGAAACTGGCTGTAATAGGCATCATGGTCTACAAGACCTTCATCATCATTAGGATCGATTGGAGGGAGAGGAGAGATATCATAACCAAACTCATTATAGATTTGAGACATGCTGACTTTGCGAATGAGTTGGATAAGGAGGAAGGATGAAGATGGTTTGGAAGACTAAGACTCAGATTGGGATGACTGACGGAAGCAGACAGTTTTCTAGAAGAAGACAGACAAAGGGATGGGAGATGACCAAGTTTTGGGATGGCTGCTCTGATTGTCCTTCGAACCAAGTTATAGATTTGCTTGATGTTTTTCCATTGGCAAAGGATTTGATAAAAGCAATCTTCACAAAGGACAAAGCAACTTTGTGAGATACAAACAAGATAAAAGACTCTGATAAATGCTTTCGAAAAAGTGTATGTTTGACAAATGTTTTCACGGGTCTTTGACTGTCAAGCACTTCAAACAGATCTACTGAAGGAAGGTGAGTATCAAAATCGCTTGCCCACAGCTTGGTATCCCCCAGAAGGGAATACAAATGGTGAGTAATCTTGAGGCGACCCGATAAACCCCTTGGAATCGGTCCTTGCACAAGGATTTTGATACTTTCGGATGTAGATAGGGTAGCTTCTAGTTTATCAAGTTTTTAATAGTTCTGTGGTGTCTCCATACCCGGTTATGCTGATCATCCGTGACTCACTTAAGAGCCTTGCCAATTATGCTGGGGGAGAGGAATGTTTACCATCCCCAGACACGTGTTTGGCACGAACGCCTGGCGATTAGGAGATGTAAGTGATTCTTTTGGACTTCACTTATTTGTATACCGGCCGGAGGGGATACCGGTTTGAGGTCGTTCTCCGAGGAGGAAGCGCTTCTCCTTGGACAGGCCTCGCTAAAAGTAGAACAAGTGAACTTGTCCAAGTTCAAATGTTCCACGTTGCTTACTCTAACAAGGATTATGCAAGAATTGAAAAACTCCTACATGCACATCAAGCAGATTTTGTTCATTTTCCCAAATTTGATTAAGTGATTTTTGAACCTTGAAATGAAGACACTCGTGATTAGATTTTGATTTGTTTTTTTTCCTCAAAATGTAAATGAATTGAACGTTTGCAAGTTCTTTTCTTTTGTGCATTCAAGATTTGATTAGCGAGTTGATTTAAGAACTTTGAAAAAGCTTTGTTTTGTCCCTTAGATCACTCAAGATTGAATTTGTTTGCTTGCTTTGGAAACTGAAACAGATGAGGGAATAGAGTTGTTTGTTCCTTTAGTGCATTCGAGATTTGGTTTGCTTTTCAAATTGACAATGACACTCTAGGACCTAAGTTCATTTCCTTAAGTTTCATTCAAGATTGAGTTTGACCTTTGCTGTAATAAAAGAAATGAAAAAAACCAGTCCTAAGCAACTCAAGACAAAAACCAAAAGCGACACTGTCCAGCTTATAGGCGACGCTGGAAAGTGCAGAGGCGACATTTAATTCCTACAGGTGACATTCTGTACCTCAAAAGGTGACAGATAAAAAACCAGAGGCGTGATTTCTTTTGTTACAAGCGTGATTTCATTACAAGAAGATGACAGAAGAGAATTCTGGGACGTAACAGAAGTTATCGATCACAGGAAAATCTCAGTTATGCAGGCGTGAAAATAGAGCTTATAGGCGTCATTTCTTTCCTCAAAGGCGTGATTTAATTTCATGAAGGCGTGACTGAATTGTTTGTAGGCGACATTTCTTTTGATGAAGGCGACATTTCTTTGTTTGAAGGCGACATTTAATTGCTGTAGGCATCATTTCTTTTCATGAAGGCGACATTTCTTTATTTCCTGCAAAATACAAGCATATAAAGCATAATTTCATCAAAATGATTGTGGTTTGAGTCCCACCGGGCGTGCCAGAATGTAGACTAGGATTTGAGAGTGCACCTAAACCTGTTTTGAAGGCCAAAGACAAATAAACGTCATGGCATATAATCAAATCAAATTTAATGGTAAACAAACTAAAATCAAAGCCACCTCAGTTTAAGCTTAAAACGGATGCGCCCATGCACCGTTTGATATGCTTAGATATAGAGGGATGTGGGTGTGCAAACTCAAGCACTTGGAGCATGCAAAATAGGATGATTTGAGGATCAAGAAGACCCAAAATGACACAAAATAGGTATGAGGAACCTATTTTGCCTCAAAGGCCTCAAGAACACACAAATATGCAAAGCTAAATAAATGAACCAAGATTAAAACAAGAAATGAATCTATGTTAATCCATTTAAGCTAATTTAGATATGATTTAAGCTTGAAAATGATCTAAAAAAGATGAGTTTATGCTTATGCTAGAATGAAAATGACATTATGACTTTTCTATTGAGTTTGAGAGTTGAGAGATGAGAGAGGATTGTTTGCTCAAAGAAGTGAGGCTATTTATAGGAAAAGGGAAGGTCTTGGGTTAAAAAGATGAGTCAGAGTTAGGGCTAAGGTTAGGGTTGAGTCAAGGACAAGTGTCCTGACAAGTGTCAAGGGAGGATTGAGTTGAAAGTTTGAGGGCATGTGCACAATTTGGTAAATGTGCCCAAGGCTAAGAGGTGGCAAGGAAGGGATAAGAAGGTCTTAAATGCATAATGAATGCATGTAAGAAAGATAAGGAAGGCTTAAATGCATCCTTAAATGCATTTGCAAGAGGTGGCCAAGAGGTGGCCATCTTTGTTGACTAAGGAGGATGACTAAGAGGAGGTTAGCATAAGTTTTGGTAAACCTTTTGCTAATGGAATGTGACAAGATTAGAAAAGGGATTAGGATTAGGATTAGGAGAAAGGGATGGGCAAGTGGCTTTTGGTAAGATTTAGATATTTATTAAAGGTAAATTTAATAAATATTAAATATCTAGGCTTAGGGTTTGAAGGGACTTGATTAGGGATTTGACCCATTTAGAGGAAGGTTTAGGACTTTCTAGAAGAGTTTAGTGCTCTTTAGAATTTTGGCCAACTTTGGGATAAAAAATAAATTAAAAATAAATTAATTTATTTTTGAAGTTTTTTGGTCAATTTATTAATTAAATAATTAATAAATTAGGGATAATGTCCAAATGACATTTTTAGGCTAGATTCCTTAATTAAAGATTTTTAATTAAGAGAGAGGGATTTAATGCCATAAAAATAAATTAATTAATTAAATAATTAATTAATTAATTAATGATGATGTCATCAAGGATTTTCAGAAAACAAAAATAATTTATTTTTTGAAGGATTTTTCGGTGTCTACAACATGAAGTCACAATCAAAATATCGATCTCATATATATCAAAAATGTTGAAATGTGTCAGGGGTGCACTACTGGCACAATGTACAAAAGAATGAGCTCTGGAAAGCTATCAGAATCAAAATAGTATATCAGTGATAAAAAAGAATAGAATATATCAAAACATGACCACAGGAATCAACTCTCAGCATGCTCCTTGGTATCTGGTGGAGTAGGCGGTGGTGCATTTGGTATGACCTCTACCCTCGGTGCCCTAGCTCCCTCTGAGGCTGCCATGTACTCAGAGTATGTAGGTACTCTCTGCTCAGCAGGAACAACAACATAGTATGCAGACACATAATAGGAGGCCCATGAGGTTTTATGGGTCACCTCTGTCTGTAGTCTCTGAACCTCTGAGTGAAGCTCTACATGAAGCTCAGTGCACTGCCTATCTGCCTCCCGAAACCTCTCCTCCCATCTGGCGCTCTGTACCTTCAGGTCCCTGACCTGAGCTCTGAGCTGTCTAATCATCTCTGATGAAGTTAGAGGAGTAGTAGGCCCTGCTGCAGCTACTGGCATCTCTGTATCCTGTGCTGGCTGCTCTAGCTGCTGTCCAGTGGTCTCTGATCTACGCACCTTACGACGTCCAACCTCCACACCCAAATCAAAAGTGGTGTCTATCTATGTGGGATCTGCATCACCACCTGCAAACTGCTCACCTGCCAACACCTCATCTGTCACATTGACACTTCCCAAAGTACCCCTCTCACCCTTGGATCATCTATGTGACCCTGTGGATGTACCTATGGGAGAAGTAGAAGGACGAGGAGGCCTCATATGCCCAAATGATCTCTGCAATGGAGTTGTCGCTCTCTATCTGGGTGGTGTAGGATGCACTGCCTATGGTCTCGGGCCCTGTACCATAGGAACACTTGTAACATCCATCACCTCCTCCATGGAGGGTATCAACTCCGTAGGATCTGAGAATCTGTGAATGGGATGATTTGCAAGCCACGCAATGTATCCATCTGTCACTCCTGCATCGACAACCTATGGCTGGTAGTCCCAACCACTGCCTATAATAGCACTGTACTCCTCTGCACATAAGGAATAGGAGAGCCTCATTGTCCATCTGAGCCTGATCTCACGCACAATGCGAGCATATGCAGTGTACTCTCATGGGGTATCCTATCTACGTCCATACTGACGCCACACTCTGCTAATCAAAAATCTCTCCAGAACAGTGGGATAGCAGCCAATAAGCACTCGACTCTGAAAAAGAAAACTATACTGCTCCCTTGCAATGGGCCAGACCTCTATCTACAAATATGGCCTCCAATGAACAAAAGTCATGTCATCTAGACATCGCCGGAAGTACTCGGTATGACCCATACGGACCTGTGTGATATAACCAGCATATGTATATATCACTGGCTCCTGTGGCTGCCGCTGTGTCTAAAAAACTGGTCTCAATACTGGGATATGCTCCCAGGCCCATATCTGTAATACAAGAGCTTCTGAAGCAAAGCTCTTGCAATCCTGATACACGATCTCATGCATCTCTGAAAACATATGTGCCAAGAGGCACTGACCCCAGGCAAGCTCAGTGGCTGTAGCCATAAGAACTGCTACCATCGAAGCCCATCCCATCAAAAATTTGTTCTGCTGACGGCCTGGCATGATGAGCTCCCCGATCATACCCTCAATAATGCACTCTAAACGGTGTGTCTGACCATATCTCTGTACAAGGGTCTCCCAGGAAATGGACCCTGTCAACTATGTATCATCTCCAAACAAACGCCTAAAGGCATGAAGACCACCCTGACCAGAACTCACATACTCAGGACGCCGACTCCTATGAAATGGAATGCGCAGTATCCTGTAGATGTCCTCTGGCGTCACGATCATCTCTCCAGTAGGTAAATGAAATGTCTGTGTCTCCGAATGGAATCTCTCAATCAAGGCAATCAAAAGGCCATGATTTACCCTAATGTCAGGTAAATGAATCAAATACTTGAATCCACAGGCAACAAGATGAACCCTCATCAGGTCCAGAAGTGCGACACATAATCTTTGGGTAGCCAGGTATGAATGTCAGACATGTACATCTGGATATGTCACCTATATCATACAAAAATAGGGCATTCTATCAGAAATTGGGTTCAATAACAGGCTAATAGTACAGAAATTGGACAATTAGGTACTTCAGAGGGTAGGTCAACCAGTCTAATATCAGCATCAGGCATCAGAGAAGTCAAAATTTGGCCCTAAAAGTCAGTTTTCAACACTCTATTTTTCATACGACAGTCCAGACTGGCATCAAATGTCGTACGACATTCCACAGAAAACCAAACGACAATACATGGTCATACGACATTGCGCCTGGGATCATACGAGTTTCGAGGGACCCGGTGAAATGTCGTACGACACAAGGGTCCCTCTCATACGACACTTGGGTATACTTGAAACGACAATGTGCATTCAAATGGAATGTCGTACGAGTCTAGTATGGGACTCATACGAGTTTTCACACATGCAAAAATTAAAAAAGCAAAACGCGCACGAAATTTTTTTTAAAATGCTATGAAACATGAAAAATTTGCATTTTCAGAGGGGCACAAAGGTCCACCTACTGGATGTCAATACTGTCGGGGTCTTTGGTATCTCTGGCTGGGCTCAAATTGATGTGAACTCATAGGAACCTTCAGATCTCGTTGTTCTACCATTTTCTTGCTCAGAGGGCTCCGCACAATTTCCAAAGTCAAATGGTTGAAATAAATTGAAAATGACCCTTCAGGCCTTTATATAGCATTTGACCTAATTTTCAAAAGTGCTCCGTTTTTCATGAAAATTGCACCCCTGGCTAATTTCGACGTTCTAAATCCATTTTCAGGATCAAAATTCAAATTTGAGATCATTTAATATGTCAAAATTGGGATTTAAAATTTTTTGGGCCCAGGACAGTCTACTGCTTGCATATTCGACCTTCAATCATCATAGAAATCTAGTATTCAACTTAACTGATTATCTTACATCAAACTATCAAAATTTCAACTTGGTCAACTATGGTCAACTCATAGTTTAACCTAGTCAAACTTGGTCTTTTAGGACCTTCTAACGATGCAGAATGCGTTCTTGAACATGTATAACCACTTTTCAAATCAATTAGCATGCTTCTAAACCATATCACACTGACTTCTCTTGTCAGATTTCAATTTTAATCCCGAAGGGGGCATGGTATTGCACATCATTCAAAGTCTGTAAATCAAATTCTATCAATCTTTCCTCAATAATCAAGACAACAACCACGTCTAGTTGCTGATTCATCAAAAGACCTCATCGCTCGGGGCAAATCTATCATCACTTGGGGCATATCAGATTCATCAAGATCCATACCAATCTGGTATTCTCCTAATATTGTAAACTGTATCAGTTTTGGCAACCATCAGATCATAGTGTTCTTTCCTTGGTTCTTCAGAAACTGAAGGATTCGGATGTGATACCTGCTAGTTCTGCTAAGACAATCGAGTCTAGAACCGGTCACTCACTTCTTCACAATCATAAGGTTTGGAATCAAGCGTTTTGACACTTTTTCGCAATCATAGGTTCATTTTCTGTTATAGTGAACATTATCTTTGGTCATTCAGGACCTATTATCTCCATATCAAATCAATATAAATCAGCTTCTGTCTCATATCAATTATCAATTTTGAATCAGTTTCATATCTCTATCAAACACAGACTATCTTTGAACCACTTTGCTTCGCACAGTAATTCAAAGAGGGGCAAAATGTAATACCCCAAAAATGGGCTATAAGTTCATTAATCTTCTATATCAACAATTCGAATGAAATCGACATCAAAGTCCTAACCTAAGGCACATCTAAACATCATCGAATCCTAATTGATTATCTTAAATTCTGCATCGGGGAATATTCCTAGCAATATTCCTAATTATCTTAATTATCTTTAATTTAATGATTATTTGGTGATAAATCACATTTATCCTAAGTTTGATTAATTGAATATTTTCATATTTAATTAATTAGATTTAAATATTTGCCACTTAATTATTTAATTAAATTTAATTCTATCTATTATTAATTGTATTATTTAATTTTGACAATAAATCCAATATCCTATGAATAATTGATTAAATTCTTATTTAATTAATTAAAGTAAGTTGTCATTATTTAACAATATAGTTTTTAATAAAAGTTTGATTAAATAATTGATTAACCCATAAATCAATTATTTATTTTCAAAAATCAGTTAAGTTGGAAATAAATCACTTTATTATTAAATTAATTCATAAATAAAACATGCACAATCATAAAAGCAGACAACTATCAATTATCAATTAAAGCTAAACTCTATTTTGAGTTAAAACTTAGTTTTTGCATGTTTTTGTGAATTAAATTATCTTTATTATCAAATAACTCAAAAATCAAGCTGAGTTAATCTGAGTGATTTATGGCTTTTATCCATGCACCTCTAAAGCCCTGAATTTCTATAAAACCAAGCCTCGGCTCATCTCAAAGCATCTCATATTTTTGCACAATCACGCTGGAGAATTGCAATTGGAAGGATCAAAGTTTATTGTGAATCAAGGCTATTGTGAGATCAATTTATTTTTTTTACATTCATTTAGATTCTTTTTCATATCATTGTTAGATCATTTTAGCATATCAATTTCCATATTAGCATAGATTCATATAAGTTTTCCATTATTATTGCATAGAAAATATAGATTAATTGCATTCATATTTCATATCAGTTTTGCATCCAAATCCTTCATTTAGGTGTCGTCTAGGTCACTGATCTCGATAACAATCTGAGAACATCGATCTCACACCTACTAGAAGGCAGTAAATCGCTTGGTTACATTAGATTTCAATTTTGCATGATTTTGATTATAGCTAACCTCTAATGTTTTACTGAAGTGTTGTGTCTACAGATCAGGTACAATTTTCACACACACACTAGGAAGTCCCCATGACCCCTTTTGACACATTGGAATGCTTGAGTGTGTCTAAAGGGGTCATGGGGACTTCCTAAGGGTCATAACGTGTGATAAGGTGTACTGGGACCCCTAGGAAGTCTCGGTAACCCCTTTCAACATACAATTTAAATATTATGATCTATAAAGTTTATATATTAATACACACACACACACACACACATATTTGAACCCTCAAGTGTGTCCAAAGGGGTCCTGTGACCTCTTAGGACACACTTGAGGGTTCTAATGTGTCCAAAGGAGACATGGGGACTTTCTAGGGGCCCTAACGCATGATAAGGCATACTAGGACCCCTATGAAGTCCCCATGACCCCTTTTGACACATTTGAACCCTCAAGTGTGTCCGAAGGGGTCCTAAAACCCCTTCGGACACACTTGAGGGTTCCAATGTGTCAAAAGGGGTCATGGGGACTTTCTAGTGTTCCTAGTACGCCTTAGAACACATTAGGACCCCTAGGAAGTCCCCATGACCCCTTTTGACACATTGGAATGCTTGAGTGTGTCTGAAGGGGTCATGGGGACTTCCTAGGGGTCCTAACATGTGATAAGGCGTACTGGGACCCCTAGGAAGTCTCGGTAACCCCTTTCAACATAAAATTTAAATATTATGATCTATAAAGTTTATATATTAATACACACACACACACACACACACATATATATATGATATTCTTATATAAAATATATATTAATATATAATTATATCTATAATACATATTAATATATATATATATATAATATTTACATAATACCCCTTAAACGTTATATATATATATATATGTGTGTGTGTGTGTGTGTGTGTGTGTGTGTGTGTGTGTGTAATTTGTACATATAAATATATATAAGTTCGTTAAATATATTTATATACAATACAAATTAATATATAAAAAATAGACTAATATAAAATATTATACTATAAAATATATATGACATACAATTTAAATATTCTAAGATATTATAATACAAAATATTTTAATATAAAATATATATTAATATATAATTATATATAAAAAAATATATTAAAATATTTACATAATACCCCTTAATACCCTTTAAATGTTATATATATATAATTTGTACATATATTTATATAATATAAACGTTAAATATAATTATATACAATACATATTAATATATAAAAAAATATATTAATTTATAAAATATTATAATATAAAATATATATGACATACAATTTAAAACCCCTAAGATATTATAATATAAAATATATATATATATATATATATATATATATATATATATATATATATATATATATATATATATATATATATATATATATATATATATATATATATATAATACATATTTAAACATTATATATAAAAGTTTAATTTTTTCATTTACTCCCGCCGTTTTTTCAACTCGAAAATATTGGTTACCCAATTAGGCTTGTGCTTTAGTGTCATTTTTGCCCAGGTGTACTGACACCCAAGCCTACTAAAAAGTCAACATACATTTTCATGCACTTTTGGACGAGTGAAAAGTAGATTTTTTTACATTGCCACTTTTTGGCCCCTCATGATCTTGCACATATCCACATCAAACCTGTTCTTTGAGGGCTCAATGTCAAAGATGCCTTTTATGTTGTGTTTAATGACAATGCTTGTCATTTGTTGTTTTAGTTTGCTTTATTTTGAAACATTGCATTTGTTTACTTCCTGATATTGTAAAATACTATTTTGATCACTGCAACTATGTATTGAAGCACCTTGCTATCCTATACTTTGGAATGCTTTAATACATTGATGACTATTTGGAAAGTATTTGGTGGCACTAAAATACAAATTATTTGTGTCACTATTTCTTTTCTCTATGATTGATTATAAATATCATGGTGTTTTATGGCACTTTCATTAATTGTATCATGGTCGTGCTCTACTATTGTACTTAACCTTTAACATGTCTCCAATGATTACAATGACTTGCACATGCTTGTACCTTATGGTTGTTCCATCTTCTTATTGTGATTGGTTTTGATATAAGGTGTGATATGTCAATGTCTTCTTATTGTATTTATTCTATTAGGACTTCAAACTGAGTGACATTTCCTTTTCACATGAGCATAGAATTCAAAATTGCCTCTATAGAAGAAATTGTTCATTAATAGTAGATAGATGTGTTTTTCCCTATGATCTCATGATAATGGCCATATTCAATAACTCTATAACATGATGGTTGTTCCTTTTAAGAGAGATGGTTGTTCCATTGTTCTAAAAACTACACTTTGTTGTCCTTTTGACATGATAGCATTATATGTCAGAAACTTTGAGGTTCTCTTACCTTTTGTATGTCATGGCTTCACCTCTATGTAGCTAAATCTCACTCTGAAAATGATCTTCTTTTAGGAAACAATGAAAATCCTCTATGGGTTCATACTTATTGTGACTTCCCATGGTGCACTATCATTGCTTGTACACTATAATTTTCCAATTCTTTTAAATTGTCACTATCTTTGAAAATTAATGCCATATGTTGCTTACATTTGATTCAATTTCCATATTAATTACTCTCTTCAGTTGTATTAGGAACCTTTTCCTTAAGCATGTGTGATGCAAACCTAGATATGGATGAGCATTAATGCTCAATTGAATGATACGTTCCCATAAAAAATGTGAACTCCTATTAATCTACAAACTCTCATGTTAAACAACTACAAAATAAAGTCAACAAGTTAGATAACTTAATTTTAACTTTGGTTGTGTTAACATAACTATGTTGACTTTATTTTGTAGTTGTTTAACATGAGAGTTTATAGATTAATAGGAGTTCACAGATACTAGTGTGTCGTAGTTTCCCATCTATAACTAGTGAGATGCACATAACTCATGTACCTCATGCTAGTGTGCTTGGATACCTTGTATACACTATTTTTCATTAGACTAGACATTATCCAAATAGTGAGTATTTATATAAAGTGTTATAACACACAGACGGTCCTCCTTTTACACCAATTAATAATAGTGTCAACCCTCACAGGCGGTTGGATAATGTCTAGTCTAATCCAAGCACACTAGCATGAGGTACATGAGTTATGTTCATCTCACTAGATATATATGGGCATTAATACTCAATTGAATGATACATTCCCATAAAAATGTGAACTCCTATTAATCTACAAACTCTACTGTTAAACAACTACAAAATAAAGTCAACATAGTTCCTTTAACAAAACCAAAGTTAAAATTAAATTATTCAAAAAAGGGTTTGTGTTTTGAGTTAATTGGTTTATGTAACTAAATGACAATAACCATTGTAACGACCCACTGTTAGACCATTCCAAATGACCCTAATCTAACTTGATCAACTAGATTAGAGTGTCTCTATGACAGTCGATAGTGCTGGAGTAGAGTGGTTAAAGTTTGTTAAAAGATTTAGTTTGAAGACAGTGAATTCTATGTAGAACGGCCTTGACCTAAATCCAATAACCGTTTGAAGGGAGGAACATAGTTGCAGGCTTAAAACCAGAGAGAGATTGTGATCCTAAAGGGAATCAGGAATTAGGAAGATAGTAGCATGAGGTACATGAATTATGTTCATCTCACTAGATATAGATGGGCATTAATGCTCAATTGGATGATACGTTCCCATAAAAATGTGAACTCCTATTAATCTACAAACTCTCATGTTAAACAACTACAAAATAAAGTCAACATAGTTACTTTAACACAACTAAAGTTAAAATTAAATTATTCAAAAAAGGGTTTGTGTTTTGAGTTAATTGGTTTATGTAAATCTGTTTTGTGTTATACCCGTATGGATCAATGGCAAGGTTTTAGTCTCTATAACCTGCGTGGATAGTTCTTGTTTATATCCCTATTTCATATTCAGTTTTGAAAGTATTGAAAGTATTGAAGTTGACTAATTCTAGCTCAGGTATAGTTAAATTGTCCTTGCTGCCCTAGAATGACATCATTTTTCAAACCATTGATTGCAAACTTTTTTTAAGTACTTGAATCTACAATAGAACAATAGTGGTGAATGTATGATTATTATAATCATATGACTATATGTTATAATATTTATGTAATAAATGTAGTAACGATGGTGCGGTGCATTATTGATATAGGCTTGATGGCTCTTGTCAATGTGCCAAATTATCAATGTGGTGGTGGGCAGTGTGCGTTGAAGACTTCACGAACACAGAGTAACCTTGAACGACAATTTTGGTGCTGCCCAAATAGAAAAAAGGTTGCTAATGTGTATATATTTAATGTTTCTAATGTAAATACTTTTCATTATATTATAAGAACTAATGTAGATTGGGCATCACAGGGAAATAATGGTTGCGGATACTTGAGTTGGGTCGATGAAAACTCATCTACATCTATCTACCCATCTCCACGTGTCAGGCTATGACAAATTCTAAAATTATATTTTTACAATGCCTTCTCTATATTGTAATCGCATATCTTTGTTGCGACCATATGCATAGATTAACTTAGGAATTAGTTAGTTTAGTATTTTCATATTGTAACTAATATTTTAATGTGGATATGATGTAACTTCTCTTTGCCTCAAGTGCACATATATATGGTTTACATCTTTTTTTAGAATAATTCTTCATGTTTATGGCTCAAGTGAGCCCCAATCTCCTATCAATCACATGATTTAACGTATAGTGTTTTCTTGGTTATTCCATTTGTTCCTTGACCTTTGAAGGCCATTTGGTAATTTCAACTACACCTAAGGATCCATCAATAGTTGTGGACAATAGGATTCATGTTTCAATGCCCAAGCTGTGAGATGGGAAAAGAGAGGAAAGAAGAGTGGAAAGAAGATGATATTCCTGAGATCATGGATCATTTTCAAGCTTCAGTGAGGCTTTGTACCATGCACTGTTCGCAGATTTATACGCAATGCTAATTTAGGTTGGAGGTAACCTACATGTGTCATGTAAACAACATGGTTGAATGCAATCTCTTTTGCGCATTTTCAAGATTTTTCCCACCAATACAAGCATAAATAACGCATTGAACATAATCTAAGAACACTGCGTGGTATGAAATCTCGCTGAAGTTTGAAATACAAGAGTAGGTGAGATGGATCCCCCACATGATAGAGGCCGTAGGGATACTCCTCCCACCCATTAGTGATCTTTATATCTATATCAAGTAACATATTTCAAAGTTTTCATAGGTTGCAGGACACATCATAGGCAACAAAGGCCAGACTGCAAAAGATTTCACAATAGCTGACAAACATAATTGTAGGCATCATGGTCACAATTTTTTGGAGACAACGTAATTGAGTTGTATACCTAGACGATAGAGAGAAACTTTCACTCCTTCGATTCCAAGTTGACACAGTGGGATCCAAAGACCATAGATAAGGAATAAATTTAGAGAGTGGAGGAGGGCCATAATGACCAAAATAATATAGGATGAACCTCAAGTTAAATGAGGCAACTGCAAACATTTTAATACATTTTTATTATTAAATAATGAAATTTGCATATTATAGTGTTCACATATATATGTAAATTTCATTATTTAATAATAAAATGCTATTAAAATGTTTGCAGTTGCCTCATTTAACTTGAGGTTTGTCCTATATTATTTTGGTCGTTATGGCCCTCCTCCACTCTCTAAATTTATTCCTTATCTATGGTCTTTGGATCCCGCTGTGTCAACTTGGAATCGAAGAGGAGCTGAAGTTTCTCTCCTATCGATCTAGGTATACCACTTAATTATGTTGTCTCCAAAAAATTGTGACCATGATGCCTACAATTATTTTTCTTAGCTGTTGTGTCCCAGGACCCCTTATGACCCTTTACGACCGTTTACAACCTCTAAGAATACATCTTAGAGGTCTTAAAATGTTGTAAAGTGTCATAAGAGGCTCCTAGGAGGGGCCAGATGAGCTTCCACCTTCACATGGTTGGCCCTGTTAAGTAGAGAATGTTAATTAAACTATTCTCGAAAGAAAGAGAAGCTCAATAATTTAAGGTCTCAATCCCGAACAAATTAAATTAGACTTAATAAGCCTCTTATTGTAGTTTGTAATAAGATTGATTTGCAACCACTAGAGACTACTCTACAAGCTTGAAGAAGTGGTATATTTTGGCAAATGAAGAGTGGAAAGAAGATGATATTCCTGAGATCATGGATGGACACAATGTTGTAGACTTTATTGATCCAGATATCTTGCAGAGGCTTGAAGAACTGGAGAGGGAAGAAGGGCTTAGGATGGCAGCTAAGGGTGATGAGGATTTCACAATAGCTGACAAACATAATTGTAGGCATCATGGTCACATTTTTTTGGAGACAACATAATTGAGTTGTATACCCAGACAGAGTGCAACTTTTGCACCTCCGATTCCAAGTTGACACTGCGGGATGGAGAACAACTTGGAACCTGAGGTGCAGAAGTTTCTCTCCATCGTCTGGGTATACCACTCAATTATGTTGTCTCCAAAAAAATGTGACCATGATGCTTACAATTATGTTTCTCAGCTGTTGTGTCCCAGGGCCCCTTATGACCCTTTATGACCATTTACGATCCCTAAGAATACATCTTAGAGGTCTTAAAATGTCATAAAGGGTCATAAGAGGCTCCTAGGAGGGGCCAGATGAGCTTCCACCTTCACATGGTTAGCCCTGTTAAGTAGAGAATGTTAAACTATTCTTGAAACAAAGAGAAGCTCAATAATTTAAGGTCTCAGTACAAGCACTAGAATTGAGTTTTTTGGCATGGGCTGGAAAATTTTTGTATATCAACATGCGATAGATTTTGGGCAAAAACCTCTATCGGCATGTTGATATACAAAAATTTCCCAGTCGTGCCGAAAAACTCAATTCTAGTGCTTGTACTACATGATTGGTGCCAAAATAGGGCTCTCCCAATCACTGACTGTGACCCGCTGGCAACAAGCAACAAAATGAGTGTGGACACCTGAAGATAAATATCAGATAGGGGAAAAGCACCTGCAACAATAGAGGCAATAACTATAGATACAAATGAGGATATCCCAAATCCCTAATATAATAAATACGGTGAAGAAAAAGAGTAATGTAGAAATTATTACTATTTTGGAAGATGTAAATCCAACTGAGGAGATACTGAAGAGGATAGATGAATTGATGGTGCAAGCATGTCATTTTGAAGTAAGCAGTAATGAATCTTTAGTTATAAAAAAAGTTCAATAAAGGTTTATATTTTATACTCTTTTATGTCGTGAACTAAAATATGTATTTTTTCTTGTTACAAGATTTTTTTCTTGCTCAATTACCTGGTCATGACATCGCGGTGAGGCCGATAGTAGCATCATGTAAAATAGTAATAATTTTTGCATTGATTCTTTTTAGTTTTTTATTCACCATATTTATTATATTAGGGATTTCTGGGATATCGTCATCCGTATCTACAACTATTGCCTCTGTTGTTGTAGGTGCTTTTCCCCTATCATGAACATCAAATTGTGACAAAAAATATCAGTAAAACTATCATAATAACTCCATGAATGTTGTTTTAAGTAATTATCTATGAATTTTGTGTATTAATATTGAATTATATGTCATGTTAATGAATATTGTTATGTGTTAATGGGGGAATTTAGATTGATGTTAGGGGGAGGGGGGGTGAGGCTAGATGAGCTTCCACCTTCATGTGGTTGGCCTTGTTAAGTAGAGAATATTAAAGTATTCTTGAAACCAAGTGAAGCTCATACTAACATACCTTCATTATTTAATCAATTTCATTCATTCTATGTCTTTTCTCATAAGTGCATTTTGAATGTGTCATTGTCAGGAAACTATCAAATAAAAAAACTAGAAGGGCCAATAGTCAACTTCTCATTGTCATTGTCTGGCATGATTTGACTTCATTTTGTGTAAGTATTCTCGTATTGAATGAGTCAAATTGTCTTGGCCTAATGTGGATTATTTCATTGGTTTGTGTTTTTGAGTAGGTGAAGTGTTAAATCAGTTCCTATCTTCTATTCTTAATTCATTCAAACTGTAGGAGGGCCTGACAGATATACTCAACATAGAATTGATTGCTAATCTGGGCAATTGAACACACTGAGTCTTTGGCTTGAGAGAAAGAGTTGGGTAATGTTGTTTCTGGAGACCTGTGCAATTGTCCTCAGTGGCCTCTTTTTTTTTAACAGGTATTTTTATATATATGTAGTGTCCATGTCTTTTTTAATACAGATTCTTTTTGTGTATATGCTAGTGCTATGGAACCTAAATAAACAATTATAAATGTAATAGATAATGTCTTCGATGAAGGAATTGATGTACCACATGTAAACCAAAATCCATGCTTAATGCCATTTTGTGCAAAATGAGTTTTTCTATTAGCATATCAGATTTTGTTACACCCTTCATGACTGTAATGTTAAAGTTAAGTATTGATGCAATTTTCTAAAGTAGGCAAGTTTTGTTGTCATTGTTTTTTTTCTAGTGGTTCTGAGGAGATCAAGAATTATCAAGGAAAGATATTGAATTGGAAAGGAAAAGTTTCTAAGAGGTTACAAATATTGAGTCATCGATTAGGTATACTTTGTTTTAAGTAATCACTACCGAAATGGTTAAGTTTCCTGAATTTTTAAAATAAGTCATAATTATTCAGTATCATATTCTTAGTTGCAAGTTGTAGGTCTTCATACCATAAATTTTAGAGTTCAACTCTTACATGGACAAAGTTGTAGGTTATATTGAAACATCTTTTATCTTTTTTGACTCTTTAGTTGTCAGAAAGATTAAATTCACATCCTAGTTGTCATTGTGTTTGGGACATAAATCTTTATTTAACTAAATTAATTATTTTAATATTGAGATAAAAAAAATATACAAATACAGCCTAGACTGGGACTGCATAGAAAACTATCATATGAAGAACTATTGAAATGGCGGTATCAAAGTTCCTTACAAGCAATCCACATATCAAAATGTAGTTGTAGGATTGAAAAAAAAGACAAGATAAAAAAGTTCATAGGCCCATAAAAGACACCCACCAAAATATAGACCATCAATTTATAGAACCCTTGCAAGATATCCCAAGGAATGACTGGTAGTGAAAACCAGATAGATAGAAAAAAGAACATAACCATTTGCTGCCTCACCTGTTTGAGGTAAGCCAAACTCAGTCCAATTCTCTTAGCAATGGTACATAACCATCCAAGTGCAGCAACCTTCAAAGATTTGCAGTGGTAAAGAGAATCCCATATTTTATCAACCTAACATAGTCTTTGGCCACTTTGGCAATGAGATTGCGAGCAATATTGATCTGGCCAAGGGCCAACTTGTAGTGATCTTTATCATATAAAATATTTAGTAGATCTCCATAAAATGGATGCACATCATCTTGGCGGGAGAAATCATCTTAGCAAATACATTCGAAGCAACAACAGAAGAAACAACAACAACAAATACACCACTGACACTTTTCGGGCATATTTCATTGACTCCTCAAAATGAGTAGCCTTTATTTCAGCTACCTCATCACTATCATCCTCATCCATTGCCTCGGGGTTCTCACTTCTTTTTCTTTCACGTACAATATCCTATAAAAGTGTAGAGGAAAGAGAACATGACAAATTGAAATAATAAGATACAAGTTGAGGAAAATTGAATCAAAAAATGTAAAATTCTAACAAACCAGTTCAAAAAAAACCATTAAGAAATTCATAACCAAATCTAGTTTGCAAAAGCCACCGCAATTGAAACTCACCTTCTCAATATTTTTTCTAATAGCATACTTGCAAGCCCGCTAACAAATCTCTATAATATCGGCTCCATTGAATCCTTGGGTATAATAGGCCAATGCCATTAGGTATAATGAAAATTATTTTCTTGGTTGTCATACCATCCATCTCCGTTAACAACTAGTTAAGGACTCTGTCCGTATGACCACCAGCATCCCCAACACTGCTTCCACGCTGCAAACATGCAAACCAATTATGCATCACCAGTCAAAGCCTATCTCTCAAATAATTCAAACAAAATGAAAAAAAACCCACAATTTCACGTTAGAGCAGAGTAGATGGATTGCTAGAGCCTGCTGACAAATCTCTGTAATATCTCATCAATAAATATAATGGATGGGGCATTCTTCTCAGACTCCTCAAAAGCCTTCCGGAGATTGCTTTCACTTTCTCCAACCAACTTTGACATGATCTCAAGTCCATTGATACAAAAAAGAAGGCACCGGTTTCATTTGCCACTACCCTAGCAATTAAAGTTTTCCTAGAACTAGGAGGCCCATAGAGCAGAATACCCTTTGGGGGCTTCACACCAATAGATTTGAAGAGTTGTGGGCATCTAAGAGGAAGCTCTACCAATTCGTGGATCACCAGTTAGAATTAGTTGAGCTAGACTTTCTTTGTTGTTGTTAGAATTTAATCTTTCCTTGGTTATTTATGTATTTAATAGGATAAACCAAGGTATCCTAATGTATTTTGTCCTCTAGTCCAGGTGGGAGGACATGTCATTTTGTAATTTCCTTTATTAAGGAAAATAGATATTCCTCCTTATGAGGAATCCTACACTTGTCTCACACACTAGTGAAATGTGGCATACACAGAATTAGGAGTTACAATGTAACTCCTTTCTCACATCTCTATTAAGAGATGGCTCTCCTCTCTCATTTCATATGAGATTCTTCTTCTTCTTGATTATCATTATATGAGCTTTGCTCTCTCTCTCTCTCTCTCTCTCTCTCTTATTCTTAGGTATTTTTTGTTGCCACATTCATTAATATCACGGAGGTTTTTTTATGCTTCTCCCCCTTAAAAAACTTGTCTCCTTGTTGCTTATTTTTGGTGAATGCTCCTAGTTCTTGCACTAATTCATGGTAATTTTTTCTATTCCTAAGCTCATAGATTAAACAATTTTCTATTTGTCTCTATATTTTGTTATTATTTTAACATGGTATCAGAGCATGTTGGTTTAATTGTTTATTGAGTGTACAGGTGAAGGAGCTACCATATCTTGGAGCACTCCAATATTGGAGACTCTTGAGAGAGTTTGTTGCTAATATTTTTTTGTCTAACTATTGAAGAGAAAAATTGAATTTTTTTGGTTTGACTGGTTTACCGCCAAACCTGGTTGTTCTATTTGATTCATTTGATATTACAATCTTGTTAATATTATACCCTTATATCAAAATTTAATATTATCCTTTAATATTATAATCCTTTTATTTTAGATCAAAATTTAATAATTTAATCCTTTTTTTTAAAAAAAGGAGTTTTTTAGAATTAAGAGTTTCATAAATATTATAGCATTACAATATTAAAAGAACTTCAAAAATTTAAAAGGGATTAAAAGTTTATTCCTTTCTCTAATTTCAAGTTATATCTGTTCATAATATCTTTTCAAAATTGTTATCTTTTTGTTTCTAATTTTGTCACTGCTTGAATACATTTTTTTTCAATTTACAATGTTTAAATAGAAGTTTCTTTTTGCATTGCTCAGTTCGGTTTTTTATTCTTTGCCTTTTTTCCTGCATTCATTGTTTATTCTTTTTGGCTCTATCTGTGCATGTGTTTTTCATTTTCATTGCATGTGTAGAAGTTCAATAATAGTATAGTTTCAATTTTACTTGCGTTAGATAGCTATTATTAGTTCATACGTGTCTCTTTACATGTTTTTTTTGTTTCTAATAAAAAAATAGTGCCGTGTTTTTTTAAATTTTAATTTTTTGCATGTTCACTACCATTTTCAACATCAATTATTGAATAGAGGCTTGTCGTATAGTGAGACTTTCGGTTTATATCTCCTTAGAACTATTTATATTCTTATATTGCACTGTTTCATCTTTGTATGCGTTTGTTTATTCATTTACTCTCCCTGCCTCTTGCTTCCTATTTTGTATCGTTTGCTCTACTTCCTTTGTTTCATACTAAAGTCCACCTTCATGTTTGGGTTGAACGTTTCCATTGATATATTTATTTTTTAAAGCCCGCATATTAGGGTTTTATTTCCTTTTTTTCATTAGTGTTAGGGCAAGTAAAATTCAAAACTTGCAACTCCGATAACTTTTCTTTGCCTAGTTCGAGTTTCGACGAGTTTCTTTTTGTTCGTTCCTTTGTTGGTGTTTTTTTGTCTGGTTGCTAAGTTTAGTTTGTCATTTCTGGTGAGCGGGTGTTTTTGCATGCAGCAAAGAGCCCAAACAGCCTTGGCAGCAGAAGTGAAAACCGCAGATCGACGCTTAAGAGTTATCTCTGGTTGCATGCACTAAACACAGAAGATTCAAAGATCTTTTTTTCATTCGGCTGTGCATGTTTTTTTTAGAATCTTCAGTTAAATTTTGTGTATTGTGTTTTATATGTGTTTTTCATATATCTGTGTAGTGTGTTTAAATTCAGTCTTTTTCTGTTGTTATCTTTGTATCTGATTAGTGGATGATTGTCTAGCAGACTTTGTTATTAATTTTGATTCTCCGGCTGTAGATATCATTATAGCATTATCGTATAACATTATTGTTTAGCATTATTCGCTGTCAATGCTTTGAAGTGACTATGTTGTTATAGCGTTTCTGTTTGCTAAGGTGTGGAACATTTTTTTTCTCTGGCTAGCATCTATGCACTTTTTTGTTGGCACCTTTGTTAGTGGTGCATGATCATCTATTTTATAAGTAAAGAAGTTACAAGGGTGATAGCTCGGTGTTGGTATCCTTTTTCGCTATTGTTGTCATTTGCGTTTTACCTTTTGTGGGCAATTTTTGTTGTTGTTGGTGTCACTTCTTTTCTATCACATTAGTCATCGTCCTTCACTTTTCGACCCAATCCATCATCCTCTTCACGGGCTTTGTTTGTCTTGTCGGAAGTGCCATGGGAGTGAAAGGATTCTTGTCTCTTTTGTTAATTGTTCATAGTTCTTCATAGTTTTAGTATCTTTTCCTCTTTTCTATCGTGTTATCCTATAAATATTCTTGCATGCGGATTAACTAATAGTTTATTAAGATTCACTATTAGTTAATAGTTCATTCCTTATATAGTTAATGTTAACAGTTAATAGTTTTCCTCAAGTGCTAACATTTTTTTTAGTTAGATTCTTTATTATTCCATCTTATCTAGTTTTTTTTACCTTGTTAATTTGGTGCTAGTGGTTTTTTGCAGGGTTTGTTGTTTTCTATCTCTGTTGTTCCCTATAGCTCATTTCAGTTAACACTTGCTCTATATCAATCAGATCCATTTCCTTTTTTTATCTCAATTTATTAATTATAATTGTTTAGATTCATATCAGCTTTCTAACCTTTCTTGCAGGTTATAACATTTTTTATTTTTTTAGGTTGTTCCTTTATAATTCTGTTTTAAAGTTTCAGGGTGTATTCCTAATCTGGTTAATCTTTTCCTTGGCGCTTTTTTATTTTCAGTTCTCTTAGATGATATAGTTAAAATTTTAGCTATTTTTTTTTTCTAACATCTGTTTTGCAGGGTTGTGCTATTCTTTTATTAGTTGTTTTAGCGTTGCATACCAGCAATCCTTGTGTTATCTGTTAATCAATAACAACATAACTGAGATCCGTTATTTTCCTTTTAGTCTTTTTAGTTTTTGCATTTTCCCTCTAGCTATTGCTTTTCCCTTGCACGCCCCTTTGGCGTAAGCTGTTATAGCTTTCTGTGAAGTGCATGCAAGTCCATTTAGTTTGATTTAAAGTTCTTTCTTGTTTTTTGCTAAATTTTTTTCCTAGTTTAGATCTTCTTTTTCAACATGACTATAATGATGCCAGAAATTAAATTAACCAGTACCAACTACCATGCCTGAAAAACTCACATGACTTTCATATTTAGATTTAGACACATTTTAGATATTGCCACTGATGCTAGCTCAAAACCTACAGCCTTTACTCCTCAAGCTGACCAAACTGCTTGGCAGATGAAAAATGATGAAGCACTTGGCTTAATCAGAATTTCCCTCAGTCTCGAGTTGTATGTCTTAATTTCTACTTGTACAGAAGCCCATCAGGCTTGGGCAATCTTGAAAAATACTTATGATAGTGCAGATGAAACTCAAAAAATCCAGCTTCAAGACCAACTTGAAGACCTCAAGTATACTGATTTTAACTCTGTTGATGACTTCTTGCTTAAGTTTGATTCCATTAAAGTTTTTCTAACTGGGTTACAAGTTCCTCTTTCTGACTTAAGAATAATTCATTTTATCATTCGTAAATGTTTGTCTAGACAGTTCCAACAGTTTATTAAATTAATATTTATTCTCAATTAGCTATTCCCTCTTTAGCATCTCAACTAACTTATGTTATTTTTCAAAATATGTTGCGTCAAGAGGAAGCTAAATTAATTCATTTTGGCTTTCTTAAAACTCACGAACATGCTTATGTCTCTAACAATAGATCTTCTAACACTAATCAAAATAACAATAGATCTTCTAACACTAATCAAAATAATCAAAATTATCAAAGATCTAACAATTCTAATAATTCAAATAATAACTCAGGCCATCAGTTTAATGATCATTACAATTCTAGGCCTTCGAATAACTATCATAGTAATAATTAGTCAAATAGGCCTCATTGCACCTATTGCGGTAAGGATGGTCACTTAGTTCATAACTGTTTTAAGAAATAAAAAGATGATCAACGTAATTCTCAAAATTACTCAAATGGAAAACCTAATGGAAATCAATCTCGTTCTGCTTTTACTGTTAGTTTTAATGCTTCTAAACCACTTGAATGGATTATTGATAGTGGTGCATCTCAACATGTTACATCCCATAAGAAAGTTTTTGACTCTTTGCAACCTGATTCTCTGAATATTCCTATTTCCTTAGCTGATAATTATTGTTGTCAAGTTGAAGGAATTGGTAATGTTTCTGTTCCAAATGGTAAATTACATGATGTGCTTTATGTTCCTAATTTGAAAGCTAACCTTATTTCTGTTCCTCAATTATGTCAAGACTATAAGGTTGAGTTTCATAAAAAGAATTGCCATATCATTGATCCTAACACTAATCAGATAGTTGTTGATGGTAAATTAGATGATGACAATCTCTTTAAATTTTATCAATTTGTTTCTCCTAGATATTCTTTACTCACTACTGTTGATTTTCACATTTGGCATGAAAGGCTAGGACATTTAAATTCTGATTATATCTCATTAATGCAAAATGAAAACATGGTAGATGGACTACCTAAGCTTACTACTTCTAAGTTTGATTGCAATGGATGTATGAGTGGCAAAATGCATAGAGAATCTTTTCCCCACAAATCATCTTGGAGAGCTAATAATAAGTTAGTTTTTGATTCATAGTGATCTTTTAGGTCCTATGGAAAATACTTCTATTTCAGGTTCTAGATATGCTTTAACTTTTGTTGATGATTATTCTCATAGAACTTGGATTTATTTCCTGCATAGTAAAGATCAAGTCCTTCATACTTTTGCTAAATTTCATGTTTTTGTAGAAAGACAAAGTGGTTGTAAAATTTAGATTCTTAGGACTGATAACGGTATTGAATATGTTAATCATGCCTTCCATGCTTATTTAAGATCCTTTGGTATCAAACATGAGCTTACCGTTCCTTATACACCAGAACAGAATGGTGTGGTAGAACAGAAGCATAGAAAAATAGTAGAAATGGGTAGATATTTTTTACATGCTAGAAATATGGATTATAAATTTTGGGCTGAAGCTATGGCATGTGCCACCTATATTCTTAATATAACTCCTACTAAGGCCCTTCCAAATAATACTCCTGAAGAAGTTTGGTCAAGTAGAAAACCCAATCTGTCTCATTTACGGATTTTTGGCTCCACTGCTTATGTTCACACACCTAAACAGAAAAGGAAAAAGTTAGATCCTAAATCCTCACCTCATATTTTTGTTGGCTATTCTGAAAACACTAAAGGTTATAGAGTTTATGATCCTCTTACTAATAAAGTTCACATAGCTAGAGATGTTTGCATTTCTGAAAATGGTGTCCATGACTATTCTCAAACTTAGATTCTGATTTTAGTCATAGAAACATAGTTCTTGTGGAGGACCAACCTCCGTCTCTCAACCCTACTCCTCAAATTCCTGCTCCTAAAGTTTCTGTTCCTTCTGTTTCTGCTACTAACACTACTGATAATACTAATGAACATGATAATCATGAACAAATAGACAGTAATGCTACTCCTAATAATTTTGTTCCTTCTAGTAGTAGTAGTGATGATGATGATGATGGTAATAATCTGTTTACTCCTAGTAATGTTTCTTGGTTATTTATGTATTTAATAGGATAAACCAAGGTATCCTAATATATTTTGTCCTCTAGTCCAAGTGGGAGGACATGTCATTTTGTAATTTTTTTGATTAAGGAAAATAGATATTCCTCCTTATGAGGAATCCTACACTTGTCTCACACACTAGTGAAATGTGGCATACACAAAATTGGAAGTTACAATGTAACTCCTTTCTCACATCTCTATTAAGAGATGGCTCTCCTCTCTCATTTCATATGAGATTCTTCTTCTTCTTCTTGATTATCATTGTATGAGCTTTGTTCTCTCTCTCTCTCTCTCTCTCTCTCTCTCTCTCTCTCTCTCTCTCTCTCTCTCTCATTCTTAGACATTTTTTGTTGCCACATTCATTAATATCACAAGATTTTTTTATGCTTTTCCCCCTTAAAAAACCCGTCTCCTTGTTGCTTATTTTTGGTGAATGCTCCTAGTTCTTGCACTAATTCATGGTAATTTTTCCTATTCCTAAGCTCATAGATTAAACAATTTCCTATTTGTCTTTATATTTTGTTATTATTTTAACAATTGTAGAATTGATTTAGTATAGAATATTTTCCACTAGGATTTTTTTTTAAAAAGCAAGGTTTTCATAGCATTATCTACCACTTGAGAAAAGTTTCCATAGCTAAATTTCCTTGCCACAGTTAATATTGCTCTAAAGACTTACAAGTTAGTAAGTCCTCGGCTAAAGGGCTGATAAGTAAATAAAGTTTCAAACATATGAACAGATAAAACTCATACAAGCAAACTCGGAGCCAAATTGAATAGCATTGGCTATTTGTCAATGGAAGGTCCCTGCTAGAACATACACATTTGTCACTTCATTAAGATGACAATTGTGTACTAAGTTTCCTAACTGTATAAGTCATTGTCATCTTTATTCTCTGTTTTAGCAAATACATCTGAAGCACTAGCAGAAGCACCAGGAAATTGAAATTTAGAACCAAAGCCTTGAGATTGTTGTAGTGTTTGTGCAAAGGCTTGATACTTCTGAATATCAGCATCACTAACACTTCTTCGGGCATATTTCATTGACCAATTCACAGATCACCAGTCAGAGCCTATCTCTCAAATAGTTCAAACAAAATGAAAAAACCCACAGTTTCACGCAGAGCAGATGGATATCTAGAGCCCAAAGCAGTCTAGAAAATAGAACGAGCAGGGAACCATTGGCAACAAGTGGTAGAATGAGTGTGGACACTTGAAGATAAATATCTAGACTAATCACCGATCAGGGTGCTGTTGGTGATTAGTCTGGATATTTATCTTCAATTTTTTTTTAAACACTCCATGTGTCATTGAACTTTTGACCTCAATGTGTCAAAATACTGGCCTAAATTCGACGATTCTGTGTCAAAATGTGGCATTGCGGGTTTGGCATCCTGGTCGGAGCCACTAAATATTTAGACCAAATTTGGTCAAAATTTGACCGTCGCGAATTTGGCATCCTGATCAGAGCGACCAAAGTTTTCGACCAATATTAATTTATATTGGTCGAAAGATCGACCACTACACAAACACTTGCTAATGTTATTTTCGGCCTAGATTGCCCTCATTTTCGACCAATAGTGGAGTCGATCATTCGACGATTTCAGTAGTGGGTCGATATTTCAACGCACATAATAGCGATGAACTAGTTGGTTGACCATTTGATCGAGTTGGGTAGAAACTTCGACCAATAGTGCGTCGAAAAATGGTGCAAAATGTACTAGTGAAATTCCATTTTTTCTATGTCCATGTTCTTTCAAGTGAGTCATCTAAAAATTCTTAAGGGCCCGTTTGGTAGTGGGAATTAGGAAATGATGGATTTGATCAAATGCTGGAAATGGTCAAATCATGGATTTGGTAATCCGGTTTTTCATTTCTGGATTATGTTTGGACCGTTTGGTTCCACTTTTTGAAACTGGAATTAGAATTTGAATATGATTTTTTTTAATTTTTAATTTTGAATTGTTTTAATGTATTTAAATTTAATAATTCATTTTTATTAATGGAATTGAATTTAAAATGGAATCGCAAATTATTTTAGGCAGCCAAAGTTAGTGGTAGGCAACCAAGTTACAATCACTGCAACCAAAATTTGAAAAAAATTTGACAAAAAATTTGGAAAATAAATTTGAGAAAAAATAAAAAAATAAAAAACAATTTAAAAATAAAAATGAAAAAAAATTCGTCAAAAAAATGGAAAAAAAAAAAAAAAAAAAAAAATTGGCAAAAAATTTGAATTTTTTTTGAAAAAATTCGAATAAACATCAAAGTTACAAACCACCCAAACAAATAAAAAATAAATTAAATCCCTACATGAAAAATTTAAAAATTTGCTTTCCCTCCATTCAAATTCCAATTCCACCTTTTCAGATGGAATATGTAAATGCTCATTTTTGGCAAAATGAGCATTTAGATATTCCTATTCTATTTTCATATTGTACTCCCAAACTGAGGACTTGACGAAATGGGAACTAACAAATGCCAATTCCAGTCTAATTCCCACTACCAAACGGGCCCTAATGATTTGTGTTTTTCTCTTCTTTGGCACTTTCAACCAATGTTTGGAAATATTAGAAAGGATCTATGTATTTTTTCTATAAAAAAACTAAAAATTACCTTCATTGATATCCCCTTAAACTCCATTTGATAAATAGAGATTTGTGTTGGCATTAAATTGGCATTGATGTCAATTAGGTCAAAGGGGGAGTAAGATGTAGAACAAATGGGGAGTCAATTGTTGAACAAGTTTATGACAATGGTAATGAGGAGATATTGTGTGTGACAGTTGGTGGATAATACGTCATGTTTCCCCTGCCCTGTTTTCTACATCGAGTTTAACTTGTCATGTTTGCTACAAATATGTGATATTATCACGACAATTGGAGAATAGCAGTTGGAAAATACGTCTCTATTAATGATTATTTTGACAATAAAATTCTATTCTTTAAGAACAATAATATACTTTGTAATAAAAAAAGAAGATTATAAATATATTTAAAAAGATAAAATTTTTAAATATTAAATATATATAAAACTTAATCAAAGAAGATCACAAATCAAATATTTATTAAAAATTACTATAATTAATTTTTGTGATAAATTTTTATTTTAAGAAGTTCCAATTTCTACTATCAAAATATATAATTATTAATTAATTGAACTTTGGTAGTGTTAAATTTGTTACTCTAGTGTCACTAGCTTGGTGGCGTTCAAAGTGGAGTAGAAAAGACAATCCGTTGATCGAGGCGTAACGGAACACAATTTCTCCCATTTTCCACCTTCAAATGACTTGCGATTTCTTCGTCTTCTATTTCCAAATGACTTGCGACTTCTCCGCCTTCTATTTCCGAACGACTTGCGACTTCTCCGCGTTCCATTTGGAATAATTGGTATGATCCAGTTGTGATAAGAAAGTTGTGTCACTAGTTTACATCATCACGTCCCATCAAGACTGACAGAAAGGAATTATACAGAAAACCTGTGGAAGATGTAAAAGAGAGGACATTTATGTTTACATCATCACATCTCATCAAGACTGACATAAATAAATTATCCAGAAAACTTGTGAAAGATGTAAAAGAGAGGACGCTGAGGGCACTGGCTATGCAACAATGTCCGTGCCTGTCACTGTATTTGTCAGATGGAGTAAGTAATGTACCGTGCCTCACAAGCCTACCGTACTTGTCACATGCAGTAGCTTTTGACAGTTGAAAATACACAATTATTTTTTAACTTTATTGTGTGGTAAGATATAACTTTTACAATATAATTTTTTTAATATATTTTTTTATGTTATGCATAATTTTATATTATATTAAAAATATTTTAAATTATGTTAATTATTTATATTTTATATATTTTTATAAAATATAGAAATTTTATAATTAAAAAAAAAGTTATTTCACTTTTAAAATATATTGTATATAATTTAATATTATATCAAAAATATTTTTAAAAAAAAATTCAATGGTCAATGTTTGTTAACAAGACAATTGAAACGTTTGCAACCGTTGATTTTGTCCACTCATTTTTATTTTATTTCTTGCCCTTTTGTTCGTGTAGGGTTTGAGGATATTTTACCTCTAAACTATTTATGAACCATTCATTTTCGTGCATTTTAATTCGTTGCAATTTTGAGGTTATTTCACTACAAGCCCAACCATACATTGTTTGATTGTTGTTTGCCAGATTTCATGTAAATAAATCTTTTCTTTTGTTTTTTCACTATTTTTCTTGAACATTCAGCATGGTCCATTTTTTAACGGTTTGTTTTTCTTTGTAAGTTTCTTCTTTTCAAATTTCTACTTCTTGAGAGTAAAATAACTAGCACTTGCACCGAAAGGAGGTGCAAGGATGAGCCGATAAGCATTATTTGGAAAGCATATAAAGCATGACGACATATGAATATTATATAGGGGAGCTTCTTTTACTACTTTCAATACCTAGCACACTTTTTTGAAATTGTCGAAGCTAATTCAAAATACTGGGTAAGCCCAACAAGCTCCCAAATCTATGAGACATTTGTAGCAAGATCTGTACCACTCGACTAAAATGAAATTATAATAAAATTGAAAAACATACAAGATCATGACAACTCATTGCAAACCTAGGGAAAGCGTAATCTTTAAAAAGCAATGTAAGGATTATATATTGGGCTCAAAATGGGAACATGTACAACAACATAAGCACAGTTTTCTTTGACCTTGGATCTATCCCAACACTTAGGATGAGCCTACACAATTTGAAAGTTTGTAAATTCAACATATTTTTTGGTAATGTTATTGTTGTTGTTGTTCTCAAAAAACTTGTAAAATAAATTGAGTGTAAGTCTATTGTAATTAGAGCACTAAATACTTAAAATCACATTTAAAATATATTTATAAACTTAAATTTAAAATTTATAAAAATACAAAATATATTAATTAATTATATTGTTTATAAAGTCGAAACTATTTTTAAAAATACTCAAAAATAATTCAATTAATTAATTATGGCCCTTAAACTCACCGTAATGAGGGGGAGATGTACGTTATAATTAATTTCTCTTGTTCATGTTTTTAATATTTTTTAAAACAATCCTCAGAAAATATTTAAATTAATTTAATTTTTATAGTTTGTTAAAATGTGAATATGAAAAATAATGTTTTATTTGTACTAATTTATTTATTTATTTAGTATTATTTTTAATTATATTTTTATTTTAATAATAATTTATATTTATATATACTTTTAATTTTAACATGATTTAGTTTAAAACTATTTTTATGTTGTTATTTTTAGTTTATTGAACATAAGCTGTAATTATATTTGTTATAATATATTTAGACTTCTGTATTTTCTATTAGTATCGTTTATTTTTTTAGAAATAAATTATTATTATATTTATTTTTTGATAAAAATATTTTTTATATTTTCTAATTTTACATATTAACTTCCCATTTCAGTTAATATATGTTATATTTAAAATAATATAATATTTTGTTAGATGTGGAATAATCTCCTATATAATTTATTAGTGTTGATTTAATACTATCTAGTTGTATAACTACTTCTATATTTTTCATATTTCAGTTTCATATTTTTATTTTTATTTTAACAATTAATTGTGTCATTAATTTACATTGTTAAAATTAATTTTAGCTCTTTCTATATGTTTGAACTTTTCAAATTCTAATATAATATATTTACTAAATATAATTAATATAATAGATGTAGTAATTTTTTTTACTATTTACCATTTTTTATTGGTAACTTGATTGTTAAATATAAAAAAGAACAACATGAAAATAGTTTTGTTATATTGCAATGAATATTATGATAAATTTGAACAACCCATAAAACATTTTTTAATAAAATTTAAAATTTAAATTTTAAATAGCATTTATGTTTAATTTTTATTATATTATTTAGTAATTTTGATAAATATATAGTATAAAAAGATTTGACAAAAAAACTATGTCGATCATTTTAATAATGCTATTATTTAACATTTAAAAATTCATAGTAGGAAATATAATTAATTTAAAAGTAGATATTTTAATAATAAATCATATCTTATTGATAAAAAGAAGTGGAAGATGAGAGCACTAGCTATGCAGCCGACAAACTTCTTCCTTTCCCATCCGCATAGCAATGTCCATATTTGTCCGTGCCTGTCACTGTATTTGTCAGATGGAGTAAGTATTGTATCGTGCCTTAGAAGCCTACCGTACTTGTCACATGCAGTAGCTTTTGACAGTTGAAAATACACAATTATTTTTTAACTTTATTGTGTGGTAAGGTATAACTTTTACAATATAATTTTTTAAATATTTTTTTTTATGTTATGCATAATTTTATATTATATTAAAAATATTTTAAATTATGTTAATTATTTATATTTTATATAATTTTTATAAGATATAGAAATTTTATAATTAAAAAAAAGTTATTTCACTTTTAAAATATATTGTATATAATTTAATATTATATCAAAAATATTTTTTTTTAAAAATTCAATGGTCAATGTTTTCTAACAAGACAATTGAAATGTTTGCAACCGTTGATTTTGTCCACTCATTTTTATTTTATTTCTTGTCCTTTTGTTTGTGTAGGGTTTGAGGATATTTTACCTCAAAACTATCTATGAACCATTCATTTTCGTGCTTTTTAATTCGTTGCAATTTTGAGGTTATTTCACTACAAGCCTGACCATACATTGTTTGATTGTCGTTTGCCAGATTTCATGTAAATAAATCTTTTCTTTTGTTTTTTCACTATTTTTCTTGAACATTCAGCGTGGTCCATTTTTTAACGGCTTGTTTTTCTTTGTAAGTTTCTTCTTTTCAAATTTCTACTTCTTGGGAGTAAAATAATTACCAAAAGTTAAATAATTATGAAAGATGATTTTTAATAAAATTTAATGTTTATTATTTTATTTTTATAGTTTATGTGGTATTATTAGTAATTTTTTTCAAAATTAATATATTGTAAATACATTACATTTGTTTAATATCAATATATTATATATTGTAATAAATTTTCTACAATAAATAAATTTATTAAACCATATACAATTGATTAGGGTTAGAGTTCAAAGTTAGTGGGTTATTATGTTTTTAAAGATTAAGGTTTAATATTTGGGTTAGGATTAGAGTTAGAATTGGAGTTGAGGTTGGGATTAGGGTTGTGAATAGGGTTTGCATTTATGGTTAGCATAAGGGATTACATCATGGTTACGTTGCCTAACATGAAATTAGTAGTTATTTAAAAAATATTGAATAATAATATAAGTTAGCTTAATTTTTTAATTTGTTCTATAACTGTTACATCAAATTGAAATTATTTTAATAAATTTTATGTCTTATTGTACTAATTAATAGTTTATTTTTCTATTCATGTATAAGAGAAAATTAATATTATACTAATTAACTTTTCTATTCATCCATGCAAACATATTAAAAAGAGTTATCTAAGCAATGAATAATACAATAAAATTATCCAAAAATAATTAAATGTTACAATAGAAAAATATATTTAATTTAAAAATGAAGAGTACAAACTTATTGCTTAACATTGATAAAACCTCTATGTATTAAATATATGTATGCTAGAACTATTAAATTAACTACAATTAAATATGATTAATTTTATTATAAAATAAAATAAATTATTCATGTCAGTATGTAGTATAAAATGAAAGTATAATTCAAAATAAATATGATTAATTTCTATATAGAAGAAAAAATATTCATTTAGTTTGTATTATAGAATAAATATATAATTAAAATATAAAATATATTAAACTATTTTGATATAGCAATTATAAATTAAATTAAGAAATATTAAATTATTTATTTTTTATTTTTAATATTATATAAAATAAAAATAAGCAATTTAATATTAAATATTTTTAAATACAATAAAAAAACTTATAATATAAAATTTATATCTTATATACATATATATTATGAATTATACTACATTATATAACATATAATAAAACATTCTGAAATTATATCTTTTAAATAGTAATAAACATATGTTTGTTGGTTTTGAAATTAGTCGTTAGATTATTTTTAAAAATAAAATTAATGGCACGGGCCACATATACAGTTAAAAATAGTTAACTAACCACTGTAAGTTCTTTTTTGAAATACATTGCTATGTCTTTGACAAACATAGTTGGTTTTTGATAGGACACAGATGGTATGGGCATGCTATGAGGATGGGTATTGCATGCTATGTGGGGGGAATCTGTCAACTGGGTAGCTAGTGCCGAAGATGAGAGCATCAGGACATTGATGTTCTAAATTCGGGCATGTATAGGCTAACTTTGTGCACCTAAGATCTTAAATAGTATGTTAGATTCTGGAGTTGGCGTTAGGAAGTGGAAGATGAGAGGACCAGGACATTGATGTTCTAAATTCAAGCATGTATAGGCTAACTTTGTGCACCTAAGATCTTAAATAGTATGTTAGATTTTGACAATTTTTGCAGTTTATTTTCATATGTGAGTTAGTTGTTTAAAGCTATGGTTTCAACTTCTAGGTATTCACGAATCTCTTTGTAGAGACCGTTAAACATATAGTGGTTAAAAAATTGTCTTTTCAAAGTGTCACCTGATACCCACTATGTTCTTGCACCAATAGCCGTTTACACAAAAATGTCAATATTTGTGGCCAAATATCTCAGTAGTTGTTATACAATGTTCCTATCGTGGTGCACAAATAGACCAATTGCCAACAAAAAAAGGTAAAAAATAATTGGCTATTAGTACATGTGTGATTGACTATTAGTACATGCGTTATCATTTTATAGGCCCCTTTAGTATTAGTAATTTGGGGGGGGGGGGGGGGGGGGGGGGGGCGGGGCGGAGGGGGGGTCAACATGACAAAAAGGTCATGGTTATTGGATCCCCTCATAGCTACCAGGTCCATCTAGACTTTTAGTAGATAAAAAGAAGATGTTTCTATAGGTTAGCTAAGAAAGAGAAGGAAATGTCCTTTTATAGTCCACTATACTAGTCATGTATTTTTGGGTCTACATAAAGATAGATGAAACTTAACTTACTATCGCTCGGTTATAGCTTTCTGATGCTCAGTAATCTCTGTAGTTTAGTTCTCCTTAACCAGTTTGATCAGGCTTGCATGAAACTTATTCACATGATATCTTTGTAGTCTCCTTCTTCCTCTGGCATCTATTTTACAATGAAACTTTAGTCTCTTAAATAGACAAGTAAACCATTTTAATTCTATCCATCAAATTTTGTTGCTTAATCTCATTCGTCCATTTTGCCGCTTTAACCTTCCTCGGCTGATGTGTCAATAATGCATTTCAGTTTTATCCTTTAGATCTTCCTTGAATTATGTTAGCCATCGATCTACATAACAAACATTATCTTCAATATCGAAATCATACACTATATAGCTCATCAACTTCTGTCGGCTAAACTAGTCTTTTAGTTCTTTTCTCTTGCTCGGTTAACAAAGAAATGCATCAGTGAACACAAGCTCGATTTATACTGTGCTCGATATACACTACACTTTGTCAGTGTATACTGGAATTTTTCTTTAATCAACCACACTGCTTTGTGCAATTTGCTCTATCCTTCATTATAGATGAATGCAATATAATCAAGTCAATAACACAAGGTCATAGACTCATTCATGAATTACCCAATGTATTCCTTATTCTCATCTGTCATATCCATCTTCCTCAATGTAGATATATATGTTCTTCATCTCTTTTCTTCTTCTTTCTACATATGTTTAGGTATGGTAACTCACAAGATAAGTACTGTCAAAACTAGTTGACATCAATGACAACATATTATTGATTTAATCATCTTACATATCTAATCAACAACTCAATGATCTCAAATCATAGATCTTCAAGTTATGCAGTTTCTTCAAATCAGTTGTAGTTCATCAATCTCTCCCTTTGGCATTGATGGCAACACAAACAATATGAAATATGCCAAACACATACCAAACATGTATTCACAACTCTGTCAACAAATGTTGTAACAAGCTCTCCCTAGTTTAATATGTTTAATCACTACGTTACGTAAAGGCATTTGCAAATGCAGACTAACTTCTATAGATATGATCTTGTCAACTCTCTTTGATCTCTCTTATGTACTTCAGTAACTGGTCTTCAATGATCTCCCTTTTCTGTATCTCTCTTTCTTTGTCAATGGCTTCAAATGTTCATCTGTGTGTTTCATATTGAAATCTCTCTACCTTTAACAACAATGCCAAAAAGAAATAGAAACATATAGCTCTTAGGAGCTAAATGACACACTGTTGTTCAGTGCATTCTCTGTATCTCAGTATACTAATGTGCAAATCTATTCCAGTTCTTCAATCTTTCATGACCTTAGATAGAAATCCAAAGTGTGAACTCTTCTGCATCAACATGTATGATCTTATGATAATAATAGGTTGATGCAACCTCCAGATCACCTTAGTGACTGATAGATAGGGGATGGACCCCAAGTCTAGTCTTCAAGTATTCATATGTATCCTTCGGTAGAGGCTTTGTAAATATGTCAGCAAGTTTTTCTTTTGATGTAGCAAATTCTAGCTTAACTTGCTTCTCTTGTACTTGTTTCCTTAAGTAGTGATACTTAATAGATATGTGCTTTGTTTTAGAGTGCATCATAGGATTCTTTGAAATATTAATTGCACTAGTGTTGTCACAATATATAATCATTGGCTCAGTGATTACCTCATTCATACCTTCCAACACTTGCTTGATATAAGCAATATTTGAATAGTTTGTAGCAGCAACAACATACTCTGCTTCAGCTATAGATTGAGAAATGCAAGACTATTTCTTACTTGTCCATGTAACAAGTCTTTCACCAAAGAAAAATGCTCCTCTGGTGGTACTCTTTCTGTCATCCACATTTCTAGCCCAATCAACATCAGTGTATACCTTCAATTCAAATTAACTTGCCTTTCTTAGGATACCACAGTCCATAGTCTTTAGTTTTCTTCAGGTATCTTAAGATTCTCTTTGTAGCAACCATGTGTGATTCTCTAGGGTTTGTAGAAAATCTAGCAACTATTCCAACAACATGTGCTATATTAGGCCTATTGTGAACTACATATATGAACTTACCAATCATGGATCGGTATAGTGTCTGATTTACCTCAGTAGTTCCATCTTCTTTATTTAATTTATATCCAGTAGCCATCGGTGTTCTCACAGGTTTAGCATCTTCCATGCCAAATGTCTTCAATACTTCTTTTATGTATTTAGATTGTGTGATGAATATACCATCATTCTGCTGACTCACTTGTAAGCCTAGAAAGAACTTAATCTCTCCAAACATAGACATTTCAAATTCACTTCTCATTTCATCAAAAAATGACTTACAGATTTGATCTTGACCTCCAAATATTATGTCATCCACAAATATCTCAGCAATCAAGATAGTACCATCAGAATTCCCTTTCGTGTACATATTGTTATTCTCACTAGTTCTAACAAATCCAATACTCAACAAATAGTTATGTAGCCTCTCATACTAGGCTCTCGGTGCTTTCTTCAAACCATACAAAGCTTTATGTAATCTACATACCATATCCTTGTTGTCTGGATCAACGAATCCTTCTAGTTGTTCTATGTAGACTTCCTCTTCAAGTATTCCATTTAGAAAAGTTGATTTTACATCTATTTGATAAACTTTGAACTTCTTGTGGAAAGCATATGCAAGTAACATTCTGACTCCTAATATAGCAACAGGTGCAAATGTCTCACCATAATCTATTCCTTCCTCCTGTGCATATCCCTTGCATACTAATCTAGCTTTATTTCTTGTGACCTCTCCATCTTCATTCAACTTGTTTTTGAATGTCCACTTAGTACCGATAACATTCTTGTCTTTAGATCTGGGTACTAAACTCTAGGTTTTGTTCTTCTCTATCTGTTCTAATTCCCCTTTCATTGCATTAACCCATTCATCATTTTCTAATGCAACTTTTACATTCTTCGATTCATATTAAAAAACTAGACATGTACCTTGTCTTGCTTTACTCCTTATTTGCATGCTAGCTTGTTTGTCTCCAATGATTTGTGTCTCAGGATGATGTCTTCTAACAAATTTTGCTAGTATCTGATCTCTTCTTTCTTGTTCATCCTATGCAGGTTCATTTTCTTGCTCGGTAGGTCCTTCCTTCTTATTGGTATCTCTTTCCTATCCGTCGGTATTATTTTCTTGTTGACTAGTTATCACTGTCTGTGGCATCGATAGAACCTCTAGTTGTTTAATGTAAGTGAATCTATCACAGTCTTCCCATTCCTTTGTGCTTCCTTTTGCATTCGTATCATCAAATTCATCAACTCGAACATTAGTACTCTCAATCATTTTGTTAGTTACTTTGTTAAGACACTTGTATGATTTACTTTTAGTGGAATATCCCATAAATATCCCTTCATCACCTTTTGAGTCAAACTTCCCATTTCTTTCATCTTTCAGAATAAAGCATTTACTTCCAAAAATTTTGAAATAACTTACAGTGGGTTTGTGGCCAAACCCTAACTCATAGGGTGTCTTATTAGTGTCCTTCATTTGTACTTGGTTCAGAACATAAACAACTATGCTAACTGCTTCTCTCCAGTATGTCTCAGCAACATTCTTTTGTAACATTAGTGTCCTTGCATAGTCAATGATTGACCTATTCCTCCTTTTAGCTATTCCATTTTGTTGAGGTGTCCTTGGTGTTGAGACCTATCTTTTAATACCATGCTCATT
This sequence comes from Chamaecyparis obtusa, assembly GCA_027943335.1. Lineage (NCBI taxonomy): Eukaryota > Viridiplantae > Streptophyta > Pinopsida > Cupressales > Cupressaceae > Chamaecyparis > Chamaecyparis obtusa. Next base: position 1,034,994 of record BSBK01000576.1, read on the forward strand.
ACAGAAGTTAGTAAATTCATCAAAAATAAATTCACCACCTCTATCAGATCTCAAGTATTTCAACTCTTTACCAGTTTTTTTCTCAATTTTTGCTTTTTACTGCTTGAACATCTTAAATGCTTCTGATTTTTCTTTCAAGAACATCATTGACATCAATCTAGTGTAATCATCAACAAAAAGAATAAAGTATCTATCTCCATAATAACTTTGAGTTCTCATAGGACCACATAGCTTGGTAAGCACGAACTCAAGTAATTTCTTTGTTGAATAATCTTTTCTTTTGAAACTAGATTTGGTCATTTTACCTTTCTGACATTCATGACACATAACATGATTAGGCTTAGATAAGTTAGGTAGACCTCTAACCTTTTTCTTTTTACTGATCTTAATCATGTTATCAAAATTCACATGGCATAACCTTTTATGCCACAACCATGCATCTTCATCTTTCATCATTAAACAAGAAGATTGATCATTATAAAGATAAAACAAATTACCTCTCGATTATGTTCCAGTACCAACAAGTCTTCCTTCATCATCAAATATCTTCACTTTCTTGCTCCCAAAAGCAACTCGGTGGCCTAAATTGTTCAACTGTGCCACAATTAGCAAATTATAGTCTAGTCCTTTTACCCAATAGGCATTTTCACATTTTATTCTATCATTTATCATCAAGGATCCTTTACCTCTAATTATACAAGGTGCATCATTACCCATTCTCACAGATCATCCATTGTATTCTTCAAGATGATCAAATTTTTCTTCATCACTAGTCATGTGATGTGTACAACCACTATCTATAATCCATGTATCATTTTTATTAACTTTAGAGATAAGTGTTGTCTCTACATACCTTTCATCTTCTTCTGACTGATCCTTCATTGCAACAAATACTACCTCCACATCTTCATTAGTGTCGGTATCAGTGATATCTTCTTCTACAATGTAGCACACCTTCTCGCCTTTATCATTATTGTCTCAGTTGTCTCTATTGTAGTGTCGGTAACTTCTGTTTCCTCTTCCCCATAACTTCCTTCACCAGATCGATCCTTGTTTCTATCATCATCTTTCCTGTGTGGAATCTAGCAGCAATATGACCAACATCTTTACAATTAAAACATGCTAAAGGTAATTTACCTCTATATCTTCCTTTACCTTTAGGTAACCTTCTGGCCATAAGAGCTTCAAGTCCATCAAGCTCATCATCAGTATTGCTATCACTATCATTGTTCTTATTTCTGCTACTAGACTTACCAATCTTCATAGAAGTCATAAAAGAAGATTCAATAGTTGGTACAACGCTATTATCAAAGTTGTTTAATTCAAAGGTTATTAGCTTACCGATCATATTGTCAAGAGTGAGTGTATTACCAGTTGCAGACCTTGTCTCATGAATTACAGATATTATGATTGCATAAACTGACAATAGGGTTCTGAGAACTTTTCTTACCACTATTTCTTCTTCAATAACACCATCAGTTCCTCTTATAGTGCGAACTACTTCATTTATTCTGTTTGTGTACTGCACAATATTTTCACCTTCCTTCATCTTTATGTCATCGAATCTTCCCCTTAAGCTTTCAGCTCTGGCTCTTTTGACATTCACATCACCACTATAAACTTGAGCAAGTTTATCCCACATCTCCTTAGTAGTATAGAAGTCCTTGATATCTTCAAATTCAACATCAGAATAGGTAGCAACAATCTCCATCATAGTAACATTATGTTCATGCCCGTCTCTTAGTTGATCAAGGGTCAGGGGACTAGTGGGCAGTGCAAGGTATCCATTCTCCATTAGTGTAAGGGCATAATTTCCAATTTCAGATATATACAGCTTCATTCAGCTTTGCCATATTGTGAAGTTATCTTTGTTTAGTTTTGGCACTTCCCTCTTATACATTTTGAGATCTTTGTGCTGAAGTCCTTAAAACTTTGTTCCAAGAAACCAACACTCTAATACTAATTGTTAGAATAACTGAGAAGGGGGTGAATAAGTTATCCACAATCCCAATCACAAAATGTATAACCAAAAACAATTTACTAAAATCTTCTGCAACTTGGTAACATGAAATACTATATTGTTTGTACTTTTACCAATTACTAGTCAATAACTTATAGTGATTACCAATCAAGTCTAATATGCAATATTTAAAGTATGACAACAAACAATCATCACAATCAACACATAACACAAGATATTTAATGTGGAAACCCTGTTATGAGAAAAACCACATAGGACCGGCAACCCAAAATTGTTCACTTTTCTGAAGTGAGGTCGGTGAAGACCCAACCCTGTTAAGGGTTACAAACACACTACTAGGTGTTACCTTGTTAGAGGATTTTAAACCAACCGTTATCATCCAACCAACATTCACTATGGGGTTGATAGGATAACAAATGTACACTCTATGAAGGACATTACAAGAATTTCAAGTCCACTCTGTTAAGAGATTTGTCTGTTTACAATGGTTAAATTGTAACAGTAATTTGATCTGAATACAACACAACTTCAATTGTAGATTATCAGATCTATTCTTAAGCTCATTCAAATCCTCTGATCAATATATCAATTCTGTTTCAATCAATATTCTATAACTTATTGTTGCTTGGTTATAGCTTTATGATGCTCGGTAATCTCTACAGTTCGGTTCTCCTTAACCAATTTGATCAGGTTTGCATGAAACTTATTCACGCGATATCTCTGTAGTCTCCTTCCTCTGGCATCTATTTCACAATGAAACTCTAGTCTCTTAAATAGACAAGTAAACCATTTTAATTCCATCCATTAGATTTTATTGCTTAATATCCTTCATCCATTTTGTCTCTTCAACCTTCCTTGGCTGATGTGTCAATAACATGTTTCAGTTTTGTCCTTTAGATCTTCCTTGAATTATGTTAGTCGTTGATCTACATTGCAAAAATTATCTTCAACATCGAAATCATACACTTTACAACTCATCAACTTCTGTCGGCTAAACTAGTCTTTTAGTTCTTTTCTCCTGCTTGGTTAACAAATAAATGCGTCAGTGAATACAAGCTCAGTTTATACTGTGCTCAGTATACACTACACTTCATTGGTGTATATTGGAATGCTTCTTTAACTGACCACACTGCTTTGTGCAATTTTCTCTATCCTTCATTATAGATGAATGCAATATAATCAAGTCAATAACATAAGGTCATAGACTCATTCATGAATTACCTAACCTCATCTGTCATATCCATCTTCCTCAATGTAGATATATTTGTTCTTCATCTCTTTTCTTCTTCTTTCTACAGATGTTTAGGTATGGTAACTCACAAGATAAGTACTATAAAAACTAGTTGACATCAATGACAACATATTATTGATTTAATCATCTTACATATCTAATCAACAACTCAGTGATCTCAAATCACAGATCTTCAAGTTATGCAGTTTCTTCAAATTAGTTGTAGTTCATCAGCCATCCCCACCACTACAAGTGGAACTTGATTCAGATTAAATCTAAGTTCTTGGAAAAGGAAAAACTAGATTTGAAGATGGAACAAATAAAGGTGCAAGGGTATGAGACGGAGTAGTACCTTTTTTTTATGAACCTAATGATTCAATTACAACAACTAGTTTCTCACCATGTTTAGGTGGAACTAGTGTGTCAAGTAGAAACCAAGGCCTGTTTCCTGTGTGACCTAGACCACCAACACTTGGAAAACCCATTTTTTCTATAATCTTTGCCCCTTTGGTATATTTTTCTTTCATGGACACATCGACTCCACTAAAAGTTGAATAGACTGTAGTAGTTTTGGGAGTGGAATCAATGGATGCAAGATCTAAAAAATCCCACTCATACTCATTATCTTCACGATCATCATAATCATTGTGATATGCTTTAGCTGGGTTCTCCTTATTCCATAAATTGCTAAATATTTGATCCTCTTCCACTTTATAAATATCTATAGAGGTCTTTGGCTCATTGAGATTCTTCCTCATTTTTCAAAAATAATTTTTTTTCGTTTAAGTCTAAATACCTTATTTACATTCATCCTTTAGGTCTACTAGAATATATTTTCTAGAAGGTTTAGCAACTTTCTGGTAAAAATTATAGGATGTCCTAGGCTGCCACTTTCCTTTATATTTGTGCAATGCCATAATTTGTGATGTCAATTCTTGTATTAAAATATTATTTTCATAAAAATATTTCTCCATCTCTTTTTTGACCTCATCCCAAGAGTCCACGTTTTTAAATTTTTCTATCAATGACATACTCTCATGTTGACATTTTCATGTAGAGTCCCCATTCTCTCTAAGCTTTATTCCAATTATGTTGATTAGACCACCAAAACCTAGAAAACCCATTTATCTATAATCTTTTCCCCTTTGGTATATATTTTTTTTCATGGGCACAATGACTCCACTAAAAGTTAAATAGATTGTAGTAGTTTTAGGAGTGGAATCAATGGATGTGGGATCTGTAGACGCCCGCTCAGACTCATTATCTTCATGATCATCATCATTGTGATATGTTTCAATTGGATGCTTCTTATTCCATAAATCGCTAAATATTTGATCCTCTTCCACTTTATAAAGATCTACAAAGGTCTTTGGCTTGTCGACATTCTTCCTCTTTTTCCAAAAATCATAAATTTTGGTTTGAGTCTAGTTACCATATTTACATTCATCCACTAGGTCTACTAGAATATATTTTTTAGATGGTTTAGAGGCTTTCTGGTATAAATTGTAGGATGTCCTAGGCCACACCTTTCGTTTCTATTTCTGCAATGCCATAATTTGTGAAGTCAATTGTTGTATTGAAATATAATTTTCAGTGACATATTTCTCCATCTTTTTTTTGACCTCATCCCAAGAGTCCATGTTTTTAAATTTTTCTATAAATGACATACTCTCATGTTGACATTTTCTTGCAAAGTACCCATTGTATCTAATATTTGTTCCAATTATGTTGAGTGGATCATACTACCAGTTATTATCAACATCAAAGAGAAAAAATGTAAAAAAAAAAACTGTGCCCCTTTGGATCCTCTTCTCTCAAATGTGAACCCTCCACATGAGAAAGAAAAGGAAGGATTAAATATCATTTTCTTTTGCTAACCATTAAAGAGTGCATTCATTCTCTCCATTTTCCATACATATTCCAAAGCAAATACCCTCTCTTTCACATGTATTGGAAGTTTGTAGGGTTCTATTGCTGAATCGTAAAACCTTAACATAGTGTAGTTTTCCATGACGTACTAGTCAGTCAATTGTATTTGACTTCTGACTTGAAAAAAAACTCTATAAGATAGATGCAATCTAGGCATTGGAGTGCTTGTAATTTTATGATACATTGGTGCCAAAAAAAATTCTAAAAAATGGTTGCAGCTCCTTATGTTATCATTCATCCTTATTTTAGGTGTTCATTCATATATTAGATTATGGACCTAACTTTGAAGCTTGTTTGTTTGAAATATTGCATGATGATTTGCTAAAAGAAAATAGCACAAGTAGATTGTCAATCTAAATGTCTTAAGTGAACCTCTTTTAATCATTAGTAATTTTCCTTGCATGCAATGACTAATGTGCTCAATAAAATTATATCTTACTAGTTTTGATTCATGATGAATATGAAAAATCATGTCAAGAATGCTGACAACCACTTCTTTATTACTTTCCAATCCCAAACAAAATGCTAGCAAGGAAAAACTATCCTGAACCCATTGCACAAAAATACCATAATCATAAAGAGGCTTATCATCTCGATCCAGACTAGAACTGCCTATTATTCCTATGATATACAAATCTTTCTATCTTGCATTTAATTTTTCATAATTCTCTGTCAGCTTTCCTAGGTCAATGTGCACATTTGACTTTTGTGCTTCAAACCCTAGGTCCAACAAACTAGCAAATTCACACTTGGTTATTGAAAACATTTCCTCCGAAGAATTTTTATTGACAATTTATTTTATATTTTCATCATAATTTTTGGAATAGACCATGATAATGTTTGGACAAGGGAATACTTGAGCTAATGCCATGCATGCTAGCCCAGCAACCCATGGTGCAATTTTATTTGTATTTGCCTTTACCATGTTGTTAAATGGATAATATTTTGTCTCCTTCATTGGATCTTTCCACTTATTTTCAAGTGCAAATATATTTTCCATGTTTTCCTTATTTCCATGGATAACAAGATCATAAATATCATAGAATTCATCAGTGAAACTCAGTGTTTTTGTTGGCCATCATTGTGATGGATTTGGAAGATTGAATGACATTATGATGTATATTGATTGCATTCATAAGAATTCATTGGTTTGGTTGTCATCGACGGCAACCAAGTCAGTTCAGACATGTATCACAATCGGTGAAGCACAAGATACAATCAGTGTAAAGGATATGTGATCGGTACTACAGGAAATTGGCTAAGTCCAGAAGACCGATAGCTAGTGAGGTAAAAAAACTAGTAATGGTCATGATAAATGAATAATTATGAGGTGCAGTCATAGCTATAGTATCAACATGGTTAGACTAAGTGTGGTTCTGACCACAACTCATTTGGTTGATTGATAAGAGAGATTTTATTGACACAGTCTTTCAAGACAGGTAAGAATACTTGTGTTCTTGAGCATCAATTGGAAGATTTCAAATTGGTAAGAGGTATAGTCATTGTGATGATATTTTATGTTATAATGATGTGTAATAAGGGTTATAGAATTGATGAGTTGGCCTTTTTGGAATCAGTGGTATTATATAAGGAATATTTAAGGTGGTGCATTGGATAAGTCAAAATGTGTTTGACTACCTTGGAAATATATCATGCAGATCTAATTTTAAGCCAAAATTGTCATAGGAAAATGTGTTGAACATCAAGATTATCATTTTGGCACATGGTTCTTGCATGGGAAAGTATTTTAATTTCATGAAGATGTTTCTAGGAGTGTATAGAAGTGGAATTGCTCATAGTGTAAAGGTTTTTGTTGTTGTTGTTGTGTTTTTAGGATTAACAAGATAAAAATAATAGTTAGATGAAAATATAACCAATATCAAAAAATATAAAACACACAAAAAGACAACACAAGACACAAAGATTTAATGTGATTCACTCAATTCCTGGGCTACATCCACAAACAACGAGTACAATATTCTTATTAACTAGTGATTACAACCTGATTACAATCCGCAACCCTTACAAGTCAATATCGTCACAAGAAGATACTAAAAAATACATAATCATAAAATCCCCATAACCCTAAGCCATTTTATTAAAGGCTTATTTTTCCACTTTAGGGTTAGAATCGGTTATAGTGTACAACACTTCCCTGATCAATCACCACAAGGTAACATTGTTTATGTTTCTATAGTTGATGTGAAGGTTGTAAATAAGGTTTCTAATCTCAATTAGGGTTGCAATAAGAGATCTAATAGAGAAAAAGTTGGGAGAATACAAAGAATATATTGGATTTGATAGGAAATCAATGCTACATTTAGATAATTCACTTGTTGTTCCCTAGCAGTTACGACAAGCAAATCCCTTAATAGGGTGAAATTTAACAAGTTCCTCATTGTAAATCCCTTAATTGGATGAGCTCTTAACAGAGTCTTGAAATCCTCTTTCGAGGTAGATCTTATCAAAATTTATTGTACTTTTAACAAGGTATGTTAATCACTCCTAACAGGGTGAACCCATAGAAAGGGTAATTGTAGCTCCTGACTGGGAAAACTCATTTAGTGTAGTGGTGGGCTTGTGGGTGCCATCCCCACCCCTCTAATCAAGTGTTTCCAAGCAAAAATAATTGTGTCATGTGATAATTTTATGGATACTTGATATTATTGTCTTGTATTTTATTACTTTAGTTATATACTTGGTGGTTTGGTAGTTATTATTGAAGTTATTTAGATTGGTGGTTGGATTAGTCCATAATATGTTTGTACTGATTCACCCCCCTCTTAGTACCTAATAGTTATAAAAATTGTTATCAAAAATTTGTTCCTCTTGGTGATAAGCCTAATAAATTAAGGAATAGATCTACAACTATGGAAAATTACAGGTATGAGATGGAACTTGAGAATGTATGCAAGATGATCAATGATTTGCAGGGAAAGTTGAAGAAGTCTCTTACAAAAAGGAGAGAACTTACTAAGAAGTTAAGTGAAAGACATGATTACATTGATCAACTATTTGAAGGTAGTATGTCTAAAGAATCTAAGGAAGCAATTACAGATCTGATGCAAAGAAACAAGAACCTCAAAGAAGTCAAAAATATGAAAAAAGAGCTTGAAGGTCAGTCTGTGAGGATGTGTGTAGACCTTGAAAAGAAAAAAATAGTTGAAGATGCAAGGTGTAATACCCCAAAATTGGCACCTATTAAATTTTAATCAATTTTGGTGCATTTCTCAAATTTCTACATCTTCAAAGTCCTAGTTCATTAGGCAATTTTCTCTCTCCTGCTTGACTTTACTTGATTTGATGTCAAATGCAAAAAACCCTAATTTGCAATAATCAAATGCTAAATTAATTCCTAAGTCCTAGACTTTATTTGGCTAAATAATCTCTATGATAAGTTAATTTAATTATAAAGTCCTAAGTGCTTTTTAATTAAATTAAATCCACCCCATTAGCTAAATACCCTTAAAAGGAATTAATAAATATTTAGTTAATTGAATGGACACCTCTTTATTTGAATTTAATAATTCAAATTACTCGAAAGGTCACCTCCCACATGTGGCAAATTCCATTCTTTTAATTAAATAATTCACTGTCTTTTTGTCTCAATTAGGAATGAAGAGTCCACCGTTTCGAATCAAGAAACTCTTCATTCCTCTTCTGGCCTGGTTTATTTAAGGAACCTCTTTTCTCATTCAATGGGGAGGACAATCTTGAGAGCAATTAAACTATAGCATTTTTTTGATTCAAGGAAGCTTTTGTTGCATATTAGCTTGTTTTTCTCATCTTAGTTTAAGATTTGCATCTCATACTAGTGTTGGCTCTCCAATCTAAGAGCAATTAAACACCCCGCCTACATAGGAGGCAATAGGTCACTTCCTCAAAAATTTTGGATTGAATAACTCATATTCTCTTCGTAATTCGATCATAGGAACAATGACTATGTTGCGTGTGTGTTGGATTTGAGGTCCACATTCAATCATACACATTTTGGCGCCTGCCGTGGGGTAGAAAATCTAATTTCTGGCCTCATTCTCATTTTTTTCTGACATGAATTTAAGCTCTGTCATGCGTCTGTACTGTCTATGTACGAATTCTCATGTGAGAATCTAGAGCATCCCACACGAGGTTTCACTCCTTGTAGCACTCTCTCACGCAAGCTTTTGCATCATTGTGCGACACCCTGCACTTTCTTGCATGAGCTGTTGTACTTTCTCGTGTGAGCCATCGTACGTTCTTATGTGGGCTTGTGTTTCTCACGCGAGGTTTGGCACCTTGTCACGCGGCCCTCTTACTATCTCGCATGAAATTTTGTGACAGACAGAGATTGGAATTCTAGATTTGTTTTTCAAATCCATTTTTCCAATCTGTGCCACTCTGGAAAATAGGCACCCATTTTTTTTGAAATTTTCACAAATAGTATCAAAAGTTTAAGTGTGATATATTGTTGGAAAGGTCTTTCCGAGCCTAATCCAACCATGCTGGTTTCATTCTTAGATTTTACCATTTGATGAGCTATTTTTCTTATAGATTATCTAATTTTTGATTTTGCTAACCTTGTGGGTCTAACAAGTTGTTTTGAAGGTGCTCTAAATTTCATGGAAAATGCTTAAAACAAAGTGTTGGACTTGAGGTACTTTGTTCCATCTGTACAACATTTGGACTTTGAGATTAAAATTGAACCTCTCATGTGTTTGGCTTGAGTGTTTACATGCTTTCATAGAACACATTTCAATTGATGCTCTTAATGGGAAATGAATGAACATAGATTTGCTTTCATACAAGTTTATGTAAGTGAATGCTTGTGTTTAAACCTTAAGTAATTCTTGGTTCCAATATCAAGTATCTCATTGAGTGATTGAGGGTATGGATTCATTCCTTGTTTGCATGAAGAGTTAAATGCACCACTTTGTGGACTCACTTCATGTTTACTTGGAAAGTTAAATATTCCATGGTTCAAACCCTTTTGCACTTGTGAGTAGTATTGATAAGCAATCTTAGAGTACTTTTGATTGATCTTGTTAGCTAAATTGGGTTGTTGGACTCACTTTTTTTTAATCACCCATTGTTCAGCCCTTTGGATGCAATCTCAGCACCATATTCAGGGGATGGGTCTACCTAATAAAGTGTTGAGTGTTCCATAAAGTTTTTCCCATTTTGTGCTTTCTTGATCTCATTAGTGTTCTAAGGTGTGGACTCACTTTGAGTTTGTGTGAGGAGTTAAATGCACCACTTTGTGGACTCACCTCACATTTACTTGAAGGGTTAAATATACCACCTTTAATGCTTTCGAATACTTTTGATAGTGAATTACTTACTTTTTTATTTCTAGAAGGCCTGCTTGGGGATTTCATCACCTCAAGGGATGACCTTAACTCCCTTGTTTCGATGGAGTATAAATATTGGGAGGTGAATCCAAAGACACCTCTCTTGGGAATGAGTTATATTTCACTCTTGGCTAAGCCTCAAAGAACTTTATACCTTTGAGAAGTGAAGGAGGAGATTTGGGTTATCGTCTCCCCCTGGCTGTGTGATTTCAGATTCTTCTCATCTATGAATTTGGGCCTCACGCACCTTGCGTATATCGAGGACTCCCTTTAGAAGAGCTATGTATAGCCTTGTAGACAACTTGCTAGGATGTTGTTGGTTCTAAGTGCCCGCTAAAACATTTTCAAGAACATACACAAGTAGAGTCCTTAGGGAGTAGAAATACTAAGTCACTATTCCTGTTCATGCACAAGGTTGCTTTGTCCCTTGCCCATTGCTTGAAGACTGTTGGCTTGAACTCCTTGATTGCTGTCTTACTTGCTTGATCAATGACATAAATCTGATCTGCCTTTTTGTCTGTGATCTATTTTTCTATTTTCCTATCATTCACCATCAGAAACTGGTTGTCTTGAGTTAGGAATCGATCGATCTTTTCTTTGACTCACATTGTCTCTCATCTATTCATCTTATCTCTTTATGCCTTTTGTACCTCACATTGCGATAGTCTTATCTTGGCTATTCTAGCCACTCCTCTTTTGATGACTCATACCAGGTTCATCTTGCATCTCAACTGTTCTAGCCATTTATCCTCTTTTCATTATCTTTGAGACAGAGTCTAGCTTTATCCTGAGTTCTTTCTCGTTACATCTTCGTTTATGACTATCACGACTCGAAGTGGCAAGACTTATCCCATTTAGAATACTGATCAAGATAGAAGTGAATCTCCTAATCAAGAAATAGGTCATCCCAAATCTATTATGAAATTTGAACTTTGTGAGAGATCCTCACATTCCTCCTCATTCCAAGAGTATTATAATCCATTGCTTTAGATACAGTCTGACTTATTATTTCAAGAATATTATAACCCATTGTTTGAAGACTAGCAAGACTTTGAAGGGTCACTTTCTAAAATTGAACCTATTGATCCTTTCAAACCTATCGACTCTTTCACGATCTCTCAGAATACTACCAACAAGATGGGAGATCCATTCCGCCTCCCAGGGGGAGGTACATTCAACAATAGTCATGAGAAATCTCCAAATGACCAAGGTCATGGTTAGTCTGAAATGACAAGAATTATGGTCAATCCCACAATATTCAATATTCGGCCAACATCCAGGACCTTTACAACTTGAAACAACGACAAGCGGAGCCTCTCCTAACATTTCTCCAGAGATGGAGACAACTATGCATGAAGTATCCACATGAATTACCTGAGTCTGAAAAGCTTGATATCTTCTTGGACAATCTTGTCCCAAATTTTGGATACCAAGTACGATTACAAGGTCCCTTCACTTTTGACAATATGATTAGGTGGGCTATGAGGATAGAAGTGTTTATGGTCAAGAAGGGAGGATTGACTTTGAAAAAAGACAACAAGCAAGGACCTTCCCCCTCGAATAAGGATAAGGATAAGATTATCAATAAAAACATAGATGTTATGAATGACAAGGTTGCTGACAATGTGATGTGAAAACCCTCAAAGTCTTTCTTTAATCTCAGCTCTAGCATGTAAATAGTCAATGCCACTAAGAAGGCCACAACAGAAGCTCAACCGCCTTCTAGATTTGCTAGAAACAAACCTTGGATCTCTCACTGTGACATAATCATTTCTCTAGGGAGCGAGGATACTCCTAAACCCAAAACTCCCTTTGTCTTGCGAGGCCCTACACCTCCCTCTTATAACTCCACACAGCTGCCAGCTTGTGCGAATGCTATCACTCGATCTCATGCAAAGATCATTCTCAAAGGTCCCAAACCTTTGACATTTGGATCAAAAAAATCTATGGATAAAGTCCTCACCAAGGAAAATGTCCCCAAAGATCTCAATCTTGACCAGTTTCAATCTATGGTGGGTCATTCGACCTCGCCTCATCACTTGCCCTTCTTTGAAGAGGATGATCATTCCTTAAGCCATCTACATAATGCTTTCCTGCACATTGAATTTATGGAAGGTCCCAAGCATATCCCCTGTGTCCTCATTGACAATAGTGCTAGCCTAAATACTTGCTCTGCTAAGATGCTTACCCAAATAATAGACAACTTTGTTCCTGCCAATAGAGAGTCCACTGAGTTCTATGATGCTAAGCTAAAAGAAATAGAAAAGACCCTGAAGATCAAATATATTGGCATGGGGGAATATCAAATTGAGTCCATCTTATCACTGACAGCTCTCCCTACATCTCTGCATTCCTATGAGAGACCCTTTGATGACAGATTTGGTATTGGCTATCAGGGCCATAAGCTTGACAAACCTGGTTGTAGCTTGCACTCACATGTAGATTTAGATGATAAAGAAACATAGATTCAGCCTATGACATATGAAAGACCTTTGAATGATCAAAATTATGATTCAGACTACCAGAAAAATTCTTATCTACCTTCTCAAGTGCTTCAAGAACATGATTTTGGTCCTCACCAGGAGGATTTTATATACTCTACTGAACAGATTTCTACTACTGCAACTACTACTAAATATGCCATTGCCTCTAATGGTACACATACTAATTGGGGGAAACTATTGGATGCTTCCCTTATCTTGGGTATGCCTCAAGGTATGCCTATTCTAAATTGTTCTACCACTTCTACTGTTGAACAAAATCCTACTACTGCCAATTCCAATGATACACATACTGACTGGGAGAAACTATTGGATGCTTCCCTTATCTTGGATATGCCCCAAGGTATGCCTATTTCAGATTACTTTGCTTCTCCTACTACTAAACAAGATCCTGGTGTTGAAGAAACATTTCCTTTGACAGATGATAGTAATGAAGAAAGTCTACCTCCGACTATGTCTCTAGCTAAATGGAACTCCATATCAGATGCTACTACAAAAATACTAGTTGATGCTACGCACTTATATGCTAGTCTTAACAACTCAGAAAGAGGAGAAAGTTATGATCCTCCAGATCAAGGTATTGATGATGATCCTTTCCACCCTTCTATGGAGATCATTCCTATGGCTCTTAGGCCATCTACTCTAAGCTATACTCCTACTGCTCCAGCAAATCAAGGGTTTGTAAGACCCCATTCTGTTACAGCTTCATGGAATATTGGTAGATCTAGAATTGAAATGGTTACTATTCATGCACTCTTACCACCCGAAAGGGGACCTAACTCTTGGAATAGACCATCTTGGTTAGGCTCACATAATATTCCTCCAAACTTATCTGACTCTTCTAAGATGACTCATAATCGACAATGCTCTATGGAAGATTACTTTCTTGATCTATTTGATGCATCCATGAATGATGAGGATGATACTGATATATTTGCACTTGAGCCCATCCCATCGACTTCTCTTCCCTCTTCATCTCCTAGAAAAGTGGCCCATCCACTTCCATTTCCACCTCTCCACCTGAACCAGTCATATAAGCCTCTTTCATCCACCATTCTTGAGTCTTTTGGAAGTAACTTGAATGTGCAACATAAAAATAAAAATAATGAGAATCCACTTATATCTCAAGGTCACCATGTCCCATCTAATCGACACATGACTATGAAGAAAGGAAAGAAACAGAGGTGTTCAAAAACTGCAAAGGTTCTCAAAAAAAAGAAGACAATCAAAAGCCAAAAAATAAAATAAAAAATGGATCTCAAAATCCATTTTATAGGCATCGTCATCAAAAGCACTTCAAAGTAAAGAAGAAAAAATTCAAAAGCTATGTGGATTCCAAAGAAAGGAAAAATCAAAGTTGTCATTCGAGCTTCCAAAATTCTCATACTTCCCTCCATTCCATCACCCTTGCCTCTCATACTTTACCCTCTTCACTCCATCTTGCCTTTTCCCAAAGTGCATATCAGTATCTCCTTATTGCTAATGACATGATTAAGAGAAATCCAAAATGTACTCCTCCTAAGTGTTTAGAGTGTGGGAAATCTGACAAAGCATTAAGATGTGTCCATGAGGATGTTTATGGGTCTTAATTAAGTGATCTTTCCTTGAATATGGATCTCTTGATGGTTGGACACTATTGGTTGGATCTCCTGTTACTGCTACAACATCTGGTTTTGATTCTGCAACTTCTTAGCTCATTATTACTACAAGAGATCTGGTGCTTACAAACTCTCCACCATTGAAGGAGAGCCACTCAAAGAGCCAATCAACGCTCTTCATCTAAAGAATTTCTACATTTGACATTCTCTATGTGCTCATGTACATACTTATTGGTCCTAAAAAAATCCAAAAAAATTGATATATTGCAAAAAATCCTAAAAATTGCAAATTGTCCTGAAAAAATGATCATCTTAGTGAAAACCTGGTAAATAGGTGCTTTGATGTATCTATTATCCTGGTGAAAACCTGGTAAACAGGCACCTTGATAATACTAAAAAAAAATAGAAAATTTGAAAAAAATAGAAAAAAATGAAAAAATAAAAAAAAATACAAAAAATGAAAAATACAAAAAAATGAGATATTCAAAAAAATACAAAAAAAGAAAAAAAGAGAAAAGTACAAAAAAATTGAAAAAGAAAAAAATATGCCATTGATGAAAACCTAGTAAACAGGCATCATGGTAGCAAAAATAGAATCTCTGCCAAGATGGTGAAAACCTGGTAAATATGCGCCTCTAGTTTTCCTAAAGTAACATCTTCTCTCGGCATTGCTTGGCTCGTAGTTTCTTGCTTTAGTTTGCTTTCCAGCTTTAGTTTGCTTCCTTTGTTTCCTACTTTAGTTCATTTCCCGCTTTGGTTTGCTAGCTCATGCCTTTGCTTTCAGTGTCTTCGAGATTTTTCTCGACTCTTCATAGATTGGAACTAGTTCACGCTTGGGGGCACCTACTTGGTCTAGGGGGCATTGTCCTATCGCTTTCGAAAACTCTTTTTGTGCATCAGTCACCAGCGATTCTCGCTGCGTCTGCCTGTTGATGCCTAGCTACTTTTTGAGATCTCTCTCTTTGAGGATCTCTCGTGTATCGGTTGCCAGTGGTTCTCACTGTGCTTGCCTACTGATACCTAGCTTTCATTTGACCTCTCTCTTTCGGGATTTCTCCTTTACATCAGTCACTAGTGGTTCTCACTGCGTCTGCCTGCTAATGTTTCACTAGTATCTATGAGATTTCTCACCTTGAGGATCTCTCTTGTATCAATCACCAGTGGTTCTCACTATGTTTGCTTGCCGATACTTTGTTAGCTTCTTGATATCTTCTTGAGACTTTGTCTCTTGCGACAGTCACCAGTGGTTTTCCACTATGTCTGCCTACTATCATTTTCTCATCGAGACTTCGAACATTATGTTTTTGATTCGATTGAACACGAACTTAAACTGAAACTAAAACTAAATGTGTGTTTCTTTGAGGCATGTTGAGCTTTGTTTTCTTTAAGTTCTTGTTTGTTTGCTTTGATTTTTCTTTGCTTTCTATTTGTTGGTTTAGTTCCAATGATCCAAAGAATTTATATAAGAGGGGTGTCCATCTGTAAGAGCCTCCATCTCATATTGGATGGCCATGCGTACCTCGACTCCTTTTATATGGATGCTTTGGTGAGGTTGGTTCTTCTCCTTGTCTTTTGAGTGACTTCTTTCTGCTACTAGTGAAATTGTAAACACTCGTCCTATTAAGTGAACGTAATGGTCACTGCGAGCAATCTTTGGTGAAAGAAGGAACTCCTGTGTGTTTGGTGTGTTTGTTGCAAGCAACATTCAGGTCATTCTAGCATCTATGCTCTAATGCTTATGTTAACTTGCTAGATCAAAAGGAATAGGTGTTCCGGTCATTCTGGCTTCTTGTGCCTTAATGCTTACACCTTATTCTCACAAATCTAAGACTTATGTCATATTCATATTCTCATGATATCGATATTAGTGAGGATTGTATGACATCTTGCAATTGTCCAAACTTAAAAGGCTCTGTGATGAAAATATGGGGAGTCCAACAACCAAGTCCTAGGGTTTGCATTTTTCATTCTAGGCTTGCATCTTTAGCTTAGGTTTGCATTTTCATTCTAGGCTTGCACTTTCTATGCTTGCATGTTCATTTTAGGCTTGCATTTGAGATGATATCTTGCTACTCTCTTGATTGCTTTCTGTTCATTGGAGGTTCTCATCTTTTGTCCTGGGTTCATCATGATTGCACAAGTTTTCGGGATCGAAATCAAAATCTGACATCTCTAGGTAGCTCGAAATAGCATTTTAAATTTTGCAACCCCTTTAGGATTGGATGCTTGTGCAGTCAGCCTTTTGGCATCATTTTCCTACCAGATCCTCATCTTTGCATCATGTTCTTGAGATCTTTGCTCTTTTCATCAAAGTCAACTCTAGTCAAATTTGGTCAACCATGGTCAAACTTGGTCAACAGGACCTCTGCATTGCTCCAATTTGCTTCTGCATCTTCTAGATCTTTGATCTTATCTGTATCTGCAACCTCTTGCTGTCAATCATCTTTTGACGTGTCATCTTTCGATTTCTCTCCCGAGGGGGCAGGATGATTGCATCATTTAATCTTGTCGAATCAATTCTTGAATCAGTCTGATCTGAATCATCAATTTTCATTGCTTTGGGCATCTCGATGCCTCGCATCTTGTTATCTTATCATCTATCTCCTAGGTATCTGAGCAATCTAACTTAGATCCTCAGGAATCAAGCTTCATTTTGGAGAGGGGTTCTCAGAATCTTTTAGGTATTGGGGCAATCTAACCCTAATTCCTAGGAGTCAAGCTTCATTCTGGAGATGGCTCTCAAAATCTCTTTTAGACCGTTATCTGGGCAATCTAACCTGGGTCTCAGAGGGCTAAGCTTCACATTGGGGCAATCTAACCCTGATTTTGGAGATAGTTTTAATCTGCATCTTCATCAATTGGTGTTGGGGCAATCTAACCCCGATTCCAGTTCTCTTCTAAGACCGTTGTCTTCGCAATCTAACTTGGACTTCAGAAAATTCTTGTCATCTGTCACTTCGGACTATTCTTTGAATCAATGTGCTATTCGCACATCAATTCAAAGAGGGGCAAATGTAATACCCCAAAATTGGCACCTATTAAATTTTAATCAATTTTGGTGCATTTCTCAAATTTTTGCATCTTCAAAGTCCTAATTCACTAGGCAATTTTCTCTCTCCTACTTGACTTTACTTGACTTGATGTCAAATGCAAAAAACCCTAATTTGCAATAATCAAATGCTAAATTAATTCCTAAGTCCTAGACTTTATTTGGGTAAATAATCTCTATGATAAGTTAATTTAATTATAAAGTCCTAAGTGCTTCTTAATTAGATTAAATCCACCCTATTAGCTAAATACCCTTGAAAGGAATTAATAAATATTTAGTTAATTGAATGGACACCTCTTTATTTGAATTTAACAATTCAAATTACTTGAAAGGTCACCTCCCACATGTGGCAAATTCCATTCTTTTAATTAAATAATTCACTGTCTTTTTGTCTCAATTAGGAATGAAGAGTCCACCATTTCAAATCAAGAAACTCTTCATTCCTCTTCTGGCTTGGTTTATTTAAGGAACCTCTTTTCTCATTCAATGGGGAGGACAATCTTGAGAGCAACTAAACTATATCATTTTTTTGATTCAAGGAAGCTTTTGTTGCATATTAGCTTGTTTTTCTCATCTTAGTTTAAGATTTGCATCTCATACTAGTGTTAGTTTGCTTTTGTTCATAGCATAAAAATCATCTTTATTTCAAGTTCTTGAAAATAACAAAAAAAAAAATCTGCATTTCATATCTATTTCAAGCATTTAGATTAAGTTGCATTCATCTTAGTTTACTTTCATATTTGTTCATCTTCATGCTTTTCAAATCTGCTTTTCAGAATATATCAAGAGAATGCTATCATGCATGAGCGCATTCATGACACATCTAAGGAGAACCAAAAGATTCTAAGTGAAAATGAAAGACTTAGAGAAGAGAATGAGAAGTTGAAGAATGAATTGAGAAATGGGAAAGAATAAAATAAAAAATTGAAACAATATAATAAAAGCATGAAAAAATATTAATGAACAACTAAAGAGAGAAAGAAGACACAAAGACCCCACCAGTCTTGGGTACACTAGTCAAGGAACATTTGAAATTGGTGAGTCATAAAAATCTAAATCTAAGAAGCCACAAACAGATCAGAAGTTAGATCCAAATAATTCAGGTAACAAACCCAACAAAAATACTTGTTATAACTATAGAAAGCCTGGTCATACTCCAAATGTGTGCAGGATCAAACTGGTGGATAAGCCTTACACTTTTGATGGTTATTTCTACAATTATCATAAGTATGGTCATGCTGCTTATGAATGTAGATCTAGATCTAGCAATAGATCTAGTGGTGAGAGATTTGGAGGATAGTTTTTCACATGCAATAATTATGGACATAAAGATGAGAACTACAGGTCTAAAGTGTATGTTCCTAGATCTCCAAACAAACCAGTAAGCCCTAATGAAAGGAAAAGGAAATTCAATGTCACATGTTCAGTACATGGTAACTATGGTCATCTAGAAGTGAATTTTAGAATGAGAACATAGAGAGGTAATGTTGGTCCTTGGAGGTCAATCAGTTTAGCATATTTCCATTTCCATAGGATCAATCATCTTGCAAGAGATTGTAAATTTAGGAACTGATGACACAACCGATCCGAAGATAGAAGAGGTAAGAAGATTGTTGATTTTGAGGAAATTTATCGAGAGATGAAGAAGACCTAGAGGAAGGAATGAGAGAAATGACCTAAGAGAAACATGAAGAGGTAAAATCATCTAAAGAGAATTCACCATCCTCTAGTGTAGAGGATTCTTCTTCAAACTAAGCATATTATTTTCTTAGGGGGAGCACTTATAGAAAAATCCTTTACCGATCCCCTAGATCTAAGAGCGGTAAGATCTATATGCACAATATGGTGTAAGATGCTATGATTTTGGTTTTGATAAATCTTTTTGAAGTCGTTGATGATTCTATGTCAATTGCATTGAGTTTTCTTGGTATATACCCTTTTACCATTTGATATTGGTTATAGCTATTGGAGTACCTATTAGTGGATATGCATTAATTAGTGATATGACACTATTCCTACTATTGGAAAAACATTATTTTACTATTGGAAGTGTGTAATGTCTATATGTCAATGATAAATAGAGGGAACTGATTTCACTTTTCACTTTTACATTCATTTGAACATTTGAAAGTAATTATGAGCGTTATTGTGCATAGGTTGAATTTGAGCTAAGACATTTTAGCCTAATTTGCTATCAAGTTTTCATGAGCCCTAACCAGTGTTTTGTGAGTTATCAATCTGGTTCATAGTTGGGTTTGTGTGTTATTACAGTTAGTTGAAATGGAAAGAAGCATCAATGCTCTTGTTTTGATGAACATTGTTGAGAAGTCTCAACCTAATTTCAAGCTCCATTTGATCAAAGAAACTGAGATAGATATGACTGGTGTCCTATCTATGTTTCCTTCATGAGTGTTGTTGATTGAGGATGTGAGGTCCTATTTTCATTGCAAGATTTAAGAAATAGGAGCTATAGATATCAAGAAATAATATGAGGAAATATGTATGAATGGTGTATTGAGAGATCAACACAAGCATCTACAAGAAAAAGGTTTAACATATGCAGTGGACACTCCCACTAAATTACATCCCAATTGGATTCAATATGTGTTGAGAAGAGTGCATGATCAATTTATTTGGTTGGACAAGCCTCACAAGATTTTGAAGACAATGATTCATAGAGTTATTGGATTTTGAGTGCAAGGATTAGAATGCACATTGAGAATGGTTGAAACACATTTGGTTACTAAGATAACTAAACCTAGAATAGGCGAAAGAGCTATGACTATAGATGATATTGAAGATAGAGAAGCTTGTTTTTCATCTATGGTGAAGGTTATTGGGTATATCAATCAAGCAGAGTGAACTGTGTGCCCGATGGTGCTATCCATGCTGGTTATTGGGTAATGATGATTTATGTGAGATGATTAGAAGTCTATTTTTGGAAAACATGGAGAGGATAAAGAAAGACAAGAAGCAATAATTCAAGTATGGTGCCCTACTAGCATGCATGTTTTTTCTACATCCAAAATTTCTTCCCTGGTAGAGGAAATGTTGTTTGGTCAAAGGATAAACTGGTAGTTGTGTAGATAAGTGAATTTATTAAGGAATTGGGTGATATTTTAACATTGTTATGTGGGGTTATTTCAAATATTTCCAAGCTAAGATGCATAAATGTGAAATAATTCTAACTAACATAGTAGAAAAATATAAGGATGATATATGTTTTCTAGTGGATGCAAATACTTGCATTAGGTTAAAGGTTAAACCTAGAACCTATTGGGTTCCACCTATAGGTTATGAAGTAGAAGGTGAGTTGGCGAGCCTACATTTAGATGAGTTACTATCAAGACCTTTGGATAAACAAGCATAGAGATGCATAATATATGAAGAAGCATTTGCTAAAATCAATATACAACTAAAGAAACCAATCATTGAAAGGAAAACTAGAAGGATAATATCTAGCCTAAACTAGAAATTTGGTAGTGATGAGGTAGTTAAATCTAGTACTGTTGAAGTTGCAACATAAGGCTGATCATCCAACATTCCATCCTCATATGAAAAAGTGAAGAGCAAAAAGAGTAAGCCTACAAAAAAGGAAGTTGAAATTGAGAAGGAATTGATAAAGAAGACATACAAGAGGAAGAGAAAATCCATAGATAGGAAGAGTGATCAGAAGAATACTACAGAAGATGAAGAAGCCAAGAAATAATTAGACAAGGATGCAAAATAATTAAAAAAAGTGGTAAGAAGAAAGCCCCAAGTGTTGATTTCATTTCCAAAGACATAATGGAGAATGGAAGAATGGAAGGAGTTAGTAGAAGATATAAATTGCTAAATGATGAATACATGAAGAAGATAGAAGAAGCTATCATATACAACCTACACAAATTTTTTATGACTCCAAGTGAGCTATATCAAACCTTACCAAAAGATCTTTATGATTTAATTCATGCCAGATGGAAATATGCACTAAACATGGGAAGAGAAATTATGGAGAGAGAACTTATGCAAGTGCAAACAAAGATGAATCTTGAAGATGTAAAGATATTGGTTGAATCCTATAGAAAAGATTTCAAAGTAAAAAATAGAGAAACAAATATATTTATTGGTGAGACACATATTGTTTAAAATGAAACTGTGGAGATATGGAGGAAAAAGATGAAAATGATGAAGGAGGCAGAACAAGAAGAAAAGGAAGAAAAATTTGTCGATGAAAAACAAAAGAGTAAAGAACCTATGATTGAGAGCATTAGTAACAAATCTACACTTTAAGAGATAATAGGTGATGTTACTGTTGATATTCCAAAAGAAGTGAAGAACATTGAAGAACAAAATTTTGAATTAACTCAAATTGGTGGAGCAGAAGTAGAAATAGAACAAATTGGTGGAGATGAGGTTGTAATAGAAGAGATAATAGGTAAAGAGGATTATCCCTCATCATCCCCTATGGAGAATTCAAAAGGATTGATCTTTGAGAAGATAGAAGAAAAATTGGTAGTAAGTTAGAAAGAGGTTGAAGAAGACTATAATGTAAAAAGTCTTCGCAACCGCCACCTTGATAAACATCATAGTATTTCTCAACCTCTTTCTGACTTAAACATGATAGTGTAAAAATTATTCTCCCCCTTTCTCTACTCAATCATTGATATATATCTTCATAAAACCCCTATAAAATTATTACTATGATTATTCTCTCTACTTCACCAAATCATATTTATTCTCCCCCTTTGACAACAATGTAAAAGATTAGATCCTCTTGTGAGAATGGTGGCCTGGTTATATAGGAATCCTCTCAAGAATGAATGGATGAGATTGATCAAAGACGAGCGATTGATATTTATTCCAGACTAGCGCAATCCATGTGTAACTCATTCAATTGGTTGAGAGAATCAGTTGTTTTAGAAACTTCTAAGGCTAAAATGAAGTTTTTAAATTGACAAATGAGTTAACAGAAGTGGTTTCTTAGTTTGTTGGATTTCTTCCAAAATCATGCTCATTTGACTGAATGATGGCTCCATAAATGCATTTTTGGATTAATTAAATGATTTAATGTATTTTTCTCCAAATTGTGATGACATATTTGGTTTACTTCCTTTTTAAGATTATTTGACAATTCTTATTTATTTAATCAACATCCTAAGATATTAATTAAATAAATAGTATAAGGTTGGTTTAATTTTAAAAAACATTAGGATTTAGGAATTAATTAATCAAATAAGATCAAGTGCAATGTTTGAATGGGACCTAGAGAATAGGTCAAATTAGATTGATAAGTTGAATTGCCTTAGGTTAGGACTTCGAAGATCTAATCAAACTTAGGTCTTTCTTGATGAACAATCAAGATTAGGGGCTTATGGTTTTATTGAGCATTTTTAGGTGATTACATTTACCTCTCTTTGAATTAGTGTGCGATCAACACTTTGATTCAAAGACATGTTAGTGTTGAGATTGTGAATAGTTTGATGTGAAGTGATGAAACTACCCTCAAGTAGATTGATTCAAAAGATATCGATTC
Source organism: Chamaecyparis obtusa (assembly GCA_027943335.1). NCBI lineage: Eukaryota > Viridiplantae > Streptophyta > Pinopsida > Cupressales > Cupressaceae > Chamaecyparis > Chamaecyparis obtusa. The sequence continues at coordinate 1,058,125 of BSBK01000576.1, forward strand.
TGAACTTGATTGAACAAAGATTGATAGGAAGACTAGAATGGCCAACTTGATGTGATGTGATGAAAATGAACGTCTGTACAATTTGATGATGACAAATAACCAATTTTATGTGAAGTGATGAAATTGATTAATGTCATAAAATACTCTCAAACCATTGGAGTGGTTTGAACGAATAACTAGTTTGATGTGAAATTATGAAATTGATTATTGTTAAGAGATCAATAGCAAAAATTGACTTGATTTGATGCGATGAAGCCAATTGGATTGACAAGGACACTATTAGTTTCATGTGAAGTGATGAAATTTATATTCCCCTGGAGATTCACTAATGACAAAGAATCTCAACTTGATGTGACACGATGAAACTAAGATGCCCCTTACGATGAGGTCTTGGTTGATTTGATTTTTTGATTAAATATTCTCGATGTTTGATGATGTGATCACTAAATTTTTGATATCATGATTAGGCCTCCTCAAGAGAGAAATAAACATATGGCTAGGTGCCCTAGTGATCTGAACTAATTTTGATTGGTAAAATGATGCAGGAAAATACTGACCTAATTTTGATGAGGTTGTACATGTGTACACCATATTCTACACTTATATTAGGTCCCTTTGAACAATTTTGACCAAAATTTGGGAAAGGGTTGACAAATATTCTGACACTTTGATTTCTTGAGGAGAAAGTGTTAGAAAGCAAAGATCCCCAAGATAACTGAGAGGGGGGGGGGGTGAATCAATTATCTGATAATTAAACCATTTATCAACTTCAATATCAACTTCAACAACTTTAAACCATATAATCAATGCAGTAACCAACCATAGAAAGATAATCATACACAATGACACAATAACACAAGATATGTTAACTAGGGAACCTCTTGATCAAAGAGTAAACCCTGGTGGGAATGATGCCCACAAAATGATGTATTAATATAAAAATTCCTTGTGAAAGGATGGACCCTGTTAGGAGTCTTATGAAATACATTCAGTACATATGAATCTCTGTTAGGAGATTTTGAATCCCTATTAAAAGATTCTAACCTTGTTAGGAGTTATGGAAGATAGAAGGACCCACTGCCCAAATAGCTTCAAGGCAAGATCTCTGAACTCACTGTCCAACATATCTTAGGATTATTCAATAGAATAATATGAAATATGTTACCTCCTTCACACTATCCCAAAATTGTACTCTCTGCTACACAAGATCACAAATCCAGATCTCCGTACTTTGCAAGTCTTCCTTCACCATTGAATTAGCTCTATTCTTCACCTCATGCATATATTCACATTTCAACTTTCACAATTTCATATCACAACTATTACAATCCCATCTTACAACAAGGAAAACATTCCTTCCTTTATACCACACTCAAATAATTACAAATTGTATGGTGAAAATGTGACCACACTTCTATGAATCATTACATTCAAGGACACTCAACAATAAGGCCTCAAAAATTGATCCATAGATCTCTATGCATGGAGTTGGAAGATTATGAATTTGCTCTCAGCTAGAGCTATGAAGCATATGACCTTGCTAGTGAACCACACAATGAGAGATTCAAGATGAAAATAAGGGAAACAATGCCAATATCTCCAATGAAATCAAGATGTATGCAATGAAATGCAAACCTATATGAGAATGCAAATTAATCTATGAGGATGAAGATGCAATTAAGCTATTGAAAGGAAATAACAAAGGATTACAACCTTCCTAATTAGACTATGTGAGATTATTCTATTGCATAAAAGGAAATCTATACTAGAAATGCCATGATCATGCAACTATGAAAGCAAATATGAGAACTATAGAATGCAACAATGATCTTTAAAGCTTGGATGCAAGAGTGTCTTCAAAGAGCTCCAAAATGATCTAGAAAATCTACAACATAACATTAGCATAAAACACAAAGATATGCAAATGAGGAGGAGAGCTCTTCTTTTATAGAAAGTAAGAATCAATGGACGATCAAGATTAAGAGGCAAAAAGACTTAATCAACGATGGAGAAAAATAGAAGCTTGATCTTTGTGCAAAAATATCCTCCAATGAGAAAATAAGAGTTGAATTTATGTCCATATAAGACAAAAAGTGCTTTTTCCTTTTTTTCTAAAGTAAGAATAATACTTTATTTGTGCAACTTAGGATAAGAGAAAAAGTGGGGGCTTTTTATTTAATAAAAGGGGAGGAAAATATTCCTTTTAAATAAATAAAGACTTAGAATAAAATGGTTAGCCCATAGAAAATAATCGAATGATTGAATCAGGACTTGATCAAGAAATTGACAGTGTTGAAAACTATTGATTATTGATAAAACTGATTCAGAGATAAATAAATCAAATAAATGGGGTCCAAGGTCAAGGTGACCATTTTTGGGTGCATACATTTGCCCCTCTTTGACTAATGTGAGATTGATTTGAGATCACATGTGGTCAAAGAATGAAGTTGCAATGTGAGATCGATCTGGGATCACAAAACAACTCAAATATGAGGTCGATTTGGGATCATATCTAGACAAAACATAAACAAAGGCCTTTGAACATGAGGTCAATTTGGGATCACATTCAAAGTAAGAGATAAGAATCTCAAATTTGAGAAAAAGCTCACAAAAGATGTCTGAATCAAGAGAATCAAGAGAATCAGGATGAGAATCCCATAGATACTGCCCCCTTGGAATCAAAATTGAAATCAGATAGAGGAGAACAACAAATTGATAAAGATTTGATCAAATCAGAATGAAATCACAACTAAAGATAAGGGTCGATAGATTAACCATTAAGAAATGAAAAATGCCCCAGTGATGAAATAGAAGAAAATAAGTAGGGTGAATGAAAGACTAGAAAATTGAGAGACATGGAAATGAAGAAATTCCATCGATAATCAAAGAAATATGCCTCAAAAGGGTCTGTCAACTGTGCAGAAGAGGGAGAAGATTTAAAAAGCAATTTTGACTAGGAAGATGACCTCGGATTTCAATTTCGAGTCTGAAAATGGATCCAGGATGTCGAAATTAGCTAGGGATGCAATTTTTGCACAATTCTGAGGAGTTTTGAAAATCAGCCAAAATTGGTCGAAAAGCTGTATAAGGAAGAGGATGTGATATGAAAGATAGGAAGTGAAAGACATGATCAAGAAGAATCAGAAGATGAACATAGTTGACCGACTAGTCCATGAACAATTAAAAGAAGAGCTCTTTCCATATGCAAAATGAAAAGAACTAATCTACTCATGAACCTAAGAATGCAAGCTACTATGAAAGTGGTTGACTTGCAAGGTCACAATGCTTATAGACATCTAATTATCATCATCAAGTGTTATTGGTAGCGTCGTAAGATCATACAGTGCACACTAGCATAACTATGTGAATATGAATATGATCTTTATCAGATAGAAATGTGAAAATCCCACCTAGGCATCAAAGACATGTAGGTCAAGATGACTAGTGCAGTGATATCACCTAAGTTTGATATGGCGAGATTATGCTTGTATCAAGACACATGAAATTCAGGATAACTAGAAGCATGCACTTGCATAAAATAGTCAAGGATAATACCTTATCAATCCTTAGTGTCAAGTAAGACCAGCATAAATGCTCATGATAGTTAGGATCAACAAAATATTCCCACAAGTAGATAAAGAAATAAAACATGTTCTCATACCCTCAGTCTTCTAGCTATGCATCATCAAAAACTTCTCAGGGGGAGACCACTCATCAAAGAAATCCTCATAGACATCACACAAAGAAAAATAAAGGCAACATATCTCAACGAGTTGATTGTTTAAGTGCCTGTGTGTTGGTCATAGAGTCAAACTCTGAGTATCGCATCTGCAAATGAGAAATATCGTATCATACTTAGACTATAGGCAAGACATCTGATAAGTGTTGAGAAACACTCGATGCAAGGGTAGTGTTGAGAAACACTGTTTGAAATTTTTTGGGACTTTTATAATTTTTAGGATTTTTGAATATATAATTTTTTTTGGTGAAACATCAAAGCGTCTATTGCTAAGATTTCACTAGGATGCTCTTTTTGTGAGGACATTTTATGAGTTTTAGAATTTTTGACAATATATCATTTTTTTGGGATTTTTTCAGGATCATATATGCATTTTTTTGGTATTTTTTTAGAATCATAAAATATGTACAAAGGATGCCCCCAGACAGAACGGGCATCAAACTCTTTAAGCAAGATCACATCGTGTAGTCCCAATGTCAAGCAAGGTGGAGACAAGAGAGATTAGCAAGTTGGTGGAAGAGATGGAAGATAAGAGAATGAAGGAGAAAGAAGGGAAGAAATCCTCAAAGGAAAACTCCTCAAGAGTACCCAAGCTAGGGAAAAATTGTCATGAAAAGCATATTTGGACTAGCAATGAAAGGCTAGCATGGGATAAGCCACAAAAGCACAATGTAAGAGCACGAAAGGATGCAATCCAAAGAGGGTACACATGTCAAGAGACTTCATAGCATCGTATTTTACTCTTTTTATTAGATCAAGACCAAGGGGGAAAAAGATAGTGAAAGGGTAGAATGAAGGGAGAAAAATAGATATGAAGGCTAAAAATGAAAGGAATGAAAGAAAGATCATCTTAAGATAGCTCACAAGATAGCCAATTGTTTGCATATAGTTCAACCTTGTCAAGATCAAAGAGAGAAGATGGAATGGATAAAAAATGTAGAAGAACTATGCATGATTGCTAGGTTTTCATCACGGTACTTATCCAAGATAGCACAAGGGAGTGGTTTTCACCATAGGAAAAATTTAATTCTGTTTACTTTTGCTACCAAGGTGCTTGTTTCCAGGTTTTCACCAAGGCACATTTTCAATTTTTTTTTTTTTCATTTTTTTTTTTTTTTCATTTTTCTATTTTTTTGAATTTTATAATTTTTTGGAAGAAGGCAAGCTTTTAGGTAATGCTCCTTGAAAGGATAAACCATGATATGCCAAGGATCCAAAATGATATGCTCAAAGATGCTGATAGGGAATGGAAGATGGAAGAGAAAAATGGAGGATAAGGCTTTATGTAAAGCGAGTGAGGTTGGAAGATAGGAGGAATAGGATAATGATGAAAAATGATAGAAGGTAGAAGAATAATGAATGGAAGGATTTTGAAAGGGTAGATGGAAAAGAAGGCAAGATCAACATTGACACACACCTTGAAGGGTGGTGAGAGAATGAAGGAAACTTGAATGAAGGAATACGTGAAAGAATATGGTGAATGTTTAGCAGAGGTTGCGGTTCAGGTGCACAGAATGAAAGAATATTTTTTGAAGAAGATGGGGTGGCAGCATTTGGAAGCTTGAATGTCAACTTCACTTGTCATTCAACATGAGACTCTCTCAAGAGAGACTTTGGAATCATATAGCCTTAGGATTTTCATTTCTTTTTGATGATTTAGAGAGAATATCTTGAATGATGGATTTTGGAACCCATACTTGTCTTGTAGTTTTCTTCTTAGATATCTCTTTTGACTTTATGCCCCCATGTCGATTAGAGGAGACATGGTGATCTTCTTTTTTTGATGGATTCTTATATTGCTTCTTTTTCTTGTATTGAATATTCAAGTTACTTCTAAAAGTCTTGGGACTTGTGGAAGAAGGAGGATATGACTGGTTTAGATGGGTGGATGAATGAAAAGGATTTAAGGGTATGCATCTATGTTGATCTTGAGGAAAGATAGGAGGTGGAGGAACATAAGGACCCAAGATGGATGATGAATTGGGAGAGTTAGGAGGGGAAAGTGAAGGGACATAAGGACCCAATATGGAAGGAAAACGTGAAGTCCTTAGCAGTGGTGGAAGAGGTCCAAGGATGGAAGTGGAAGATGCAAAAGGATAATCAATAAGTTCATTAGCATCTATATCACAACCAAAGATATAAGCATCTTTAGAGTGAGCATTAGAATTTTCAATAGTATCCTGGACATCTTGAATAGGAGCAGTTTCTTTGATAGGATCATTCAAAGCTTGTGAAGACTTAGGAAGAGTAGAAAGCAGAAGTGAACGTGGAGTGGTAGAACAAGAAGATGGAAGGCTTTGATCTTGACAAGGATCTTTGGATAGCACAAGCGTAGAATTTTTCTCTTGATTTTCAATAGGCTTATCATTGGAAGTAACAACATCATTTTCAATAACCTTAATGGAAGTCTCATCTTTGGAGAGCGCAAGTGTGGTAAGGTTATTTTGATTATCAATAAGCTCAATGGTGTAAGTAGTAGCTTGATCTTTCTTAGGAGAAGTCTTAAGACATGGTGGAATGAATGAGAAAGGGTGTAAAGGATCAAAAGAACCATGAAATGAATGAGAGATATTATGAACAGGATTGGATGACATGGAGAATTCTTGATCTTGATCTTTCTTTATGTTCTTTTCTTTATTATTTTTAGAGTCCTCTTGACATGGAGCCACTTCTAAGGACAAGGAAGCATGTTGGAATTGTATGGAAGACTTTATAAAAGATGGTGAAGGGCTAGCTGAAGTAGGCATTATAGCACATGAAGGCTTAGGATATTTAGGTTTAGCATTATTGAAAGTATTTGCAGCCAAGTGAAGGTTAGCTTGAGTATCTTTAAGAGGTGGCCCTTGAGAATAACTATAGGGAACTACATGAAAAGCATTAGGATTTGAATTGGATGAAGTATTTGTGAAAGATTTGGAAGACTTAGCAACTTTAGGAGATGTAAGGGTATTGGAGGAAGTAGAGGATGGAAGGGAACCATCGCAAGACAAAGGTTCAACATTAACATGATCTTGCTTGAGAGTGAGATCTTTATTTTCAGCATGAGAGTTTTTAGAGGAGAGATCCTTATAATATTTACACTTCAAATAAGTATGGTACATTTTATATTCCTCAATAGTAATAGATGGATCATCATCTAGGTATTGTTCATAGAACTCATCAAAGTCTCTTCCAAAATTAGAATCATATGGATCACCATCACGATCTACCCAATAGGATGACCCTTTAGCAAGCACGAGCACATGACGAGGAGGACTCTTAGGAATAGAGGTGTCATAGGTTTCACTACATTGTCCATCATCATAATCATCACAGTCATCATGGGTGGGTGTGTCACTCTTCGTGGAAGAGGTATCACAAGGACTATCACGTTGCTCTTTATGGTATGTCTTCTGAAGAGAAGGAAGATTCTTGGGAGAAGTAGAAGAAGAATGAGATTGTGAAGAAGAGGAATATAAAGACTTCATGGAAGAAGAAGATTTAGATAATGAGGAATGTCTAGAAGAATCATAATGAGATTTAGAAGATGAAGAATGCGAATAGTGTTTAGAAGAATCATGATAAGATTTAGAAGATGAAGAATGTGAATAGTGTTTAGAAGAATCGTGGTAAGATTTAGAATGTGAGGAATGATGAGAAGATTTAGAAGATGAAGAATATTTGGATGAGATCATGAGTATGATTCTAGAAAAGGCATTTGACTTGCTTCCTTTGTCTTGTATTTTTGCCATAAATTCATCACTCATGAAAATTTTGGAGGAATAACACTTTTTGAATACTTCAATGAGCTCAAGATCATCTATTCTTAATGAAGGTTCCAAAACTAGATATTTGAGATTCATGGTTCTAGAAGAAGAAGAATCAAGCATAGGAGCAATAGAAGAAAATATACTAGATAATAAGAGGAAAAGAATCAAGAAGAAGAAGAAGAATTTCCCATGGGAATAGAAGACTTTAGAAGAACATGGGAAATGGAGAAGAAAGAAGAAGACTAAGAGTCATCTTGTGTAATTGATACCATAACGTTCATTGAGATGTTGAGCAACATCACAGCACCTAAGATCTGACTCGGACCAAAGAAGGCTTAAAAATGACCGAAAATAATGGACAACAGAAAAATCTCAGGCGACACTTTCCAGGAAAGCCAGGCGATAGTTTAAGACTAGGAAATACTTCACCATAAGCAGGGAAATAGACTCCAGGAAGGCATAGCGATAGAATCTAGGCTAGCAGGGTGATAGTCCAGCAGGTGCGAACTATCGCGCGATATTTCTCAGCAAAAGCACATGATACTGTTGCAGATTTGGGTGACTTTTTGACCAGTGAGCATAAAGATCTCAGTTTTGAAGTGTTTTGACCAAGTTCAAAGGTTGGATAATGCAATTTCTCAGTTTGACAAGCAGTAAAAGAAGATAAAAGACAAGTTTACAAATAGTATGAGATCAAACATGTCATAAAACACTTGAAACAAGGGCAAAAGCAACCTTGCCAAGAAAAGCACTTGTGATATCAAAATAAAAAATCTTATGAATGCTACCGTTTGTTTGAATGTTGAAAACATTTACACTGGTATAGCACAATCGAAGACAATTCAAGCAATTACTACCTAGAAGGACAAGGCTCATTACTTAGCAATGTGGCCCACAACTTGATGCTCCCTTGCCTCACACCAAGTGGTTGCCCACAAGAGATATTGGTGTTGTCATGGAAGTGTCAAAAACACAACCAAAGGAACAAATATGGTGAGTGTCTTGGGGTGATATGGGTAAGTCCACTTGGATCAATCCTTGCACCAAGAAGCTAAGCGGCTAAAATAAGGTGGCCTCTATCTAAAGGTTCGTAGTAAGGGCTTCCATTCACAACACCCCTCCTGCTCCCCGTTAGGGACTCCTTACCTTGCAGCAAGTAATGGACCTTGCGGCCTCAAGAGTACCTTAAGCATTCTTGTTCAATGCTTTCCCCATGGTTGCAATCCCATGAGCTACTAACATCAAATGAAGACAAGTGTTGCGTCTACCAAGGTTTTGTGTCCTTGATAGCCTTGAGTTTATAGTGGGTTGGAAGAGCCAGCGAAAAGCTTGTCCCCACTTGGGTCGTTCCTCTTGATTGCTCAAGAGCAGGCCCACTAAAGGATTCCTATACTAAACAAAGAGTGGATGATTTTTGAGGTTCAAGGTTTTTGATTCACCTCAAGGGTGAAGAGCATACTCCCCTATCTCAAAAACTTCTCCCAAATACACCAAACAAAGGGGTTTAATTACTCCCTTGCTTCCAAAATCCCAAGATGGGTCAAGATTTTCTGATTCACCAAAAGGTGAAGAGCATACTTCTCCTACCACCTCAAAATTCCTTCCACAAGGTATTAAGATTCCTATGAAAAAAAGACAACTAGTAAATGCCACACTTGAAATGAAATAAAACACAAGCACTTGATTTTTTTGCCTTTTATGCTTTTGGGTAGCCCTGCAAAAACTATTAGTAGCCCTTAGTATCAATTTCCTTCAAGCAAGAGCACCTACAAAACAACTTGTTAGACCAAAAACGGTTAGGAAAATCCAAAATCGAACAATGGTTAGCACATGAAAACTCAGATAATCTGCAAAAATAACTGATCAAATGACAAAATCTGAAAATGAAACCATCATGGTTGGATTAGGCTCGGAAAGACCTTTCCAACGATATATCACACTTTGATTTTCAATACTGTTTGCAAAAATTTCTCAAAAATGGGTGCCCATTTTCCACAGTGGCATGGATTTGAAAATGCTATATTTTTTTAAAATTTTCAAAAATAAAGCAGAGAACCCAAAACTTGCAAGATGAAAAAAATAGCTCAAAAATAGCTCACTGTCAAGTACAAGCGACAGTACAAAAACTAGAATTGCACAATACTTTGTAGTATACTAGGGCGATACTTTCTATCTGTGCGATATTCCACCTTATGCTAGGTGATACTTCATCCGAGACCAGGCGATAGTTCTTGAAACAGACAGACAATACTTCTAATAGGTGAAGTATCAGACGTGTATACAAAGAACTATTGCGTGATACTCCTGGAAAGTATCGTATGATACACTGAGCCAGAAAAATAGAGACTGAAAATTAAGCCGAAAATAATTTGAAAAATTGACGGAAATGCAAAAATGAAAGGACAAAGTTAAGCTACTCTACCCCACAGTGGGCACCATAAATGTATGGTGAAAATGTGACCACACTTTTATGAATCATTACATTCAAGGACACTCAACAATAAGGCCTCAAAAATTGATCCATAGCTCTCTATGCATGGAGTTGCAAGATTATGAATTTGCTCTCAGCTAGAGCTATGAAGCATATGACCTTGCTAGTCAACCACACAATGAGAGATTCAAGATGAAAATAAGGGAAACAATGCCAATATCTCCAATGAAATCAAGATGTATGCAATGCAATGCAAACCTATACGAGAATGCAAATTAATCTATGAGGATGAAGATGTAATTAAGCTATTGAAAGGAAATAACAAAGGATTACAACCTTCCTAATTAGACTATGTGAGATTATTCTATTGCATAAAAGGAAATCTATACTAGAAATGCCATGATCATGCAACTATGAAAGTAAATATGAGAACTATGGAATGCAACAATGATCTTCAAAGCTTGGATGCAAGAGTGTCTTCAAAGAGCTCCAAAATGACTTAGAAAACCTGCAGCATAACATTAGCATAAAACACAAAGATATGCAAATGAGTAAGAGAGCTCTTCTTTTATAGAAAGTGAGAATCAATGGACGATCAAGGTTAAGAGGCAAAAAGACTTAATCAACGATGAAAAAAAAATAGAAGCTTGATCCTTGTGCACAAATATCCTCCAATGAGAAAATAAGAGTTGACTTTATGTCCATATAAGATAAAAAGTGCTTTTTCCCTTTTTTATAAAGTAAGATAATACTTTATTTGTGCAACTTAGGATAAGAGGAAAAGTGGGGGCTTTTTATTTAATAAAAGGGGAGGAAAATATTCCTTTTAAATAAATAAAGACTTAGAATAAAATGGTTAGCCCATAGAAAATAATCGAATGATTGAATCAGGACTTGATCAAGAAATTGATAGTGTTGAAAAATATTGATTATTGATAAAACTGATTCAGAGATAAATAAATCAAATAAATGGGGCCCAAAGTCTAGGCGACCATTTTTGGGTACATACACAAATGAGTTAGCATCCAAATACAAAATAATAATTTCAACACGCTACATCAAAATTACATAAAATGTCAGCTTCTAGATACAATTACTTCCCAATCGTGTGACCTCAAAGTTTGCACTATGAACCATGTCACCACCAATGAGTCTCAAACTTCCCTTTAATTGCACAGAATCAGATTCCATCCCAGTTAGGAGATATCCTCCGATTACCAAAAACCGCTACTCAGGAACACTGCCAAAATACTGCTTCCACCAAAATGCTTATAACTTTCATGAATGAATGAATTTCTTTTTGTGTTGTTAACCATAGGTTAATAATGCACCAAAGAACATACCATCAATTGCGTATAGCTCAATCTACAATATAACATGTGTGCAAAACAAAACTATGCCTACTTCTCTGCTAAACTCTAGAATATCACTGTGTTGACATCAATGACAATCATAGTCATGAATGCAACAACCACTACTACAAAATGACTGCCAAAGGCTTCAACATTCATTCCTAACAATCTCCCCCATTGGCATTGATGGCAACATAGATGAAAAACATCCAATGTTCCAAAAATCCAATCACTGCTGCTCAACTGCTCTACTGCTCTTCATCAATCAAATCTTGCTTCATTTTCCTATTCAATCTTCTCTCTCAATGTTCTCTTTCTCAATGTTTTTCATGATTCTCTCCCCCATTGACATCAATGACATAAATTTTATCACTATGTCAACAACAAATTAATGTTAAAAGACACTGTTCAAAAAATACATTCACAAGAGTCCTCATGACTCAGCTCAGATACACATACTCCTCCATAGAGGAAGTACCAACATCCAATCCAGAAAGTAGATAGGGCCATATACCACTGGACGGATGCAACCAACTACATCATTACTCAAAAGTAGGCTGGGGCATAACCCCAATCATACCTCTTCGATACTCAAATGTATCCTTAGGAAAAGGCTTTGTAAATATATCTGCTATTTGCTACTTTGTGCTTATGTAGTCCAGTCTAACTTCTTTCTCAACAACTTTCTCTCTTACAACATAATACTTGATCTCTATATGCTTAGTCTTAGAATGTAATACAAGATTCTTAGACATACTAATTGTACTGGTGTTATCATAATGTATAACAATAGGCTCATCAAACTTAATTCCAATATCCTTCAACATTTGCTTCATCCAAATTATCTGGTTACAATTTTTTGCTGCTGCTACATACTCTACTTCTATTGTACTCTGTGAGATACAATTCTACTTTTTTTTCAACCAAGAAACCAATCTTTCTCCAAGAAAAAAGGCTCCACCACTGGTGCTTTTCTTATCATCAATGCTGCCTCCCCAATCAGCATTAGTATATGCACATAGGGTAAAATCATTAGAAGTTTCATACCACAATCCATAGTCCATTGTGCCTCTAAGATATCTCAATATCCTCTTTACTGCTACATAATGTGACTCTCTAGGTTTAGCTTGAAATCTTGCTACCATTCCAATTGAATGTTGTATATCTGGTCTAGTGTGTGTCAAGTACTACAATCCACCAATCATGGATCTATATTTCTTTTGCTCAACTACTAGTGTTTCATCTTTACTAGATAGTTTATGTCCTATAACCATAGGTGTTCCAACTGGTTTACAATTCTCCATACCGAATCTTTTCAACAAATCATTCAAGTACTTTGTTTGACTTACAAAGATACAATCTTTGTTTTGTATTATCTGTAATCCCAAAAAGTATTTCATTTCTCCAATCATACTCATTTCAAATTTTGTCTTCATTTCATCAGTAAATTTGTCACTAGCTTCATCTTCTCCTCCAAAAATAATATCATCAACAAAAATCATAAAATACCTTTCTCCATAGAATCCTCTAGTCCTAGTAGGATTGCTCAAGTCTGTATGAACAATCTCCAACTTTTCTTTAGATGTGAACTTCTTGCTAGGAAATGAACTCTTTTTCTGCTTAGCCATCACACATTCCTTGTAAATCATGTTAGTAGGCTTCATAATCTTAGGTAAATCTCTTACTACAAGTGTAGAACTTACTTTCACAATATTATCAAAATTTATATGATATAACCTTCTATGCCATAACCAACTGTCATCGATCTTAGTCATCAAACATTTCATCTTAGTAGGGTTCAACTGAAATATATTACCTCTAGTTCTAGATCCTGTTCCAATCAGATTTCCATCTTTATCTTTAATCACACAGGTTTTCTTAGTAAACCAAACTTGATATCCCTTGTCAGCTAACTGTCCAACACTTAATAAATTATGTTTCAATCCATCCACAAAGTAAACATCATCAGTATTAGTCTTTCCATCAAGAGTAATAGATCCTATACCTTTAATCAAACAAGGTGCATTGTTACCAACTCTAACAACTCCTCCATCATAATTGTTAAACTTTATGAACTTTCCTTTATCACCAGTCATATGATGTGAGCAACCACTATCTATAATCCAATCAACTTTCTTTTCAACTTGGGAAACTAAGGCTTTCTCTTCCTTAACATCAGATTCAGAATTTTCTTCCTTAATTGCTATAAATCTTATGTCATCAAGGTTATCATTATCACTGATCCTCAAATGTCTTTCAATTCTTTCTTTAATATCTTCATCATTTGCATAATAACATTCTTTAGGTCTTCTAGGCTTAAAATTGTTTCTATACTTCTTTACTCTCTTAGGAAACTTAGATGCAAAATGACCATATTCTTGACATATCCAACATTTAAAGATTTTCTTACCATCCAGTTCTCTTTTCACAAGAAAGGCAATACCTTCTTCAATCTTCTTATCTTCATTAGATTTGGATCTGCTACTATTGGCATAATCTCCATTCACACTTGTACTTCTAGACAAAGTAGGTATGATGCTTAGAGCACTGAATGTTGTCTCCATTCCAGGTAGTTCTCCTGATAATCTCAAATTCATCTCTGTTGCTTCCAATCTTCCAAGAAGAGTCTCTCTTGAAAAATTTGGGGTACAAGGTATCACTTGTTCAATCATTTGTGTAGTCTACCTGAATACTGATGTCAATGTTCTCAAAATCTTCCATAGTACTTCATTCTCTGTCTTTTCACCTCCACAAGACTTTATTCTTGCAACAATTTCTGACATCCTATCAATATAGCTTCTAACAGATTCATCTTCCATCATTCTTATGTCTTCAAATGCACAAATCCAATTATGTAACCTAGCTTTCTTTGCATGTTCATCACCTTCAAAAGTAGATTGTAAAGCTTTCCAAATATCATAAGATTTAGTTAAACTTTTTACCTGATTGTATTCATTCTCTGGAAGTGCTGATAAAAGTGCTTCTCTTGAAAGTATGTTAGACATGAATAGGTCTACCTCATCTTTAGAACTTGATTCAAGACTGTCTTCTTCAATTATAGTTCTCTCATTCTTTGTAATCAACCAATAACATGGTCCTAAACATAGTAGATATGTCTTCATCTTTTCTTTCTAGCTGTCAAAATTTACTCCATCAAACTTAGGGCTTTCTCTCCTAAAATTTTTCATAGATCTCCTTAAGTTGTTAAGCTTCCCTTTCAAGGATCTGCCACTCTGATACCAATTGTTAGAAAGCAAAGATCCCCAAGATAACTGAGAGGGGGGGGGGGGGGAGTGAATCAGTTATCTAATAATTAAACCATTTATCAACTTTAATATCAACTTCAACAGTTTTAAACCATATAATCAATGCAGTAACCTTCCATAGAAAGATAATCATACACAATGACACAATAACACAAGATATGTTAACTAGGGAACCTCTTGATCAAAGAGTAAACCCCTGTGGGAATGATGCCCAAAAAATGATGAACTGATATGAAAATTCCTTGTGAAAGGATGGACCCTGTTAGGAGTCTTATGAAATACATTCAGTATATATGAATCTCTGTTAGGAGATTTTGAATCCTTGTTAAAAGATTCTAACCCTGTTAGGAGTTATGGAAGATAGAAGGACCCTTTGCCCAAACAGCTTCAAGGCAAGATCTTTGAACTCACTGTCCAACAAATCTTAGGATTATTCAACAGAATAATATGAAATATGTTACCTCCTTCACACTGTGCCAAAACCGCACTCTCTACTACAAAAGATCACAAATCCAGATCTCTGTACTTCACAAGTCTTCTTTCACTACTGAATTAGCTCTATTCTTCACCTCATGCATATATTCACATTTCAAATTTCACAATTTCATGTCACAACTATTACAATCCCATTTTACAATAAGGAAAACATTCCTTCCTTTATACCACACTCAAATAATTACAAATGAGTCAGAATCCAAATACAAAATAATAATTTCAACATTCTACATCAAAATTACATAAAACTGTCAGCTTCGGATAAAATAACTTCCCAATCATGTGACCTAGAAGTTTACACTATGAACCACGTCACCACCAATGAGTCTCAAACTTCCCTTTAACTATGCATAATCTGATTCCATCCCAATTAGGAGATATCCTCCGATTACCAAAAAAAACTACTCAGGAACACTACCAGAATATTGCTTCCACCAAAATGCTTATAACTTTCATGAATGAATGAATTTATTTTTGTGCTATTAACCATAGGTTAATAACACACAAAGAACATACCATCAATTGTGCATAGCTCAATTGTCAATATAACATGTGTGCAAAACAAAACTGTGCCTGCTGTGTGCTATAATTGTGTCACACTTCTATGAATCATTACATTCAAGAACACTCAAGAATGAGGTCTCAAAAATCAATCCATAGCTCCCTAGGCATGAAGTGCAAGGGTTTTAAGAATGCTCTCAGCTAGAGCTATTTAGCCTATAACCTTGCTAGTAAACCATGCAATGGGAGATTCAAATGAAGACAAGGGCAAGAATGCCAATATCCTCAAGAATCAAATGAAATGCAATGCAAGCTAGATTAAGATGAATATGCAAGCTAAGCTATGAAAATGAAAGATGCAAGTATTACAAAGCCTCCTAGTTAAGCTAGATGAATTAATCTAAAGCATAAAGGAAACTAAGCTAAGAATGCCATGAAAATGAAGCTACTATGCAAGAAATGAAACTATGATAATATGTAGATGCAAAAGCCAAGAATGCTCCAAATCTTCAAAAAAGCTCCAAATGTACCTAGAAAACCTGTAGCATAACATTAGCATAAAAAGTTGAGGATCTAGAATGAAGAAGAGAGCTCTCCTTTTAAAGGAAATGAGAAGGAATGGACCATGGAGATTACGAGGCAAAAGATTTAATCAAGGGTGGAGCTTGAGAGAGGAGCAATCCATGTGTACAAATATCCTCCAATAGGAAAATAAGAGTTGACTTTTGTGTCCATAGGAGACAAAAAGTGTTTTTTCCCTTTTTATAAAATAAGAATAATGCTTTATTTGTGCAAATTAGGATAAGAGGAAAAGTGGGGGTTTTTTATTTATTTAAAAGGGGAGGAAATATTCCTTTTAAATAAATAAAAACTTAGGATAAGATGGTTAGCCCATAGAAAATAATCGAATAAATGATAGAGCTAAGATTTGATCAAGAATAAGCAATTGATGATTTGGCAAAAGGGGCTAATAGTCTAGATGACCATTTTTAGGTGTATACACCTGCTTCTCTGCTAAACTCCAGAATATCACTGTGTTGACATCAATGACAATCATAGTCATGAATGCAACAACCACTGCTACAAAATGACTACCAAAGGCTTCAACATTCATTCCTAACATAAAGGAATCTCACTAGGTCCAGAGAACAGAAGAATGATTATGCAAGCGGTCAACTACGATTAGAGAAAAAAGTCAAATTATGATTTTGATAGATAAAATGATCTTAGATTTTAATTTTGATCCTAAAAATAGAATCAGTATAGTCAAATTAGCTAGGGGTGTGATTTTCACATCAATCGAAGCAAGTTGAAAATTAGGTCAAAAACCTATATAAGGGCCAAAAGGGTCATTTTCATTTCATTTTCACTCCTCGAGCTTTGAAAAATAAAAAACCTTCTCTAGAAAAAAATGGTGATTCTAGTAGAAACTCATCAATTCAAGAAGCAACAAGTCCACAAGTGGCCACATAACTATAGAATAGCGGTAAGTTATCCAAATTCCTCTCCTGTCAAGTAATTTTATTCATTTTTTGTATGTTTTCAATGCTTTTTATGCCAATAGTCGTAGTTTCTCATACTAGCTCGTATAGGGGCTCGTACAAGTAACTGCATCCAAATTTTTACTCATATCAGGTCATTAGAATTCTCATACTAGGACCACCCTTCTCTTGTATGAGAAAATAGAATAGTGTCCATATAATTGTACCTTTATGTGCATTTTCTTGTACCAGAGAGTTTACTTGTATTGGTAAGTGAAAAATACTCATACGAGAATCTAGTTAATTGTGTTTTCTCATACTAAAAATAGTGAGCATTCTTAACGTCCAAAAGGTCTAAATTCAGTCTTTTTATTTGTCGATTGATGTTCATTAGCATTTCTTCTAGCTTTTGAATATACTGTTTTGACTTGTTAATAATGATCACTTGTTTATTTCTTACAGGAGGTGCTCCCAGATGTGCAGTTCAAATCACATATCCACCAATGATGACATTGATTCCATGCTTGTCTGAGGATGAGCTCACGATTCTTATAGAGTGTGGGTTTGGCTAGTTGGGTGACATTTGTCATATCTGTGTGAACTACAAATTATTGACTGCTCTAGTGGACAGATTCCATAGGGAGCACACAATTTTTCACCTACCCACTGGGGAGATGATAGTGACCCTAGAGGATATATATTGTATCCTCCATATTCTTTTTGGTGGCCCTTTAGTACTGTATTAGTCCTCATAGTGCACAGTACAGTATTAATTCGTATTAAGAAAAATGAAGTGTTCCTGGATTTGATAAATGCAACAAAGATGTAATCAAAATAAAATAATTAAGCAATAACTATCAATGATTCTAAATCATAAACAATAATGAGAAAATTGACAATGTTACACTACTTAGAAAAAGATTCGATCCTCTTGTGAGAATGGAGACCTGGTTATATAGGATTAATCCTCTCAAGAATGAATAGATGAGATTGATAAAAAAATAGGCGATTGCGATTTATTCCAGACTAGCACTATCCATGTGAAATTGATTCGATTGGTTGAGAGAATTAGTTAATTGAACAAGCTTGGTCAGTTCTTTCAAAAAATTCTAAGGTTGAATTGAAGTTGCTAAATTGACAGATGAGTTAACAGAGGTGGTTTCTTAATTAATTGGATTGTTTCCAAAATCGTGTTCAGTTGACCAAATGATGACTCCATCAATGTTTTTTTGGAGTAGTTAAATGATTTATTGTATTTTTCTCCAAACTGTGATGACATAATTTATTTAATTCCTTTTTTATGATTGATTGACCATTCTTATTTATTTAATAAACATCATAAGATATTAATTAAATAAATAATATAAGGTTGGTTTAATTGTCAAAAACATTAGGATTTAAGAATTAATTATTCAAATAAGATCAAGTGTAATGTTTGAATGTGACCTAGAGTATAGGTCAAATCATATTGATAAGTTGAATTGCCTTAGGTTAGGACCTAGGGGATTTAATCAAAATTAGGGCTTTCTTGATGAATAATCAAGATTAGGGGCTTATGGTTTTTTTGGCCATTTTTAGGTGATTACACTAACAGAGAAAACTCATTTACTATAGTAGTGTGCTTATGGGTTTCATCCCCACTGTGATTTTTCCCTCTAACCAAGGGTTTCCATGAAAAAATCATTGGGTCTTGTGTGATGACTTTATGGATGCTTTATATTGTTGTCTTTTATTTGCTTACTTTAGTTATATGCTTGGTTGTTTGGAAGTTATTATTAAAGTTATTCAGATTAGTGGTTGGATTATTCCATAATTCGTTTGTACTAATTAAACCCCCCTCTCAGTACCTAATAGTTATAAGAGTTTTAATGACTTTTTGAAAGCCTATTATCTCTATCTCCCATGTTTTCCTTTTACTCGTAATAGTGGTATTTACTCATAGGAAAATTCAAATAATTATACACATCTATAATTTATAGGAGTGATTCAAAATTAAACCCTAATTCTAGTTCTACAATCTAAATAGTAAACCATGAGATTTGAAAAATTAAAAAGGCAAGATGTAGGTGTTTAGGACTTCACCCAGAATTTCAATTTGAGTAGACTATGAGTGGGAAGAGAGCTGAGAGAATCTATTGCATCCCTCAATCTAGGAAGTCATATGTTAGAATTTAATCTTTCCTTGGTAAAATATGTATTTAAAGGATAAACAAGGTATCCTATTGTATTCATCCTCTAGTCCAAGTGGGAGGACATATCATATTTTTAATTCCTTTATTAAGGAAATTAGATATTCCTCCTTATGAGGAATCCTACACTTGTCTCACAAACTAGTGAAATGTGGCATACATAGAAATGGGAGTTACAATGTAACTCCTTTCTCACATCTCTATTAAAAGAGATGGCTCTCCTTCTCTCTACATATGAGATACTTCTTCTTCTTGAACACTATTGTATGAGCTAAGCTCTCACTCACTCTCTCTCTCATTCTTAAGCATTTTTTCCACATTCATTATATCATGAGGGTTTTTTTATGCTTTTCCCCTTTCAAAATATTATTTCCTTTGTTGCTTTGCTCTTTGGTGAATGCTCCTAGTTTTGTGATTATTCATGGTAAACCTTCTTACTCCTTGCTCATTGCATTAAACAATTTCCTATCTCTCTATATTTTGTTATTATTTTAACATGGTATCAGAGCAGGTTGGTTTTATCTCGCTTTGGGTGTGTAGGTAAAGGAGCTACCATATCTTGGTGCACTCCAAATTCAGAGACGTTTAGAGAGATTTGAATCTCGTTTTAGTTCTTACAATTAGTTATTTGCAATTAGTTTATTTATCAGTTCATTTATATTAATCTTATATATTTCGGTTCATGCATTGCTAATTTAGTTGGTGAAAATATCCAAGTTTCAGAGAATATTAGAATAGTTTATATTTGTCAATTCACCTTTTTTGTTTCTAAATTTTGGCTCATGATTACTAATCTTCTAATTTAGTTTCTAACCATACATTTTTTATATCTTTGCATTGTTACTATCTTTGCATGTGCTATATCCTTCCTCATTGCATGCATTTCTTTATCTTTTCATGCATTTTTTCTTTTTTCCTTTCGTTATTGCCCTCCACATCACCGACAAGCTCTATCGTTATAGCTCCGTCATAAAAATTTGAGATTCATCACACTGCCAAATTATTTCTCTCCTCACCACATACATTTTCTATTCTATTTCGAAGGACTAGCCACACTCTTTCTCTACTCTTCTAAAAAATGGCAACTGATTAATTAATTACCTCACTGTTGAGTCACCTGTTTGTCTTCTTTTGATTCAAGCTCCCGCCTTTCTTACCAACTCACTCCTGCATGCATAATGCTCATCTTCATCATAGCGGTTTGAGGTCTTAAGTTAGCTATTCCAAACTGCTCGTAGTTCTCTAATAACATATATTGACACATGCACTCATCAAAGTTCAATAACTGTTCACTGCTTTGCACTCTCTAATTTGTTTTGAAGTTCATTCTTGCCCTTTGCTTTGCATCTACTTTCTCTAGCACTGTGTCATTTTATGTTTAAGCAGTTGGTTGGAGAACTTTATATATTTGAAACCCTTAATAGTGTTGAACTCTTTGTTTGGGGAGTAGTCTATTTTGTTATTTCGTGTGGCTTAATTTAAAGTGGTCGCTATTATACACTAGTATCGGTTTACTATTTTGTTTGGACTGGCCCTTTAATTTTTAGCACAAGGGTTTAGTGAAGACCTTTGAGGACACTCATTTGTCAGTTGCTTGGTAGATTCGACTTAGCACTGTTTATTCTTTTTTTGGAGTGATCATGTTTCTTTGTTTCATGATAGATTTGGTTGTTAAAAAATTGAGCAAATTTACATATTGTTAAAAAATTACACAGAAAAAGGTAAATGTAAGATTTGGGGTTTGTTCCACACCAATCTAGGTGATTCAATCTGGACCATTTAGTGATTTTTTGATAGGTATCTATGGGGGAAATTAGTGGGTGTATCTATAAATCTCCTCCCTTTCATTTGTTTTCCTTTACTTGTATATATATTATGTACTTTTTCAATTCCTTTTTACTTAACAATTTGATCTAGTTTGCATGGAAATGCTATAGGAATCATTGATCTAGTTTTCATATATTATGTGTTGCAGGAATCAATAGATTTAGTTTTTTTTCTCATTATTAATCATTATTAGAAGCTCTAGTTTTTAATTAATTAGATTCAATTCATTTTTTAGCTCATGTTATAATGTTTAACTCTCAAGTTATTAGCATCCATTCAGATTCTTAGTTCTGTAAGCGTTCCATTCTTTGGTCTGATTAATGTTTATTTTGCAGGATTGTGTTGCTTTTTCATTTTTAACAGGTTTATTTAGCTTTTTTCTTTGATTCATCTTTGCATGCTTAAGTACATAGCCTTCTCTTTGCATGCAAGAGATTCTTGTCGTTATCCGTTAATCAATAATAACTTAACAGAGATTTGTTATTTCTTAAGTGTTCTTGGTTTCAATTTTTCCTTTGGTAGTTGCTTTTTCTTGCATGCATCCTTGGCGTAAGCTTTCATAGCTTTCTACTATTGCATGCAAGTATATATATAGTTTCTTTTGCATGTGTTTGATCTAAGTTTCTTTCTAGGTTCTGTTTAGTTTTTTCAATTTTTTATCTCTAGATTAGGTGTTCTTTACTTTAAATCTTTGTATTTAACCATGACCACCCCGATGCCAGAAATAAAGTTAACTAGTACAGTTAACTTGAAGACCTTAGGTATACCGAATTCAACTCTGTTGATGATTTCTTGCTCAAGTTTGATTCAATTAAAGTTTTACTAATTGGTTTACAAGTTCCTCTCTCTAATTTAAGGATAATCCACATAATTATTCATAAATATTTTCCTAGATAGTTCCAATAGTTTATTACAAATATTTACTCTCAGATAGCTATTCCTTCTTTAGCATCTCAATTAACTTATATCATCTTTCAAAATATGTTGCATCAAGAGGAAGCAAAATTGATTCAATTTGGCATACTTAAAACTCACGAACATGCATATGTCTCTCAAAGTCACAATAACAATAGATCTTCTAACACTAATCAAAATAACCAAAATTATCAAAGATCTAACAATACTAATAATTCTAATAATAACTCAGGCCAACAATTTAATGATCATTACAATTCTAGGCCTTCCAATAACTATCATAATAGTAATCATTCAAATAGGCCACATTGCACCTATTGCGGTAAAGATGGTCACTTAATACGTAACTGTTTTAAGAAACAAAAGGATGATCAACATAATTCTCAAAACTACTCAAATGGAAAATCTAATGGAAATCAATCTTGTTCTGCTTTTACTATCTGTTTTAATGCTTTTAAACCACTTGAAGGGATTATTGATAGTGGTGCATCTCAACATGTTACATCTCATAAAGAAGTCTTTGATTCTTTGTGACTTGATTCTATGAATATTTCTATTTCTTTAGTTGATAATTATTTATGTCAAGTTGAAGGAATTGGTAATATTTCTATTCCAAATGGTAAATTAAATGATGTGCTTTATGTTCTTGATTTGAAAGCTAACCTTATTTCTGTCCCACAATTATGTCAAGATTATAAGGTTGAGTTTCATAAAAATAATTGCCATATCATTGATCCCACTACTGATCAAATAGTTGCTGATGCTAAATTGGATGATGATAATCTCTTTAAATTTTATCAATTTGCCTCTCCTAGATATTCTTTACTTACTACTGTTGATTTTCACATTTGGCATGAGAGGCTAGGATATTTAAATTCTGATTATATCTCATTAATGCAAAAATAAAATATGGTAGATGGGCTACTTAAGTTTACTCCTTCTAAGTTTGATTGCAATGGATGTATGAGTGGTAAAATGCATAGAGAATCTTTTCCCCATAAATCATCTTGGAGAGCTAATAATAAGTTAGTTCTCATTCATAGTGATCTTTTAGGTCCTATGGAAAATACTTCTATTTCAAGCTTTAAATATGCTTTAACTTTTGTTGATGATTATTCTCGTAGAACTTGGATTTATTTCTTACATAGTAAAGATCAAGTCCTTGATATTTTTGCTAAATTTCATGTTTTTGTGGAAAGACAAAGTGGTTGTAAAATTTAGATTCTTAGGACTGATAATGGTAATGAATATGTTAATCATGCTTTCCATTCTTACTTAAGATCTTTTGGTATCAAAGATGAGCTTACCATTCCTTATACACCAGAACAAAATGGTGTGGCAGAAGAGAAGCATAAAACAATAGTAGAAATGGCTAGATGTTTTACATGCTAGAAATATGGATTAAAAATTTTGGGCTAAAGCCATGGCATGTGCCACCTATATTCTTAATAGAACTCCTAATAAGGCCCTACCAAATAAAACTCCTGAAGAAGCTTGGTTGGGAAGAAAACCCAATTTGTCTCATTTACGAATTTTTGGCTCCATTGCTTATATTCACACACCTAAACAGAAAAGGAAAAAGTTAGATCCTAAATCCTCACCTCATATATTTGTTGGCTATTATGAGAACACTAAAGGTTATAGAGTTTATGATCCTCTTACTAATAAAGTTCAAATAGCTAGAGATGTTTGCATTGCTGAAAAATGGTGTCCATGACTGTTCTCAAATTTCAGATTTTGATTTTAGTCACAGCAACATAGTTCTTGTAGAGGACCAACCTCCATCTCTCAACCCTATTCCTCAAATTTCTGCTCCTAATGTTTTTGTTCCTTCTGTTTCTTCTCCTAACACTAAGGATAATACTAATTCTCTTCAAAAGGATAATGATGAACATAAAGATAGTAATGATACTCCTTCTAATGATTTTTTTCCTTCTAGTAGTAGCAGTGATGATGATGATGGTAATAATCTGTTTACTCCTCCTAGTGATAGTTTTGTTAATTCTAGGATAAATCCTAAATGGTTTAAAGATTTACTTAATGAAGGTGATGATTACATTTCTAGAATGGGTGGACTTAAACCTAGAAGGATAAACTACTGCAATTATGCTCTTATGACTTCTCTCTCTAATTCTAATGATCCTCAAACTTTTTCTCAATCTAAAAATCAACCTCATTGGAAAAATGCTATGCAAGAAGAATATGACTTTTTGATTTCTAATAATACTTGGGATCTTGTTCCTTTACCTCATGGTAAAAATCTGGTTTCCTATAAATGGTTATATAAAACTAAGTTAAATTCCAATAATGAAATTAGTAAATTTAAGGCTAGACTAGTTGCACATGGCTTTTCTCAAATTGAAGGAATAGACTATAATTAAACCTTTGCTCCTGTTGCAAAAATGCCTACCATTAAAGTTGTTCTTACTTTAGCTACAAAAATGAATTGGCCTATTCACCAAATGGATGTTAAAAGTGCTTTTTTAAATGGTGATTTGCATGAAGAAATCTATATGTCTCAACCTCCTAGTTTTATTCAACAAGGTAATGAACATTTAGTATGTAAATTCAAGAAGTCTATTTATGGTTTAAAACAATCACCTAGAGAGTGGTATTCCAAAATTAATGTTTTCTTTAATTCTCAAGGTTTTGAAAGAAGTAAAAATGATCCTAACTTGTAGATCAAGTATACTGAAAATGACATTGTTATTATTATCTTATATGTTGATGATTTAATCCTTACCTCCAGCTCTACTCCTTTACTTTCTGAAATTAAATTTCAACTCAATCAAAACTTTCAAATGACAGATTAGGCATCTTGCACTACTTCTTAGGCATGCAAATTTGGCAAACTTGTAATGGTATATTTGTTTCTGAATCTAAGTATGCTCAAGATCTCTTACAAAGATTTGATATGACTAATGCTAATGATGTTTCTATTCCTTGTGAATTAGGAACTAAGTTAATGATAGATATGAAATCTCCTTTCATAGATGCTACTCCTTATAGAGAACTTGTAGGTAGTTTAATTTATCTAACCCTCACTAGACCTGATTTATCTTTTAGTGTTGGTTTAGTTTCAAGATTCATGTCCAAACCTCAGCAAACTCACTTCAAAATTGCTAAAAGAATATTACATTACATTAAAGGTACTATTAACTTAGGATTATTTTATGATGCAACTTCTGATTTTTCTTTAAAAAGTTTTACTGATTCAGATCTAGGTGGAGACCCCAATGATGGGAAATCTACTTTTGGGTATTGTTTTTCTCTATCTTGGAAAGGTAAAAAAGAACAATCTGTGTCTCTATGTTCTACTGAAGCTGAATATAAAAGTTGTACTCATGCCTCTAAAGAAGCTCTATGGCTTAGAAGAATACTTGAAGATGTGGGTCTACCTCAACAAGAACCTACACCATTGTATTGTGACAATCAAAGTGCAATAGCCTTAGCAAAGAATCTAGTTTACCATTTAAAGTCAAAGAACATTTCTCTCCACCACCACTTCATTAGAGAACACATTGCAGAAAAGAAAGTTTCCCTCATCCATTGCAAAGGTGAAGATCAAGTTGTAGATATTTTGACAAAACCTCTTTCTAGAGACAAATTTGAATTTCATTGTAACAATTTGGGTTTGATACCCCTTGATGTAATTACCCCAAATAAATATTAAAGGGGGGTGTTAGAATTTAATCTTTCCTTGGTAAAATATGTATTTAAAGGATAAACCAAGGTATCCTATTGTATTCGTCCTCTAGCCAAGTGGGAGGACATGCCATATTTGTAATTCCTTTATTAAGGAAATTAGATATTCCTCCTTATGAGGAATCCTACACTTGTCTCACACACTAGTGAAATGTGGCATATATAGAAATGGAAGTTACAATGTAACTCCTTTCTCACATCTCTATTAAAAGAGATGGCTCTCCTTCTCTCTACATATGAGATACTTCTTCTTCTTGAACACTATTGTATGAGCTAAGATCTCACTTACTCTCTCTCTCTCTCTCTCTCTCTCTCTCTCTCTCATTCTTAAGCCTTTTTTTCACATTCATTATATCACAGGGGTTTTTTTATGCTTTTCCCCCTTCAAAATATTGTCTCCTTTGTTGCTTTGCTCTTTGGTGAATGCTCCTAGTTTTGTGATTATTCATGGTAAACCTTCTTACTCCTTGCTCATTGCATTAAAAAATTTCCTATCTCTATATATTTTGTTATTATTTTAACATCATAACCCCTTTTTGAATCTCCAATACTAGTTAGAACTAAGAAACTTAGATTGAAAACCTAAAGGGCATAATTTGTAGAAATGTGACTCATGTTAACTTTTATTGCTTCTTTTTGAAGATTGATTTTTGATGTCACTATGACACATGTCACTTAATCATTTGACATCACAACTTGAGTCGGAGACCCGAAATTAAGCTTATTAGTTATAACATTTATTAAATATTTAGTTTTACTTTTACTTCAATTTAAATTTAAATTATACTTAGTTGAGTGTTAAATCATGACATGTGCCTCGTTTATGGGGGACATTTACTAAAAGAGGTGATTGTTCC
This sequence comes from Chamaecyparis obtusa, assembly GCA_027943335.1. Taxonomy (NCBI): domain Eukaryota; kingdom Viridiplantae; phylum Streptophyta; class Pinopsida; order Cupressales; family Cupressaceae; genus Chamaecyparis; species Chamaecyparis obtusa. The sequence goes on from BSBK01000576.1 coordinate 1,084,632, forward strand.
CCAAAGTGGCCCAAAATACACCTTAGGATGTTGATCTATGATCATCCAATGGTCATTGGTAGTCATTGTAAAGGTGTTGTAGGTCTCATTCACTTTTAGCTTGTCAATAGTCACTTAGTCACCTCACATGTCATCATCAAATGACACCAACCATGTGAGTGAACACATGTCATGATTATAGAATAGATTTGAAAAAAGGGGGTTCATTTCCCTTTTGACTTGAAATACACCACACATCTTTGATCTGTTCTCAGCCAATGGTCGTTGGTAATCACTTTAGGTGTTGCGGGGCCCATTTACTTTTGTCTTTTCATTAGTCACGTGTCATCGTCAAAAGATGCTGACTTGAGTGGACACATGCCATGATATTAGAAGAGTTTTGGAAAAATTGGGTTTATTTCCCCTTTAGCCCGACATACACCATACACCGTAAATTTATTAAATATAAATTAAATTATTTTTCATTTACACTAAATTGTAAATTTCTAAAATAGTGAACACTGAATAATTTACAATTTACATTGAGTTTTTAATTTATTGTTTTAATTATTTATTTTTTAAAATTTTAATTTTTAAATAGTCCTAACTTTTTATTTAAATTAATTAAATATATCAATTTCATATTATATATGATTAATTATTAAAATTTATAATAAAAAAATTTAATAACTTTATAACTTAATAAATTATAACTTTATATTTCTCATATTGATAATAAATATGCAATTTAATTCAATTTTGATAATTGATTTAAATCAACTTTAATTACTAAAATAATGTTACAAAATATGATATTATGAAAAAAATTAAAGCAATTTGATAGGTTGAAATTAAATTATTTAATTTAATAGCCTAAAAATTAAATTGTTTCAATTTTCAGTGAAGATTGAAATTTCATTATTTAATTCTTAAAACTGTATAAATATTTAACAATTAATTATATATTGACTAATGTTTAACTCTGAATTTAACATTGAATTCAACTAGTAATATAAATTTAATTATTTCTATTTATATTATAATCGAAATTACACATTGATATGACACATTGGCATATAATTTATCAATATAGACCACATACTTTTTATAATTATTTTTTAATTTGATGATATTGATCTGAATTAATTACTAAACAATAATAAAACTATTTTAATGGTTAATTAGCAACTTGCTTTGTCTATGGACTGATAAAGAAAACTAATCATTTTAAAAACTTAAAAAATGTCCATTCGTATGGAAAGCATATTAAAAAATATTTTTAAAATAATAAACTACTTCAAAGTTAATAAAGAATGCATTATATCCTCTTTATTTCAATAAAAAATTAATCACTATATACATTAATTACATAAGTCTATACAATGTGGTGGATATAGTACCAATTTATAAAAAAATTATATTTAATTTCCTCAATTCAATACATGACACCTTTATATTTATATAGATAATTAATTGGGTAAAAAGTTCATACAACTTTGATTAATGGCTATCTTAATTTAGGAATTCTGATGTAATCGAGAAGGCAATGACATAGAAAATATTTAGATTTAAAAATGGAAATACCATTGCTTTCTTATTTCTACTAAAAGTTGAAATATACTTAAATGTCTAATACACAGATAAAGCAACTATGCAATCACAAAGAAGTCTAAGAATCAATTTTGTACCCATAAAATGCAAATTGAAACGAACCTGTAAAATTTTCATTATTTCTTTTCATAAAATTGCATCGTAGAGTAAAAAGAAAAACCTACTAGGTCACTTGTCGTGGACCAGTAATGAAACTAAAATTGTTAAATCCATAAAAGGAAAACTTAGATGAAGTTGCAAAATCTCCATTAATATGTTCTAAGAAAATTACAATTGTCATAGTCCCTCCAAAGTTTTAAAGTGAAAAAGAGGGGGTTTAGGGTTGCAACTTGCTAGGTACTTACTACTAGCCCCAATAAACTAAACTAGTACTATTACTAGGGCACTGGTAGTGTACCAATTCTATGATGGCATCAATATAAATAGACAAAACCAAAAGTGAAACTTTGCATGTCAAAACACTAGGGGCATGTTGGCATTAAGTATGTTTGTCATTAGTGACAACACTTATTCAGGACAGTGTTTACCGAGCAGACAAGACAGTGTTTACCGAGCAGACAGGACAGTGTTTACCGAGTAGTGTTTACCGAGTGACACTATATCTACTGAGTCTCCAGTATACACCGAGTTTGAAACTACGATCGAGTGATTAGTATGGACTGAGTCTCCACTTCTACGAAGAGCATGACAATGCCGAGTAACGCAGTGGATGCTGTGTATCAGAAAGTCACTGAGTTAGTTTGCAATAATCGAGTCACTATATTTGGGCTGACTCAATAATATTTGTGTTTACTTGTTTAAGAGCCGACTTTGTAATTATTTTTTAATTGCTTTGGATTGATATAAAAATGAAACAAAAGGAAGTGCAGAAATGTGAGAAATATATGCGAAGATATAAGAAAGGCAGAAATAAGCGAATTACAAAGGGCTACAACAATATAAGGAGCAGTAGAGACATATCTATCATAGAAGGTGATCAGTACATCAAAGAATCTCAATCAGTAAGTATAGTTGCAAGTAAGAGATCTACTGTTTCATCCTAACAGGTGAATCAACCCCAAATCCTTTAATAGGGTAGACCTAACAGTCTTTTGTAAAATCTCTTAACCGAGTGCGTACTTCATTGCATGTTTGTAAATCCTCTAACAAGATGGACCTAGCAGTCCTTATTGCTCCTAACATGGAAGATCATCAGAACTAATCATTGTAAGCCTTAACCAACAAACTTTATACTGCAGTATTGAAGTTTTGTGGGTATCATCCCCACCCTAGTTTTACTTTCTATTTGGAAGGTTTCTAGGTCACCAAAATCTGTGTGTTTGAAGTGTTATGAATGTTTTATTCTTTCAGTTATTCATGCATGTAGTTAGCTTGTTAATATAAATGTTATTTGGAATATGGTTAAGATCTAAATTTGTTAAAAGTTTTTGAAGTTACTGATTCACCCCTCCCCTCTCAATAACTTGGATAGTCTTGAATATTTCCAACAATTGGTATCAGAGCTTTATGGTTCTCAGGATAAAGTTTGACAACTTGAGTAAAGATCTAGGACAATGGAGATATTCAGACTTAACAAAGTAATTGAGAATGAAAAGCTAGATCTAGAAATGGCCATAGCTCAACTCAAGGAAGCAAAAGAGCATCTTTCCCAATCCCTAAAAAGAAGGAAGGAACTTGCAAATCAGATGAACAACCACCAGTATGTTGAAGAAAAGATTGAAGACTTTTTCCCTTCAAGTAGCTTTGATGAAGCAAGCAATGCAATCAAATAACTTCTAGAAAAGAATGGATCTCTGCAAGAAGAAGTAAGAAAATATAAAAGAGAACAGGAAATTCAGTCAACAAGATTTTGTGAAATCTTGGAACAAAGAAACAAGATGAAAGATGAAATAGATGAAAAGAACAATGAAATCTAGAATCAAACTCTTCAGCTAGAAAACCTTATTGATCAGATCTCCAATACAAATGAAGAAATCTTGACTCTGAGATCAGAAAATGAAAATATAAGAGAGGAGCTGAGATCTGAAAAGAAAATCAGTTTAAGATTGGTGAATGACCTAAACACTAAAAGGCAAATTAATGAGAGAATGTTGAAATCTCAGGAAGATATGAATTAGCTATATGAACAAAACCTTCATAGGCAAAAAGGAAAAGCAGGACTTGGACACAAAAAAGAAGGTGAATCCTCCAAACAAGGTACTCAAAAGAATCAAAAATCTACTTGTAATCACTGTGGAAAAGTTGGTCATACTTCAAACAAATGTTGGAATAATGGAAAAGCAAAATTTAATGGAAAATGCTACAATTGCAATCAACATGGTCATAAAGCAAATGAATGCAAGGAGAAACAAAGATTTAAAGGCAAATGTCACATATGTAACAAACAAGGTCACAAGGCATTAGAATGCAGATCTAAAACACCCAATACAACAGAACAAATTGTGAAAGCAATATTTGGTTGGGATTACAACACTTGGTGCAGATGTCATTACTATGGTGAATATGGACAAATTGGCAAAAATTGTGTAAGGCATCACTTGAGAAAAAGGGATACTACCATAAGATGTTATAAATGCACTAAGCTTGGTCATATAGCTAAAAATTGCATGAATTTAGGTAAAGTTGAAGATGAAAAGAAAGAAAAATTAGATAGCATCAGGAAGCAGATGAGACAACAATGGATTCCTAAATCTACTGAGCAAACTAGTTCTAGTAATATAGTCACTCATGAAGAGGGTGGCTCTATCAATTCCAATTAAGACTTCAAGGAAGCACTGGAATTGTATCTTCATAGAAAAATTCCAAATAGTTCCTGAATTAAAGGAAAGAAAGATCCAATCAGTATGCAAGATACAGAAGGATCGCAGGAAGGTCGATATCAGTTACAACCGAGCAAGGTCGGGAGTAACCTAATTTCATATGATTACCAAGTAAGGTCAAAGCAGTATGAATTCATATGTTCACCGAGCAATTAATACATAGTGGATGATAGTCTGTCAAGTTTAATACCCTAATTCCTATAGAGCATTAATGACAAAATTTTAACAAAAAGCATGAAATCGAGTTCATTCTTCACCGCGAATATCAGCATATCGAGTAGAGAAATTTCCTAGTGTGATCAAGCAATTCAGAGAAAATTTTTTAGAGAATTTCTTTGTCTGTCGAGCTACCATGGCATCATCCAGCACTAAAGTGAAGAAAGGTTCAAAAATGTTAGTTCAAGGAGAATGGAAAGCACCAGATTTCAAACTTGTGCCCACGATTGCAGAAACCCTAGACCTGAATGGAGCTCAATCACAGATTCCTCCTAAGGTACTTCTTGTAAATGACATTCGCAGTCATTTTAAGTGTACAATTCAAGAACTTGGAACCCTAGAGATAGATGTTCTTCGTGATGAACTATGTGTTGATGGTGTTCTAAAACTGGAACATAAACATTTGGAAGATAAGGGTTTAGTTCACATCACCCACTTGCCTCAAAGTTTCCAAATAAAATGGATAAGATACATCCTAAGCCGAGTACATGAAGGCAAAATTTGGCTAGAGAAACTAGTAGAGATAACCAAGAAGATAATTCACTGAATCACTGGTCTTTCCATGCTTGACAAAACTAAATCGGCTAAAACCCTAGGTCGGGTAGAGCTGGAAAAGAAAACCCTAGCCGAGTGGGATAGTAGAGGTATGAGAATAAGTAGTATTACCGATGCAAAACTAAAATTTGGCACATATGTCATAGCTCACAAGATATATAGTTCAAGTCGGCATAATAATGTTTCATGTGAAGCAGTTGACCTAGCCTAAAAAATTGTGAAGAACAATCTATCTTTTGACCTAGCAGATTTGTTGTTGAATTAGTTCAACAAGAATATGGAGAGAATTCAAACCTCAAAGAACAATCCATGTAAGTTTGGCTCGTTGTTGGTTTGTTTATTTTTCTATGCTCAAAAGTTTTTCCCATCGAAAGGCATAGTAGTATGGAGAAAGGATGTGCCTGTTCTTTATCAGATAAATGAGTACATTGCAGAAATGGGTGAGAATTTTGTAAGCATAATGGATAACTATTTTGAATCTTTTAAAGAAAAGATGAATAACAGATTCCAAATTCCACAAAAGTTGGCAGAAGATTATAAAGATGATGTTTGTTCATGGTTGATTGTGATAGAGTATATATTCAGGCAATAAGGCGTAGGATTGTATGGGTGAAACCTCTTCCTTATGAGGTAAATATTGATGAGACAAAGAATATAATTGAAGCCCTAGTTAATCAACCCGTTGATCCAAAGGCTCCATACTTTGGAACATATGATGAAGCTAAGGTAAGAATTGAGCTAAGCATAAAGCTCCCATGGGCGGTTAACAAAGGTAGAAAGAGGGTGGCCAAGATGCAATCTAGCACACCTCTAATGTTAACCAAAGGCAAAGGAGAGGATATTGTAGAAGAAGAAGAAAAGGATGAAAGTAAAGAAGAACAAGTGCCTGTAAAGAAGAAAGGAAAGGTAACTATCACCAAGGAACCCGAGCAACCCACTGCAGTATTCACAAGGAAAAGATCAAGGGGTAAGGCAGGTAAAGTCAGTGATGATATTGTACTCAGAAAGCCTCCTCCCTCATTAGAAGTAAAGATTAAGTATTTGAGAGAAGGATCTGGAATTGCAAATCTCAAATCTCTCAAATATGAAATAAGATCCGAAGCAGAGCAGCAGGAAATTGGAGATGTTGTTATTGAGAAAATGGGAAAATGGAAGTACTCACCTAAAGACATGGCTTCTCAAATCCTAGGAGTTTTACTAGACAAAGTCAAGTTGAGATGGTCCAATGCAAGGCAAACTGTCAAGGACATATATGCTCAAACCTTAAGACAGTTGATGCCAAGTTTGAAAAATGCTGAAATTGATAAGGCATTGATAGAAAATGAGAATAAGATGACACTAAAATTCAATAGTTGTTTGACTTTGATCAAAGATATAGAGTCAGTTGTGAAAAGTGCAAAATCTACTTGGAAAAACATCTATCATCTTCACAAACCGAGTATTGAAACTATTACAATTAAAGATATTGAAGATGACAGTGATGAAGAAGAAGAAGAAGCAGTTCAGATAGATAATGTTGAGGTAGAAGAAGCAGAGGAAGAAGCTACCAAGGAAGGCAAGCAGAATGATGAGGAAGATGATCCAGTTCAGATAGCTGTAGAGGTAATTGCCTCACTTCCTCACTCTCCAACAAAAATTGCTACACCTAGCTAGGAGATAGCTTCAAGTGTGATTGTGACAACTCCTACAGATGCATCAAATGTCCAATCATCACTAGCACAACTCAATATATCGATGATAGAAGTGGTTACCATTTCATCCATTGAGCTTCAGCCTCCTTCTTCCACTGAGTTGCAGTCTCCAACATCATCTTTAGTACCTTCTTCAGTTTTAATTTTTTCCTCAGTAAGTACTTCAGATTCTACAATTGTAAATACTTCAGTTTTGGGTTCATCAAGTATTCCAGTTAACATTCCATCAGTTGAAAGTTTACCATTTTTCACTGCAAGTCCTACTATGTCTACAATAATTTCTACTACAAAGGCATTTAGTACAATGACAATTGAACCCAAGGCTCAACCAAGTACAAAATTTTTGAGTAAAAATGTAGAAGAGGACATAGATTTAGATGAAAAGATAGAGATTCCCCAACTGGACTTTGCAAACCTTACAACAGACCAAATGCAAATGGTTGGTGAACTCCTCCAGAAGAAGTCTAAGCAAAAAAAGCTAAAAGAAGAAAGAGATAAGGAATATAAGATCATTGAGGATGCCAAGAATATTTTGACAGAGGCTATAGGTGTTGAGGTTGATTCCTCTCAACACATTTTATTGCAGTTGGCAGAAGCAATTAACAAGTTCAATGAGGATTCTTCTGGATTAGATAAGTTTCTTGAGAAGGCTGAGAAGAAGTTTGAAAATAAAGTGCTTGAGCACAATGCTCAACAAATAGCTATCAATCAGATAGAGTTATATTCAGTTTTGACTAACATTGAGTCCTCCTATTCCAAGGTAACATCACTTTTTGTCAAGGTATGTAATGTTGCCGAGTTCTCAAAGGAGATTAAGGACAAATTAAATAAGATTGATGGGGATCTGAAGGTTAGTGCACAAAAGTTGCAACTTGAACCTAGTTCAAGCTCTGCACATCATATGACAATCAGACTCCTATCTGATAAGCAGTTAGAGTTATTGAGAGAAGATGCAAGGATCAGGACAAAACTGTTAGATATTTAGAATATGATCATTCTCATCATGGATACAATGTAGAAACATATTGCACACTCAAAAACATTGATCCATGACAATCAGTTTTCTATTGCAGATCATATGATTGAACTCTCTGCAGAAGTCCAAGTTGCACTCCATACCTGCAAGATTCTGCAAGAGAATTGGGATAGAAATCTGGCACTGATTAGTAAGGTAGATTCTGATTTTCTTTCACATTTTGGCATCTCCATGTAAAATATTTGTATATACATCTTTGGCATTATTGTCAAAAAGGGGGCGAAAGTATATAAGATATGTGATATATGAAAAGGAGAGAAAGTATATGTGAGAAATAGGAAATATGAGTATGAGGTGAAATAAGATATTTGTATATATGTATACTATATGGGGGAGTCATGAAATGTATATACAAAAGTATGACAAAGATAAATTTTTGAAAAATCAAAAACAGATTCAGCATGATTTTTGCATATAAGTTTTGGGCAATAAGTGTTTTTGTCACTAATGCCAAAGGGGGAGATTGTTAGCATTAAGTATGTTTGTCATTAGTGACAACACTTATTCAGGATAGTGTTTACCGAGTAGATAGGATAGTGTTTACCGAGCAGACAGGACAGTGTTTACCGAGTAGACAGGATAATGTTTACCGAGCAGACTGAGCAGTGTTTACCGAGTGACACTATATCTACTGAGTCTCTAGTATACACCGAGTTTGAAACTATGATCAAGTGATTAGTATGGACTAAGTCTCCACTTCTACCAAGAGCATGATGATGTCGAGTAACGCAGTGGATGTCATGTATCAGAAAGTCACCGAGTTAGTTTGCAGTAACCGAGTCACTGTATTTGGGCCGACTCAATAATATTTGTTTTTGCTTGTTTAAGAGCCGACTTTGTAATTATTTTTTAATTGTTTTGGATTGATATAAAAATGAAAAAAAAGGAAGTGCAGAAATGTGAGAAATATATGCGAAGATATAAGAAAGGCAGAAATAAGCGAATTACAAAGGGCTACAACAGTATAAGGAGCAGTAGAGACATATCTATCATAGAAGGTGATCAGTACATCAAAGAATCTCAATCAGCAAGTACAGTTGCAAGTAAGAGATCTACTATTTCATCCTAACAGGTGAATCAGCCCCAAATCCTTTAACAGGGTAGACCTAACAGTCTTTTGTAAAATCTCTTAACCGAGTGCATACTTCATTGTATGTTTGTAAATCCTCTAACAAGATGGACCTAGCAGTCCTTATTGCTCTGAACAGGGCAGATCATCAGAACTGATCATTGTAAGCCTTAACTGACAAACTTTATACTGCAGTATTGAAGTTTTGTGGGTATCATCCCCACCCCAGTTTTACTTTCTATTTGGAAGGTTTCTGGGTCACCAAAATCTATGTGTTTGAAGTGTTATGAATGTTTTATTCTTTCAGTTATTCATGCATGCAGTTAGCTTGTTGATATAAATGTTATTTGGAATATGGTTAAGATCTAAATTTGTTAAATTTTTTTGAAGTTACTGATTCACCCCTCCCCTCTTAGTAACTTGGATAGTCTTGAATATTTCCAACAAGGCAAGCCATAGGCATAGGGTGACGAGAATCGGTAAACTAGGGATCTTCATCTTCCCCTTCGTCTGAGTGAAATTATTGAGAGAGGATAATCTATGAGAATTATTCAAGTCATGTGTATTCCAACTCCTCAAATTCATCAAGGAGAAACCATTTGTAGAGAAAATCCCTCACAAGCTACACACATTTCTTGTATCGTGTCAGTTGTTCTACATTTAGGTTCAATAGAAAAATTTTGCATGACCATATTTTTTCCTGGATGGAGAAGCTTGGGTATATCTCTTTCCCAAGAGATCCCCACCCCTAATTCCACAAAAAAGAAACGAGGACATCTTCCACCAGGAATTTCTCTTTAAAAACCTTCCTCAATAGCATCAACATTTCAACCTTCTCTCCTCCAAAGTTGAAGAGAGATGAAAAAAATTGGGATGTAACATCCATGTAGATGTGGTATCAGTCAACATTCTTAAGGAACTCTCAGCCCTATACTATCAACACAATAGCATTTGTGAAAGCGCTAACCTCCCTACAAAATGAAGTGAGGGTTTCTTTTGAGATGCTACCCAAAAAGGACTGCTTTTCGTCTAGGGATGTGTATCTCAAATAGACAGGAGTGTCCATCTCTAATTCTTGACAACATAAAGACCTAAAAACCTAAACCTTAAAACTAGAGGAAAAATTTCAACCACTTGAAACTCTGACTCTTAATCTAACAAAAGAAAATTGAAGAAGAAAGAAGCTAGATTGTCTATAAATAGCTCTTGATTTATACTTAACCATTAATTATTCTTCCATTGTCCATTTTTCTTTAATCTTTCAAGTAAATCTTTCTCATAAATTCATGCATGTGAGAAATTTATATCCATTGTCCTTAATCTTTCATATCTCCATGTAAATCTTTTCCATAAATTCATGCATGCAAGAAATTGGTAATATCGTCTGTACAGATTTGGAAGTCATGTGTGTTGAGTGGATGACACTTAAATAATGTTGCATGTAACTTGTTGGTACTCAAAATGTAGTTTTGAGGTACCATGTAAAATTCTTGATTAGTGCTCATTTGTGGCTTTGTATTGCATGCTAGTATGGGCGTACTTTGCATCATATCATGAGGTCTATGTGTTCATTGCCTTTCATATAGCACATTGAGGTATTTTGAGTCCCTAGATTGCATTTTAAAATTGGTCTGCATCAGTTTGGTTTTAGGTGGTCTCAAGAGTCAGAATTTGTGTAAGTGTGAAATTCACCCGGGAGGGTCACTTTGAGCCTGAATATAATAAGTCTTGTTGAGAGTCATGAAAAGGTGGGTTAGGGGACGTGTCATATGCATGACATGCAGATCATGTTTCAATTTTTAGGTCATAGTGATGAGTTTTGATGGGTTTTGCATCCACTTGTTTGGGGGTGTTTTCTTAAATCTGCCTGGTGCACCTTTTCACAGTTTTGTCGGAGGCCCTGTTCGTGGTCTTATAAGTTACATTCTGTTATTGGTCATGAGAAATGAGTCATTTCCCTACATTGTAAACAAGTTTTACTTTGTCCCTATCAGTTTGCAGCTCATGACGAATCCATTGGATGAGTTTCCCAATGCGATTCCATTTGCAGTTTCTGCTATTTGTAAAGATTGTGAAGTGCACCAGTTTGCCGGAGGTCAACTTTACCAGAAAATAACTTTTACCCAGTATTACCTATCAATGAAATTATTTTTGTGTTGCATTATAGACATAGGGTTATTTCTCTAGTTTCAGTTAGGGCTTTCTGCCAATCCAATTGGTATGTTTTCAAAGTTGATTCCAGATGCAACTTTTCACAGTTTTGTGCATGTTCTGAGTCTATATTTGCAAGTACCAATTTTCAAGGGGCTATATCTTTTGCCTAGTTTACTCCCGGATTAGGATGATGATTGAATCATGATGTTTGCATCTCAGTGTACTTATGTGCCAGTTTGTGGCTTCCCAGGGATTCGTTTGGTATTTTTGCCAAGGTGATTTCAAATGTAGTTTATTACTTTTAACAATGGTTTACAGAGAACAAAATGAAACGAGCAATTTTGAAGGCTTGTAACTTTCACCTCGATTGTCGTCATGGGACGCTGTTTTGTAGGATCGATGAGTATGTATCAGAGAATGGGCTTGTTTAGTGGTGGTGCCTTGTCAGGTGTTTTGGTCAATTTTCGAGGCCAGTTAGCGTTATGTGACAGTCTTGCAAAGATGTTAAAGACTTGAATCAAATGTTTAAAATTTTTATGAATCTTTGTTCTGACTTCATTTTGAGATTGCATGGTGAATAAACTAAAGGTAAAGATGGAGTCCAAAATGTCGGTCCTCGAATTGTGCCTCCAGAATGTTGGCAGTAAAGTGCAAAGGGCAATGTAAACATAAATAATTTGAAAAAAATACAAAATGAATTACTATTTCAGTATGAGAGTCAACTTTTGGAGAAGGAAACATGATTCTTTTAACAACACGAAGTCCCAATATCTCGAAGAGTGTTATTCCTAAAATTTCAATTTCAATTTGGCATGTGCCAGCTCTTAATGAGGATGAGGCTATAGCTCTTTGAATGGAATTGCCACTAGAGGAAGTAGTTGAGTTAAGGAGTGAACAAAAACATAATGCAAGAAAGTGTGCACAAACTTGTTTGTTTAGATGGCAGGGCTGGGAAGAGGGTAATTATAATAATCCATTAGCTCTGAAGACCTATGGTGCATATCTTCGAGATAACTTCACATGTGACTTTTCCAAATGGGTTCAGATACCTGAGTTTAACCAATATTCTATTAGATATGATGCCCATCAACTTTTAATATGACAAACTCTATGAAATCTTGGAATAATGACAGTTCTGTTGAAGAAGAAGATGATGAGTCTTTTGACTTTGATAATTTACCCATACATGGGACAGAAAAAGATTGAAGGTCGAAAAATAGAGCAGCATGTTAGTGATTGGAAAATGGATATGAGATTGGTCTCACCCAGCGATAGGGTCAAGGCCTTTAATGAATTTGGTGACTTTGATGAAGATGTCGATGGCTCTAGCCTGAACAGAGTACATAATATGTCATATGTGAGAGAAAACACATCATCTACTTATCATAGAAGAAATGAGAGGGACTATGATTCTGATGAACATTTGGAAGACAATAAAAGAGAGGGCTACCAGTGGTAAATGAAGGCCTACGCACTATTTGGGAGGCTGCTAGCAGGTGAGTATGCTGCGTAAACTGCCAGTTAGTATTGGTGCCCATGTAATGAGAAAGTCACGCAAGTTTTGGTGTATGCCTAACATGCACAAGGAAGCAAGTGTGAAACACAAAGAGGGCTATGCATTTATTATGAATGCTGTTGGTTGTTTGAAGATTTGCGCAAATGCCCAGGGGAGAGACTCCACATGATGAAAAGAGGGGCACGTGAATTGTTTAAAAGGGGAATGTAGATGAATGCTAGCGTTAGTAGAAAGGTGAGTACCTGATGCAATACGGTGGAATGCCATTAATAAGTGGCTGCTTGGTGCTTTGAAATCCTTCAACAGTTTTAAGGGGAATATGATAACTTCAGCGGAAGGATTCCAATGGAGCTCAAGAACTGTTCAGCCTTGGGTCTTCTCAAACTCAACGACAATCAGCTTAGTTTGGTGATCATACAAGGCATGATGCCTTAGTACAGTGATGAAATCAACACATAAGTGCTAGCAAACGCCTTACACAAATATGTAGAAGACTGCCCACGCACCGGTAGTGGAAGAGTTGACATTGGGGGATATCATGTCTCAACTTCTCCGCACTCCAACTATGAATAATTTTTAAGAGGAGTGGCAGAACAGATAGGTACAGTTGCTCCAAGGGAATTAAGTAACATCATGGAGTAGGTTACACAAAGCCCAGGTCTTGGAAATATAATGAAACAAATGATAGAGCCCCTTGGAGATGATCTCAAACACTTTATTTGTGATAAAATGAAGGACTCACGCATGATGTATGGAGTGAGTGTTTGAGGGAGTTGTTATTTTGTGCAGGTGTATGGAGGAAAACCATGAGAATCTCCAAATATAGTTATCCCACATGCGGTAGGAAGTGAAATTCCTAAATGTTTTTATGATCAAACACTCACCTTGTATGTGAATGAAAAGCCATGGAGGCTCTTGGTGGACTATTTAACTGTGGATTTTTGTGTGTGGTGGGCCCATAATTTTGGACAAAGTGCTGAGAGATGCGTCGCCAGTTCGCCAGTTAAGTCCGTGGTTAGCATAAACATTAAGCGACTTAGAGAACGTGCATCCGCCCAGTCACTGAATAGTTGGCGGTCAAGGCAAATTATCAAGCGAATTGGAGAGTATGCAGTTCCCAGATCATGATGTTTGTTTGTGCACTCAATAGCATTGTAACAAGTGGTGAAATCCGGTTCATTCCTGTGGTAAAATGCTCAAAATAATATAAAATTGATAAATTTGAAATTACAAGTTGAAAAGATTTAAAACATTGATATAGTTTGAACTTTAGAATTCAAATTCAAAAATTTAAATGTTATAAGCTGTGCACTTAAAAGGGGTCTGGAGACTCAATTTTTATCAGAACATATGAGTATTATATGTCGCTGAAAAGGTTTCGAAATGAGGAATCTGATGGCGGTGTCATTTTTCAATTTCAGTGATGTGTGTAAGAGCAGTTCAGGTTTGAAATCTAAGGATCGAAATCAGATATGAGATCAGCTTGGGAATCAGTTGCAGGGAGATGAGGAATATTGAAGATATTATGCAAAGAGGTGGATAGCCGTCAGTTGGTTTTTGAAAATTGACTCTCAATTCCTATATCTTGATTTTCTTTTGATTGGAAAAAGGATGTTGAAATTAATGTTGTAGAGCAGCTTCCAAACTTTGGATCTTAGTTTTCTGTGTTTCTTTGTTTTGCAAATGTACAGTTGCAAATAAATGCTAATAAAAACAAGGGAATCCCTATTTAGTTCTTGTCTGATGTCTTTGCATGTATGGTTGTGATTCTTGTATATTAACTTGTAAGGCATTTTAATAGACCAGTTACAAGGTAATTGTGGGTTTGAATTTGAGTTTCTTTCAAGGAGAGAATAAGTCTTGAGTTCAAGTTCTGAGAATTCCAAGTCTACATATGAATTTGATGTCCAGGTATTGAATTGAGAGGAATGGTTTGCAAGGCATTCCATTTGGGTTTTTAAATTAGAGTTAGGTTTTCTACAAGTGTATGTTTGTATGACTCTGTTACCCAATGAACAAGGCACTGGTCCTGGTTTACTTTACAGTTTTCATCATTCACCACTAAAGTTAATTCTATTTCCCATTTCATGTTTGAGAGCATTCATGCTTATGTCTTGTGTTTCCTGAATGTAAGTGCTTTTGGTGATTCCTTGTAGAAGCGAATCAGATAGGTTAGCCTGCCTGAGCCTCTGGGTTCGAAGAGAAGAAGGAGTTTAATCCTTGTTATAATCCACCAATTTTATGACTACATAAAGGGTTTAGTGAGGAAGTGTTGTGTATGCATATTTAACATATGTGAGGTACACCTGCTTGGGTCTGTGGAGCCCGAAGTGAAGAAGGACTTGGTCCTGATCAATTAGCCTTTTCCCTATAAGAATCTGAAATCGGGAAGTCAGAGAGTCAAGCTTAATAGCTATAGTAATTCTACATGAAAAATAGCTAACATAACTCACAAGGCATTTATTTCTAAACGAGTTACAAGTTACAAGTTACAAGTTGCACTATAGACTGTGCAACATTATCCACTATCCATGCAAACAACTAACAATTTGTAAACAATGATCATGGATATGGTGCAGGTTAAGCTTTGATATGTGTCATCATTTCGATGACTTCCTAGAGAATTCTGTTTCCTTCAAGAAATTGGGGCCAAAATTAAACTTCATCCATTGATCTAGGATCATCAAACGGTCTCAAATAATATATTTAACATTATAAAATGATGGATGTTAGGTTATGTGTTAATGTGACTAGTCGTTCTTATCAATACCAACGTGTTGACTCTGAAAACAAGTTGGTAACAAATAAAGGTGATATTTTCTAGATGTGATATTGCATTAATTACATCTCTAATAAATTTCCATTTGGCATTGGCCCACATGACGAGTCCTAACTCTTGAAAATCACCAATAAAATATTTATTTTTTCCATAATTAACGAAAGATTAGCCAATAAAATTAATAAATTTTCAAATGGTAGACAAAATTTTCTAGTACAATTATTATTTGTCCCTTCAAAATAAAATCATTCGCCTCATATATTATAATTTTTTTACTTCAAAAGAATTTTTTTTGCCTCATACAATATATATTTTCCCCCACATTAATGTATTATTTGTCATGATTTTATGGAATTTTCATATGGCAGGGACAAAATTGCCAATACAAACTATTTTATTTTCCTAATTTGGAAAAAATATTTTCCTTCATTACAAAAATTTTCTCCCTAAAATAATGTAGGATATGCCAATATTTTACACCTTTACCTGGGAGGGGGTTGCTTAAAGTTATCCCTAAATAAATGGTTGCATGAGGAACTCTTGATTAAGCTAGGTGTAGACTTGGGAAAGGTTTTGCTAACTTGGATCTCCTACAATATTGTGATGAGCCAAGATTAAAAAGAAAAGATCAAACCATAAATTTATGAGCACACAAACTAAACCTAATTGATAATATCAAAGAGCTAACTAATATGTATATACTCTTGCATATATAGGAAACTAAGATGAGGTAGACAAGTCGAATAAACAATTAATGCTTCACCTTCTAGGAAGTCTCGATGCTTCACCTTTGTGATCATCACCTAAATGCAATGACAGCTAAGTGTTCCATTCATTCTCATGAGAGATAGGTTCTTGTGAACCGCTAGTCATGAAACATGGGTCAATGAGTTTAACTCAAAAACTATGCAATTGAATCTCGATAGCAATATCACAATAAAACAACTGATTCAACCTCAAAGATGAGACACTTCTAAGCATACTTGACAAGTGTGCTAGTATGTGACTAATGTGTATGCGCTAGGTGTCTCACTAAGTGAGGACACGTGTTTGAACAAGATGAGTTGAGACAAGAGACTATAAGTCCTTAAATGGAGACTCAAGCATTGTAAATAGAACTATCTCTGGGTATGCTAATAGCCAACTAATTTGATAAAGCCACTATTTACACCAACATTACATGCCACATAATCGTTATGGAAATATTTAAGTGAATTATATAAAATATAAAATATATTACTTTCAACATATTTCTTCACACATGTGGACCATAATAAAGAGGTTAGGCTCCTAAAATGCAAAAAAATAAAATTAAAAAATCATGCTGAAATCCCCAAAAGATATCCAAAAGTTTATGACATTTAATATACCAAAATAATGAATTCACTAGATTTAAGTTGAAAGGTAATGACTGATGCAAGGACGTTTGACAGTCATAACTTTTGACTCGAGCGTCTATTGGGATGAAACTTTATAGGTAGATGAGCCTTCAAGAGTTCTCAAATCTTCCAATCAAATCTAATCGATTGGACCAAATCTTAAAACATTTCTAGGGTTAAGTTCCATCATATGAGGCCTCAAAAAGAGCTTTTACTTTTTTGGGGGAATTTTCTAGCTTTTGCTTTTCAAGTAGCTTTCTTTTTATGCGTGTAGTTGCTTTGAAAGTTGACGAGTGATGTCACTCGAGATAACTCTAAGTAATTGAAAATTTTTGTAGTTTTTGGGATAGTTTTATAAATTACCAAAAATGGCAAAAAATAGATTTTGTGAAAATTTGCCAAAAATAAATGGTACTTAAATTGGTGTTTTCCATCATTGTAGTTGTAGAGCAGTTTCTAGAATAATGAAGAAGCATTGAGTTCTGAATCTTATTGTGTTTTTGTTTTTATTTATGATTTTTGTTAATAGTTAAAAATATGGCTACATCAATGACAACCGAGAACATAAAAAGTGCATTACTAAATGCACCATCAATGGCCAAGATTTGAATGTGGAGACTAAATTGTCTAAATCAAAAGTAAGCTTTACAAATATCATTGCCTAAATTTTTGAAATATAAAATGATTTTTCCACATTTTAAAAAAAAATTGTAGAAAGATTTTAAAGGTATAAAAGGGCTATTTTTGCATTTTAGGAGGTTTGGAAAGGTTAAAAAGACTCTAGGATCTCACCTAATCTAGCAATAGAATTCTAATAAACCTTTCTTATTAAATTAGTTTATTTGAGTAGTAAAATCACTTAAACACTATAAACTCTTGTTAAGAGATCTAAAATCATAAATATATTCTCAATTCAAGCAAACGCCTTCAAATAAATAGAAAGCCAATACCATGAATGAAAAAGTAATCACTGGGTTGACTCAATGACATCAAATATAACATCCATACATGAAAGCCATTGAAAATGCTTACTCAAGATCTTTGATCAAATCAAAAGGGGTCCCCATTTGGTTGATCAATGTATGGGATGTATGTGAAAGGGCACAACAAGTATATCATGAATGTATCATGACCAAAGAGATAATTTGACATATAACTTCAAGTTACGTCTTTCTCTTTTTCTAGTTTGACATTGATTTTATGAATTTATGTCTTAATTTACACTAAAAAAGTATTTTTCAATTCAACTCTCTTGTTTCATCTTACTAAATTTACAAGTTTTCAGGTCGAAAACAAACTTCGAGGGTAATCTAAAACATTATCTATTTGCAAATAGTAGAAAAATGTTTGATTTAGATTGAATAAAAGATTAATCCTAGAGGAACATAGTTAAATATTCTAATTTAAAATATATATGCTTTATAAGTTAGTTCATATTTTTTCTATATTATTATGAGACATCTAAAGATCAATAGTTTATGATTCGTCACTAGAAAAGTTAACATAGATTAATTATAAATCATTTTATTATAAGAAGATTTTCCTCTAAAGGAATTGTCAAACATTTGTTTCCTATTTTCATGTATCCCTTCTTTACATGGCTATAATTCCAACATGTTACTCTAATCTCATTTGGAGTTTTAGATTATATCTTTTTTTGAAAATATGTTTATCTCAATATTTCCCGCCTCAGTTTTTTATGGGTTCATGTAATATGTTGCTTGTTTGCTACAATTCATTTATGCTACTTATGCTAGGTGTGATTTTTCAAACAATTTACTTGAGAATATTAACTACCAAAATTATAAAATTTCATTGCAAATCCATTTCAAACATACTAAATAAAATTTGAATGACATTGATAAATTACTCTACTTGCAACTAGCTCCAACAAGCTCTTAGAAATGGATACCGTAGCTAGAAAGAATGATAGAAATATGGCAGAAGACAATTGAATGGGGGAGGGGGAGGGGGAAAGGGGGGGGAATCATTTGTCAAAAAAATTTAAACCTTAAAACCCTTATCTTAGATATAATAAATTAAACTTGCATGCATGAATCAAAAACACATCCATAACACAAAATGCTAATATTTTTATTGAGCAAACTCTGCTAAGGGAAAAATCTTGGTGGGGCTGAAACTCACAATATGACTATACCTTGTTAGAAGTATAACATATTATAGATGGGGAACACACATGCATGTAGGCACACTTCCTAGAGCTTAGTGCTCAAATACAAAAGGGCTACAGCTCTGTGGAAGGCTCACTGACTTAAAAGATCACATCAATTATCTATCAAACTACAATCCAATGTTTATAAACCGTATAATGGCATCTACCCTTATGCCTAGGTTAGTTCAAATGAAGTAAAATTTAGATCTTTGTCCAAACCTTCTCTGCCTCCTATAGATGAACAATTTAACTTCAATATATCTGACACACTTTCTTCCCAACTAGTCACACATCCACAATACAAAATATTGTCTTTTTTTTTATATTTGATATGTATTAACCTTGTAAGCTATTTTGAATTTCAAAATGAAGATCCTCCTTACCTATAGTCTACAACAACTTGTTTGAACCTTGCAGAATTACTCTCTATTGTATCAATAGTTAAGATTCTTTACTATCGATCACTATTAATATTAAAAGATAATAAAATAAGATCACATTGTTGTCTCAATAATTCAGATTATTTTCCTTCAAATTTTATTTAGTTTAAATCTTAACATATAACATTGATTATTTTTCTTCAATATGTATTGACCTTGTAAGCTAATTGGAATTTTAAAATGTTGAGCCTCCTTACCTATAGTCTACAACAACTTGTTTGAACCTTCCACAATTACTCTTTGTTGTGTCAATAATTAAGATTATTTACCGTCAATCACTATAAATCTTAAAAGATAAAAAAATAAGATCACATCGCTATCTTAATAATTTAGATTGTTTTCCCTTAAATTTTATTTAGCTTAAATCATAAAAAAATATCATCAAATTACAACAATTTCGAAAGTTTTTTCTTAAAGTGGTGGAGGAAGACTATTATTTTTACAAATTGAAAGCATGAATGATAAAAATTAGTGGTATGTCACCAAAATAAGTGGTTGTAAATAGTTATATGAATAATTTTCTTTCCTTTGCAAATTGTCAGCCTGTAGGTTGATAGAAAGCAATCGATTCGAGCCAACAACCATATATAGTAGAGATTGTTGGACAAGCTCAATGGATGCAAGTGCAGCTTCTCATTTTTCACTATGGTTTCAATTTATGTTTCTCCACCAAACAATATCTACACAACACTCTAGATTCCAACTTCTGAGTGAAAATTCTGGGAATTGTTCTTCCTCAATTTCTACTTTTCCGCTCAATTTCAACCTTCTCTACACCTTTTAAAATTATTTTTTTGCACCGATTCAAACACACAAGGATAGTTTGTGGTTGCATTCATCTTGCTTCATACACTACAAATTTAGTATATTCAATTCTAATAGCAAAATTAAAATTCCACATCACCTTCGTATTATGACTTATGTCAACTATGTGTAGATTCAATAGGGTAGTTACACATACATTGAATATGTGAACTTCATTATGAGTCTAAAAGAACCCTATAAATGATGGCATCAATATTTACAATGTCATCTTTCATTTGTTCTCTTTTGATACTATTTGGCATTTTGCGATGAGCTCAATTCTCCTATCTTGTAGAGCCTTCTTGGTCAACTCTATTCTATAAATGATGGCATCACTATTTCTAATGTCATCTTTGATTTGTTTTCTTTTGACGTTGTTTGGCATTTTGTGATGGGCTTAGTTCTCCTAGCTTGTAGAGTCTTCTTGGTCATCTCTATTATAATGATACATTTTCATTTTGTTTCTGGAACACCTTTCAATTTTCCTAGGGGTTTAGGGATTTTTCAAATTCTTTAAATCATGCCATCACTATCTTGTTATCAAGGATGGAAGTGCATCATCTATGTATAAATTACAAAGGATGAAACTCCCTCATCTACTAGTACACTAAATGGATAAACCTCATTAGAATATGGGGGTTAAGAATTTTCTATGTATATGTCTCTAGTTTCTACATGAAAAGGAAAATTGGAAAGTAAAGAGGGTTTTTTAAATTCCTTATGTGCTTCTATTATATTTATATGAAATTTGTGTGTCTGGTTATGAAATTTTTTTGTATATTTATAAAATTTCTCATACCCACAAATGATCTAAGGCATGACATGATAAGAAATGAATTAAAATAGTGCACAATGTAATAACCACATCTCTATGCACTAAGAAACATAAGATATCATCCCAAATAATCAATGAAATCATTGGAGAATGTTATACCCACATGTTCATCCATTACCATCATTCTAAATGGTACTCATATAGAAACAAGATTCTTAACTGTGTGTTGGAAACTAAAATTGAAATAATTGTTGTATTGTCTTTGATGTCAAACATTAATTGGTAAGATGGTTTCTATCTAGGATAGTACCATATCTATTGATTGATGAAGAGGATTAGGGTAAGGAGATAACAAGAGAGCCTAAGGAAAGGTTGAGTTATTTGATAATTCAATGGGTGCTTGATTAGTTGGCACATTGATAAGATAATGTGTTGTTATCTAATTAAGAAGAAAGACTGAAAGGTAGGCTTAACTGAGAAGAACTGAAGAAATCTAGTTTAAGCCAAGTGATGTTAGTGGTGACTGAGCGCCAATACATGTCAAGTAAAAGATGAGTGGTAGGAAATTACTGAGAAAAGATAGTGTTAGCCGAGGAAGATAGTTTGTAGAGATGACCGAGATACTTAGTGATGACCGAGGAGAAGAACACAGTCTTGACCGAGTGTCAGTAATTTACATTTGGAGAAAGAATTAAGATTCCCACCCGACATAGTTGAATTCTTGGGATATGTAAATCGTGTTAACATTATTAATTGATTGTATGGAGCATTTAATGCATGGTAAATCATTTTATTATGGATTCAAAGAGAAGTTTGAAGATGTATCTAGAAGGAAGGATGAAGAAAAAAATGATGGAAGGATTCGATGAATCTGCCCTAAACCTAAAATCTATGGAGGAGATTAAGTGACAAAAGATGGATCTACCTAATTGAAGAGGTATAAAGGAAAACCTAATTTTGAGGTTATGGTAAGTAGAAGAGGTTGATGTTATTGACTGATAAGTCTAAGAAGAAGGCTAAAGGTAAAATTGTGAAGGATTTGAACAGAGTTGTGATTGCTTGAAGCGAATTCTGAGCATATCAAAGATGGAGATGGAAATGAAGATCTATTAGTAAATCAACATATATGTGTGAAGTGGATTTGTATTTGCAAAGTGAGTTGTATATTTTTTATATTAGAAACTAGTATTACTTTCTAACCATTGTAGCAGTCTAAATCCTTTAATCAAGGTTTACTTAATTGTTATTACATATAAATCCTTTAATCAAGGTGGAATTCTAATGGAATGTACTTAAATCCTTTAACCAGGTCACTTTTGACAGAGTGTTTAAATCCTTTAACAGGATTGGCTTTTCACAAAACTCACTTCAAAAGAGTGAAATATCAATAGCATGTTACAAAGTGGTTTTTTCCAAGTTGGGTTTCCATTATAAATTTGGTGTTATACTTGTGTGAATTTGTTGATGTGAATGTTGTTATATTCTACAAGTTAATTAATTTTAGTTAATGGACTATATGTTATATGTTTCTGATATATACTATAGAGACCGAGTTGTGTTGGTGATTAGGTCTGAGATTTTTGAAGTGCTACAAAGTTGAATTGGTACATTTGGACCTGAGAACAACAAATTGACCCCCTCCTCTCTATTGTTCTAAATAATTCTAACACCATGTACATAACACACTTATTTGATTGACCACAAAAATGTTGTCACAAGAAATGAATAAAATGATTGTTGAATCTCCATGGCAAGAAATGCATGTTCATGCACTAACATTCTTAACCATGTACATAATTCCCTTATTTCATTACTTATCAATTGTTGCCTATGGTATTCTCAATGGCTGTGTATGCTACACACACACATCTATATATTGAACACACAACTATTAGAAAGCACAATGACAAATATCACAAGCAATGAATGAAATGATTGTGCAATGCTATAAGTTGATGTTGGTCCATTAACATAATTCGAGATATTGGTTGATATTTATTCGTTACCATAATTCTCAATATTGCATATATATAATTTCCTTTTTTAAAACATTAAATTTAGTAACAATGAACTTTTCTGTTAGACAATATTTATGATAATTAAGACATTAGATAACTGACATTGTGTGTATTTGCATATTTCCTTTACCTTGCAAAAAAGTCTTGTTCATTATAGTTAAATGCAAGAAAAAATAAACATTTGGATGAAACCAAAAGTTCAACATGCACATAGGAAAATTTTGAACATTCTCCCCCAAACATCCTGTTGGAAGTCTTATTGGGAAAGTAAGATACTGAAAGTGGGGGATGAATCAGAATCTATAAAACTTTTACACTTTGAAACTAATTCAACATGTATATCATAAACATGAACTTCAATTCTCAAATAGATCTAATATGCTAATCACATCCATGAAAATGAAATACATAACACCAAGATTTTGGTAACCCAAAAACCCTTGAAAGGTAAAACTGGGGTGGGGATGAAACCCACAAATCTTTAATACTGCAATAATAAAGTGTTTGTGTTAGGGATAAAAAGTTTTGATCACTTCTGATGATCTGCCTTGTGAGGGTTATGCCATGCTAAGAGCTTACAAACCTATACAATCTACCTTGATTAAAGGATTTAAACTTACAACTAAGTAAGCACTCTATCAAGAGATTTACAAAAGTCTGTTAGGACCAATCTGTTAAGAGACTTACCATGATTCACTTGCTAGAATGTATTAGTACCCAATCCTTCAGTTTGCACTTCAAATGCTAATAAAAAATCTCCTCTTTTCCAATTCTTATCTGATCTCAAAATACAATATAACTCGATTATGCCCTTCACTGCTCTGCTCAATCGCTCTACTTGATCTCTGTAAGAATTTGCCTAAGGCAAAGAATAGAAACCAAGATCTAGAAGCTCAAGAGATAGCACAAGAGAGACAAAATATGATATGATCAATGATCAAATAATGAAATAGATAGATGATTGATTGATTATACAAAGTAGGAATGCCTCAATATATAGGCAATGCAATAAGACTACATGATAAGGAGATGATAAGATATCACCCACACAAGGTGGAATCACATGTCCACCAAAGGTGGATCATCCTCCAATATGCAATAAAGTATGTGCATTGGATTAGGATGATAATGTGATAAGAGCACTAAAGGTGGATCTCACACACAACAAGGTATGTGATGACAACTATCACACCTAAAGTGGAGATTCTCCTAACCATGTGCTAAAAATGAAATGCAAACTCCTAAGTGTCTCAAAGACAAACTACCATGCAATGCATTATCCTAAGTAAACTTAAGTAAAGTGTAATTAGTAAATACTTAATTACACCAACAATCTCAACTTCTAACAATCAAAATACTACTTCCATCCGCATACATGTGATATCTCCTTACTATAACAATATTAAGGTTTTGATGTCATCTTAAATAGGCAACTAATTAAGCTTATATATTAAGATCAATAATCTAGATTCATCACTTATGTCGCCTATACATTCTCTTTTTCTAATTGGTTACATTACTTGCATAGGTATTAATTATTGAAATCATAAAATGTAATCAACTCCTTAATTATCTCAACAATCATTAAAAAATGCATAGAAGTCGACCAAAATGGTTTACCTAGGTATTTGTGCCATTCCAAACACATATATCAAAATTGGTACACTTGGCATATGAAGTCTCTAGTGCTTAATCAAAACTATTCTCCATATACAGGCACTTGACACTGACTCTTCTATACAACTCATCATTCATACTATTCGGTAACTATTGTGATGCTTGGCAACCTCTGACTTGTTGAACAGTAACTACTGCTTGGTACATATACTTATAATACAAGTTCGTACATTCCTCGGCCTTAGTAGGATGGATCGGTCATAGTGATTACTGACCAACTCTTCCTTGATAGTGACTAAGTATTTGACACTAATAGACAACATGACTTGGAGATCAACAATCTACCCCTTTGACATTAGTGGAAAAAACACTTTTTAATGACTTTACATTACATAAACAAAATTGTATCTAGTACTTCAGTACTCTTCCTTGTTGGATTAGAGAGATAGGGTACTAAGAGGGGATGGGTGAATCAGTGCCCAAAAAAACTTTAACTTCCAAAAATTAATCAACAAACAGTAGTAAACTTCATATACAACTTGAATCCATTACATGCATCATTCATTCAATTAACTTGAAAAAGTAAATAGCATGAAATCAACAATAAGTCAGTCACATGACACAAGTATTTTGGTAATGCTTAAACCCTTGTTAGAAGGTAAAAACTGCAGTGGGGATGACACCCATAAATCTTTACTATTGCAGATAATAAAGTACACCGGTTAAGGCTACAAGTTGTGATCACTTCTGGTGATCTTACCCTATTAGGAGTAATAATTTAGATCAGCTGGATCTACCTAGTTATAGGATTTCAAACACACTACTTGAGTGTGCACTCGGTTAAGAGATTTACATAAAAGACTGTTAGGTCTACTCTATTAAGATATTTTACCAAACTCTATTATAATATTAGAAAATAATAGGATGTATCTGCAAATGACAACTCAACCTTGTCTGATAAAGATTAATTAGTATAGATTAGATATCACCTTTGTGTGTGTAGATCTTGTTCTATTCTTGTTGCTGACCACCTTTAACTATTCTGGATCATTTTCTTCATCTTCAAGGTCTTCCTTTCCTCTTATTAGTCTCCTTCCTTTCTTTGGTGCTTCAACTGCGACCTTGGTTCCTCTTTTTGTATATGTCTTGGTCAATGAAGTAGCTTTTGGTTTTGATATCTTCACAAATCCCTTCTTCAAAGGTGGTGAAGTTGCAGTTGTTGACCTTGTTTGTGCTCTAGACTGTACTGGCAACTTCTTCTTCTTTGGAGTTGGAGTTGGCGAAATTGGTGTAGAATCCTTTTCATTGGTGGACTTGGTTTCTTCACTATCATGTGGTTTGTCAGTTAGCAATAGATGACCTTCAGCTATAGTCCCAACTGGTGACTTGTCAGATGAGTCAGATTCATCTCCAAATTTCTCTATTAATGTTTTGATAATTTTCTTTGACTTTTTAGTTATTTTACCGATGACAAGACTAGTCTTTATTCTTGTCTTAGCCTCTTCATAGGTTCCAAACCTTTTTGCATTATTTTCCTTCAGTGTAGCTAGTAAAGCCTCGATTGATTTTGATTCAAAATCAATATCCATTTCATATCTCATGGGAGCTAGCCATTTTGTTCTCGGTTCCATAGCCTTAATCAAGGTGTGATCACTGTCCACAAGAAAACATATATCCATTTCATATTTTTCAACTAATGCACTAGGAATCCTACTCTGAAGATTCATCTTTATCTTGAATTGATCAAAGTAGTCATTTACAAATTTATTCAAATTATCTCTCAGATTACTAATTATATCAAAAATTTGCACAATAATAGGTTTGTCGGTAGACCAATCCACATCACCGATAGAGGGAAAGAATAGCTAAATATAGAAAAATAAGCACACTAGAAGTGATCCGAACTTACAAGTGTTTGACTTTGCCGACTGAATAGTCTTCATATTTTCTTCTAACTGCTTCAAAAGTAGCTCAGCAAAGTCCAACTGGTGATTCTTCTTTATCATTTTAAATGCCATGTCCACAACACTACATGAAACACTGTTCAGTCTACTCGACTGATAAATCTTGTAACCAATAGCATGAGCTATAAATTTAACTTTTGGATCCTTAATCATATCAATTTTCAATGCTCAGCCATCCCATGCTATGCCTATATTCTTCTCAATTTTGACCCGTGAAGCACTACGAAATTTCTTGTCGGTCATTAGGTATTCGGTAACCTTATGAATCATTTGCTTCATTATTTTGACCAGATTATCCAACCAAAATATTCCATCATGATACCGACTGAGAACAACCCCAATCCATTATGTTTTGAAGCATTTCGGGAAATTTAGGGCATTTGTGAGACCTGTCGTCTTGACCAGTTCAAATTCTAATTTTAGTTTTCCATCCATGTTGCAAAGCTGTTGATAAGCTACGATAGTCTTAAAATCACCAATCTCCCTAATTTTATAGTAAATGTAAGATCTGACATCCTTGACTAGAAAAACCCTAGGTGGCATGCTTGAGAAAGCTCCCGTTGAATCTATTTTTGATGCAACTTTCAGGTGAAATTTTTAGTGAGGTTCATCGTGCAGTTAGCCGAATCAATGAGGTTCACTTCCTCTTCCACAATCTTGGATGTGGTTGCCTTTGATGCCATTATAATCAAATTAGGTTTTCGAAAAATGCGTTGACTGTTCTCGGTAGAAGATGTACTTACTTGGAATAGATGAAGAGTGTGCTCGGTTCGATCTGCAATTGTCTTGAATCCATCTGAAAACTTTTAGCTTGAATTTTCTCTCTAAAATTATTGCTCTTTGAAATTGCTTGGTGAAAATAAGCTAAGTCTTCCATGTATTTATAGCCTTTTCATATTCCCACTCAAATTTTTTTTGTCATTAATGCCTGACCTACTTATAGTATGGTGACAATTGTCGACTCGTTGATTACCACAAAGCTACAACAACTCAGTTAACACATGATTTTTCACTTGGTTGATACTGATACTCGGTTTACCTTGAATAGTGATTACCGACAAGTAACCTTTTTCTCGATCTAATGTTTACCGATTATATGACTTTGTTAGCTCAAAACTTATAAACCACAATGCATCTTTATTCATGCAGATTCGGTATATGCTCAGAAAATATAAGGAACTGTATGTAAGATAAGGTCAATTTGGAATATCAACTCCATACATACCTATTTCATCTTAGGTGGAAGTACCAATGTCACCCAATCAATTGGACGAGGTTTCACCGACAGCATTGCTTGACTCTGCATTCTCATTTGATGCCTTCTTCCACATAGTGTTTCTAATTCTGATCATGATATCTAGAATAGTGTTTCCACTCTCAAATACATGTCCTTCTTCTAGTGCTTGGTCTCTACAATCCTTGCTTAGATGACCAAAGTTATGACAATGTAAGCATGTCATTCCATTGCTTGTCTAGCTTCATGATTGTCCAGCCCATCTCTTCCTCATACAGTTTGCTGCAATGTGTCCAAATCTACGACATGCTATACAGTTAACCCATGTGTTGTAATCCCAAACATAAGAATTACCTTTTCTCTTCGGTTGATAAGGTTTGGGTTTTTTCTTCTATTTTGGCATCCATACTTGCTTCATCTTTTCCTTACACTCTTGTGAGATGTGTCCATATTTGTTGCAATTATAACATAGTTTCTCCATAGTAGGATTGTTAGAAGTCTTATTCAGTTTAGCTCTACACTCATAAGCTTGGTGTCCAAATTTTCCACAATAATAGCAATAACCATTAAACTTATGAGTCACTTGGGGCTTACCTTGTGCTTTGCTCCTGCACACATTTGAATTATGTCTCAGTTTGCCACAGTGATGGCATGATAGCATCTTGGATTTCTGATTTTGATTCATTTGTTTAACTTGTTTGGATGACTCTCCTTCTCTGGTATAACCTATACTAGCTCTACTTCCAAACCTTCTTTGATTAGTCAGAAAATCATCAATCATTTTAGAACTATTTTCAGCCATTTTCATCATTTCATTGTGCTATAGTTGTCTTTACTTCATTTCTCAATTTCTCATTTTCTTCCCTAAGTATTCCAATATCTTCAAGTTTCTTAGACAACTCACCATTTACATGGTTGACCTCTTGGTTTACAATCATCATCTGATTGGATATTTCAATGTGATGCTCAGTGAGATTTTGTATCTCAATTTCTTTTGCTTGAAGTTGTTCAGTCATTTGTCTTCAGTCCTCAAATGCTAGATTCCTTTCTTGCTCAGCCTACCTAGCATTATTCATTACATCTATCATTCTCACCATATGTGATTCCTGACCAATTTGTAGGGCTTTCACTTGTTTAGTCAAGTGAAGATTCTTTTCAGACAAATCAGAGATTATACTTTTAGAACCATTAGAAATACTTCCTGAACTAGATCCAATGTTATCAAATAAATCATCAATCTCCTCTTCATGGTAACTAGTATCATTTGTTAGAATAGCCAAGTTTTTTCTTTGAACAAGTAATTTCTTCAATGCATCCTTAGCTTGTTTATACTACTCAATGACCATCTGCATTTAAATATTTTGATTCTCTATTTTTTTGTCCAAATTATATCTCTCCATGATTAAGTCTTTACCCTTTAGTGGTTAAAATGTCCAATAAGAGATCTGAGCTCTGATACCAATTATTGGATTGGAGAGATAGAGTACTAAGAGGGGAGGGGTGAATTAGTGCCCAAAAAAACTTTAACTTCCAAAACTTAATCAACAAACAGTAGTAACCTTCATATACAACTTTAATCCATTGCATGCATCATTCATTCAATTAACTTGCAAAAGTAAATAGCATGAAATCAATGATAAATCAGTCACATGACACAAGTATTTTGGTAATGTAGAAACCCTTGTTAGAAGGTAAAAAATGCAATGGGGATGACTCCCAAAAATCTTTACTACTGCAGATAATAAAGTATTCCAGTTAAGGCTACAAGTTGTGATCACTTATGGTGAACTTACCTTGTTAGGAGTAATAATTTAGATCAGATAGATCTACCTAGTTATAGGATTTCAACAATGCTACTTGAGTATGCACTCGGTTAAGAGATTTACATAAAAGACTGTTAGGTCTACTCTGTTAAGAGATTTTACCAAACTTTGTTACAATGATTAGAAAATAATAGGATGTATTTGTAAATGACAACTCACCCTTGTCTGATACAGATCATTGTAGTATAGATTAGATATCACCTTTGTATGTGTAGATCTTGTCTCTGAACTACTCGGTAGCCTTGTCTAATTCTGCTTAATCTGAATATCTCTGAATTCTTATCTTCTCTATCTGATAACTGATATCTTAAAGTTGGCTTCTACTTCAAGATTCTCCTTTGCTTGTTCTCTTCCTTGTCAATCTTATGTCAAAATGACATGAAATACAAATATATAGCATACTACTTTTGCTGCTTAACAAAATTAGGTTAAACTATCTTAGAAAAAACCCTAAGATCAACGGTGTACAAAATTAACCTAGATCTATAAATTACATAGAGATCATCATCGCAACTAATGATTGAGTCTAAAATAAATGATCCCCATCTTGGTAAAACATTTTATGACTCTTTTGTAACCATCTACATAGATAAATGTGGCAAAACTGATTACTATGTTATTTTCTGTATTCCTCGGTAAACACTGTAAACACTTCTCGGTAGATTCACTGGTGCTCGATGTCCAATATGCTCGGTGTTTACTAACACTCGGTATTGGTGTATACTGATGCTCATTAAAACTACACTGGTGCTCGGTTAGAACTAACATCTTTTGTTCACCGTAATGTCTGGCTTGTGTAGTTAACCGACTAGTATGTTTGGCTTGAAGTACTTGCATTTACCGACTACATAGAATAGGGAACCAACTGATCAACTTTGATACTAATGACAACCTTTAATGCTCAAAATAGAGATAACACTCCTTAGACTATGACTCGGTCTTCATAAAGACTTCATTATATATATATTTCAAAACATAATGTCATAGATTTATACATTTCCATCTATCTCCATCTAGTTTCCTTTTTTTTGTCTTCATCTATTTCCCCCTTGTTTTTGTTAGTTTGAGATGTTGGGGTGTTGGGGTTAGATAATATTTGTCCAAAAATAGTTTGTGGAGTTGTAGAATCATTGCTAAAGCATTGTCCCATCCAGATCTAATAGACTTGAAAACCTGTAATTTGATTTCTAGATGAGTAACTAGATCAGCCAAACTTTCTACAATAGAGAGATGAGGATCTCTTTGTACTAACTCTTTTTCCATTGTCGATTCTCTTAGCATGACCTCCAAATGAGATATCAACATTTTTTGTATAGAGATTAATTTGGCCCTTATCTTTCCATCATTAGCCATCAACTCAGATAATCTCCCTTGTGCATGAGTCAACCTAGTGAAATGAATAGAGATGGAACTTTCATCCATGCTCAATGAATTTCCTATTGACTTCAAATCCAATTGTAGCTTCTCAATAAGTTGTTCATTCTCCTTTGCAAATGTTTCTACATTATAGAGTTGTTTGTACAAAGAAGGAACATTTTGTAAAACCTCTTCCAAATTACTTACAAGGTCAAAAAGTTCAACCTATTTGACTGCAATATCTATTGAAACCTTCGCAAGTACCTTGGTCTCAAACTTTCTTTCAAACCACTGCATTAACTTCTCATTTGCTTCACTATCATCACTACTCACCTTTTTAACAATATGTACCAACTGATCTAATATAGGTGAAATCTCATTTATGTCTTCTATCTCAAAAAAATCTATAAATATATCTTTAATCTCATGAAGTACCTGCTTCTGTTGATGTTCCATTCTTAGTTCCTCTTTCTTTCTCTTCTTTTTCAATAAATCCTTCAAGATTTGCATCTGATCATAGGTCAAGTTATTAATCTCCCATTTTGGAATCACTATAACTTCATCTACTATTACTTGTGTGCTAGGAGACTTGTCCTTTTTCTTATGTGACTTCTTCTAGGTCTCCGGTGTGCTTCTACTCAGTAACTGTACTAAGGCTTGATTAGCCTCTTGTTCCTTAGGTTCTAGACTCTCCTCACTTACTTTAAGCTCAGTCTCCTTTTTTTCCTAAACATGAGGTCCTGAGACATCTGTTGTAGACTTAACAACTTGTTCTTTTATGATCTCCTCTCCTTCACCTATATTAATTTCAATGTTTACCTTAGTAGGTGTTTTGATTTCTATTGTTGTTGGATTACCTTGTTCCTCTACACTTGTGCCTTGTGTATCTTTTTCTTCAACTGCGACTGTGTTCAAGCTATCAGGAACTAAGTCCATAGTTGATGGATCCACAATCTTTTGATAATCATGAATTTGGATTAATACTAGATTAGTGCTTGGTAGAAATGTATCTAAAGCTGCCTCAGTAAAAATTTGACTCTTGATTTCTTCCTCAGTCAAGGCATTGATATTCACTTGGGGTATCTTTAGGTACATCCTCAATAGTGATCACATCTTGTTGTTCACTCTCATCTACCTTTTGCCTTATTTCTTCCTCAATATTATGTGGCTCATCTATATCTTTGGTATTGTCAAGCTCCACTTGTCTAGATGTGCCTTTCATCTTTATGTACACTCTTGTCAACTACCAGTATAAAATTTATCTTTCATATTAATGTATTGTGTTTAAAAACTTCTTTAACATTCTTCTTCAATATGGAGTATGCTCTCAATTTAGGAATAAACCTATTTCTATATTTCTCCCTTAATTTTTCTCTTTTCTTTGTTATTAATTTAGACATTATTTGTGCTAATGTGCCTTTTCTGCTCTTTCTTTCTGTCATAATGGCATACTACCATCTCTCATCAATTTTACTAAACAATTCATCAATGATAAGATTCCCTATCTCCAATAGTGTCATCTTGAATGTACCCAACATCTCTATCATTGCATCTTCTATCTTTATTTTATTAGTTTTACTCAATCTTTCAAATGTGATAATTTTAAATCCTGCCAAACTTGTTCTACTCTTGATGTTGTGGCAGATATCACCCACATTGGTCAAATACTTATGTGTGACCACCTTGAATTTACTAATATCTTCAGTGTCTATCATCTCCTCATCTTCATCATCATTTTGTAGTACTAATTTTATTATTGGCTTTGTCTTAGGGTGGCTTGGTGCTTCCTTAGTTTGTACTTGTTTTATTTTCCTTGAGCTCTCCCCTTCAGTGTTCTTTATTAGATTTTTCTTTTGTGGCTCAGTTGTTGTTGCAGTTGAAGTTACTTTTGTTCTTGGTCTTGTTGTTGCAGGAGGAGTGGGCTTCTATTTTAGGTTCTTCTTCTTAGTGGGCTTGACAACCATTATCTATTTTCCCTTCTTTTGTGCATCTACTTCCTAATCCTCACTTTCTTTAGAATCACTAGATTGTTCCTCACCCTAACCTTGTGTGATTTCTAGTGGTGCATTCTCCTCCTCTTTCACCTAACATTTTCTCAAGGTTTTTCACTAACTTAGTTCTCTTTCTATGTAAGGTTGCAAACTTTAAACCTATTGTTATCTTAGATTTAGCTTCCTCATAATTCCCAAAAATCTTAGCTTTACTATCAGTTTACTCTGCAAGTAAAGTTGTTATAGTTGCATATGTTTCATCTATGTTTACCTCATAGGTAAATGGTATCAACCATGCTACCCTTGGTACAACATCTTGTACAAACATATGATTAGTATCAACAAGAAAACATACATCATCATAAAATTTCTCAACTAATGATATCAAAATTATGCTTCTTTTCCTCATTTTCTTATTAAACTCAACAAAGTAGTTTTCTATCACACTATCAAATTTTTCTCCTAATTATTGAATAAATTCACTAATCTATTGTGTCATAGGTCGATCTTGACTCTAGAAAACATCTCCTATAGTAGGAAAAATATTTTGTACATAGAAAAATATATAGACTATCAGAGATCTGAACTTACATATTGATTTCTTTGCCTTCCTGATTAATGCCAAGTTCTTGACTAGTTGTGTTAGTTGTAGCTCAACAAGATCATATGTATGATCCTTCTTTACTATCTTCTATGCCTGGTCCACTACAATGTAGGGAATACTATCTATTCTAATTGACTGGTAGAACTTATGTGGAAACAACCCTTGCTGCAAAATCAATCTCAGGATCCGTGATCATGGAAATAGTCATTCCTCATTTGTTCCATACTGTCATAGTGTTTTCTTGACTCACTTCCTTGATTTGACATCTCATAGTCTTCTTCCCATTAAGAATAGGGTATCTAGTGACTCGATGTATGATATCCTTGGTGATCTTGATCAGCCCATTCTCCAACCATAGTTGCATGTCATGAATTATGCTCAAAACTATCTTGATCCATTCCATTTTGAAATTGTGAGGGAAGTCTAGGGCATGAATAACCCTTTGTCAGAAATGTATTGATGCTTTGCATTCAACACTCCATTTTCACATAATTTTTTCTATGATTCCCTTAGCTCATAGTCTCCAATCTCACTAATCTTACCCATGTAGCATGCTTGTACATCATGGATCATCAAAACTTTCAGTAGGATCGATGACAAGACTCCCGAGAAATCTCCCTTCACGACATTCTTAGGTACTGCTCAAAAATTTGGTGGTTTGCATGCATCATTCATGACTAACTAAACATTATGTACCTCATTTCCTTGCTTCCTCATTCTAGTAGATGAGCTTGACACCATTTTTCCAAATTAGGGTTTGTGAAACAGATTTTGTATAGCTCAGTAAGAACTAGTCTTAACAATACTTCATAATGTTTGTTGATGACATGTTGGATCTTTACAAACTTCACAAAAAATTATCTTACAATTGCCTTTGAAGCACTCTGTAAATTCTCAAATATCTTGGTGAGATGAAAATGAATGGTAAATTTCATTATATAGAATCAAACGGTCGAATTAGGTCATTAATAAATGCTTTGTAAGCTTAGTGAGTGTAATAGAGCTGTCTCAGTCATTGCATGATAGCTCGGTTAACTCATTTCATAATCCATCACCTTGTCACAACCATGACTCGGTTATTACTCACATTTTCACTTTAGCTCAGTCGATATATCAGCCCGGTCGTTATGAGATCTCAACACATACAAAGTGAATAGATTTGAATTGGGATGAAGTGTGTGATGTAAAATGTTGTGGACATATAGACTAAATAAAACAAAAATACTTATCTTAAAAGAAGGCTAATGAAGAAATCACTATTTTTTTGATGTCTATGCATAGTTTAAAGAAATTCTGCAATCTGCTCCAGACTGGAAATGTCGAGACAGAGAAAACCCAGAAAATGTTTGTCCTTCTGAGGTCAGCTTGAATTTGATCTAGATAGTGGGGCAAGGTCTTACCCTAGGGCACAATCCTACCCCCCACTAAAGGTCATCCTTAACCTGAAACAACTCTGATAGAAAATTTGTTTGCGGATCTTAGAAGTTCGCCAAAAAGGGTATCCAAATATGCACTTCAATTCACTGTCCTGTACCTATACCTGCAAGAAAAATGGTTTTTTTTGTTTGGATGAGGGGTTTGCCTTGGTCAAACCCCAGTTTGGAATCAACCTTAATAATGAAATTGAAATGGAGAATGCTAGAAAGTAGTAGAAATAGATCTAACAATGAAGCTATGATATTCAATAGATATGCAATTGTATTTGAAATGTAAACAAGTATATTGATATGAAAGCTTGGACTCAACAATGTAAATCAAAACCATAAATGTAAATAAAAAACCTCCATGATTGAATTCTTGGAATCCACCTTGAGAGAAGAATGAATAGATCTTGAAGATGAACAAAGGATCTTGAAGGAAGATCATACCACCATGATGGATAGATCTAGGGTTTGAATGATGAATCTTGAATGCTTGAACCAAATCCCTTCAAAGGCTTGAATGCTTGAATTCTTGATATTCAATAGAGAATTTGAATGGAGAAGAGGACTTGAATGCTTCCTTGAAAATGCTTCAGAAAATACTTGCTTGATCTTGCTCTTGATAATGGATGCTCAAAATTTTGATGAAAATTGGATGCTATGAGATGGAAAAAAGTGGATGATCCAAATGAGGGAGGAAGGCTTCCTTTTATAGTGATCTAGGGTGCAAACTTCTAGAGAGGCTGACGTTGGAGAATTAAATCTCAATTAATCTTAACCCCTAGAAATGGACCTAGATTAAATGCAATTTAAGGGTTTACCATTCTGAAATTCGAAACAGTTGACCCAGAAGCAGGAAAATAAAAAATTTCAAAACCTGACATCTTGAAACTTCTGAAAACTAAAATTTGAGCCTAGGGTTAGGGAAAAGGTAGTCTCTACCCTAGGTCAGGGTTGAGGTCATCCTTGACCTAGGTTAGGGACTAGGTCATCCTTGACCTAGAAATTCAAAGTCTTCAAATTCTCAGAAAAAATTTGTTAAAAGGAGGCAGGAAATAGAGGGAGAGAAGCATAATAGGGGAGAAACAACCAGATCCATGCAAAGACCCAATCAAGGCACTTGACATGAGCCCATACCACTTAATCAGAGGGCTAAACACTCTTAACATGGAATTTCTTCTATTTTAAGAGGATACACTAAGTGACTCAGTCACCATAGACATAAATACTAATGCTCGACACTAATTTTGCATAATAACTCTTTTCTTAGTACTTGCCTCAAATTTGTCCTAATGCATCTTTACTTATGCAGATATGGACTTTAACACATCTAATGTTAGGAACCGGTGTAAAATATAGCTGTATTTGAAAATACAGTTCCTTACATACCCTCTTTTCTTAGTTAGAAGTAGTGCGATCACCTGATCCATTGGATTGGGTGATCTTAGGTTCACTGGTTCCACTACTTCTTGCTTCTTCTTTCCTTCTCCATGTGTGATTCATCTAATTCTTTATCTAATCAATAATAGCTTCACCTTTTCTTTGTTCATTACTCGGTACTTGTGCTCTGGTCCTCAAATCTCTTTTTAAATTACCAATCTTGCGATAATTATAACAGACCAAACTTTTATTCATCCAACTCTTGGATTTACCTCTAAAGTGTGTCCTTATGCAATTTTCTCCAATATGACCATATTCTCCACAATAATGACAACTACACCATCTATTTTAATCCCAATTGAATGTGTTATCTTTCCTAGGTGCATTACCTTGCTTCTTGGATGTCTACTTTAGTTTTGTATTGGATTTGCATTCTTGTGCTCTATGACCATATTTTTGACAATTGTAACAATGTCCTTGAAATCTAGGTATAGTAGGTGAATTTGTAGCCTTAAACCTGCATTCATGTGTCTGATGTCCGTGCTTTTTACAGTTAAAGCAATATCCATTGAATTTAGGCTTAGGATTGGACTTACCATTCTTGCTTCTGTAAGTGTTTGTTGTGTGTCCTAGTTTCCCACAATGATGACATGTAGGTTTGTTGTTCTTTTGTTTTGCATTCCTCTGTTCTCCACTCTTTGATGATTCTCCTTTCGTGGATGAGAGGTGCTTAGTATGGCCTAATCCAGAGGTGTCACTGGATCTTCTTTGTGATCTCATCAGTTCCTCAAAATATCTTACAACTTCATTAGGTTTGTTCATTCTCTTAATGAGTTCCCTTTCAAATCTTAACTCATTTTTTAGTTGATTATTCTCTAATCTCAAATTTGTAATTACCATGTTTTTCTTTTTTAACTCTTGATTTGCAAGTAACAGTTGATTTATCATGTCTAATTGATTATTTTTCAGCTTTTATGTCACATGTCCCTTCATCAAGTCTAATAGCCATTTGTCTCTTATCCTCTTTTGCCATTGTCTTGTCTTCCTTAGCTTTCTTTTTTCGTTTAATCACTTCACATAGTCTTCCTGATTGAATTTTCTGCTCTCTCCTTAGACTTTTGAATTCTTCATTCAGTATATTGTTTCTCTCCAATAGATATGTTATTTATGCATCACTTTCACTTGAATTTTTATTATCAAATAGACCTTTAGTGTCTTCTTCTTGATATTGAATGTCATTCAATTGGATTGTCAATTCTTTCCTTCTCTTTAAAGATTTCTTCAATTCCTCTCGTTGATTCAAGCTAATCTTCTTTTTAGAATCCACAGCAAATTCTAACAAACCCAATTGTTGTATGACATTGAAAGAAACAATATTTAACCCTGCACCATTGTCTATCAGGACTCAGCGGACTCATGTATTGTAGACTAGAACTTCAATGTGTAAAGCTAGATTATGCGGGTGAGCAATAGATATGTCATCTTCTACAGAAAAGGAGAGAGATAGCAGAGATGAAATGTGGTTGACCATAGCCTAAAATTGATTTGGATCAATGTCATTGGGAACACGTGTTGTACGTAGAGCCTCATCAAGAATCTCTCTATGCGAAGGTGATAACCGAAGAAACTCAAGGATAGATATCTGTGCTGGTGTCTTTTGCAAATGTTGGACAAGATCATAGCTAGGGGTGGCTGAAGGAGCCACTTGTTTGGAAGGAAA
Organism: Chamaecyparis obtusa; assembly: GCA_027943335.1. NCBI lineage: Eukaryota > Viridiplantae > Streptophyta > Pinopsida > Cupressales > Cupressaceae > Chamaecyparis > Chamaecyparis obtusa. The sequence goes on from BSBK01000576.1 coordinate 1,122,756, forward strand.
AGCTTGCTTGGGATCTTGCATAGTTTTAAGGACAATCTTGGCGTGCCCCCTAGTAACAACATTCAGTGTCTCACTTTGGGAAGATGAACTACCATGTGTTTGCAAGACCAACTTTGGCTTACCGTGATTGGCTTTATTATCCTTTTGAGACCTCATCATTAAAACACTCTCAACGGGCTCTACCATGTTGATCACAGACGTATTAGAAGGATACGTGTAATTGATCTTAGCATCATGATTCTTCTTATGTGCTTGAGAGGTTTCCCCCTTATCATGCTTAGGTAGAGGATCTTTGAAAGCTGTGTGATCAGAATTTTTAGTTAAGCCATCAGTGGAGATTGTGTTGTTATCAATGATGTCTTGAATATCATCCCTAAGCTTAAAACAATTGTCTGTCGGATGTCCCTTATTTCTGTGATAATGGCAATAAGAATCCTCTCGCCACCAATCAGGCTTATTTAGCGGATGCCACTTACCAAGTTTATCAGGAAGTGTAAGATATCCATTGTCAACCAAAGTCTTAAGGATCACATCATAAGGGTCTACCAACTTGGTATAGATTCACTTTCGAAATGACTTCTTAGGCTTATCTGCATATTGAGGTTTAGGAGCACTGTGAGCATTGGCAGCTTCTTGTTGTTTTGCTGCATAGATAGTATTGGAGAGATTGAAAGTAGGCTCTTTAGCTTTAGGAGCATCAACAACCCCATCAGTAACAACATACTTGTTCTTATTCCAAGGTTTGCTCTTGTCTTTTCCATTGCCTTTAGCATCTTTATTAATAACAACATCCCCTTTTCTTATACCTACATCCTCAATTTGATATGCACTTTCAACCATGTCATGGAAGGAGGAGAACAGTTGCTTCCTTAGATCATAAAATAGCTCAGGCACAAGTGTGTTGACGAAAGTGTCAATCTTTTCTCTTTCATGCAATGGACGAGGATACCTAGAATACAATGATCTCCAACATTGTAAGTTGCAAATGGCTCACCTTGATGTTGTCTTAAATTACTGAGATCTATCATGGTGACAGGTTGTTGGATGTTGTAAGAATAATGTTGTGTGAAGCACATAGCTAACTCATCAAAAGTCTTAAGAGGTGGTGTCAATTTTTCAAACCATTCCAAAGCTTGGCCTCTTAAACTTCTAGGGAACAGTCATAGAAGAAATGTGTCTTCATGAAGGAAGTCCATGGTAAGAGCGTAAAAGTGACGCACATGGTCATGGGGGTCACCATTTCCATCATACTTGTCATATTTGGGAACCTCAATATCCCTAGGAAATGGGACCATGTATAGACTCCTATCAAAGGGAAGAGCACAAATTGATTCTACAAAAGAGACCTTTGGAGGCTCTCTGACTATTGCCATTTGGGTAAGGTGTTGATTTGTCTGACACAATTCTTCCTCAAGGACTTCCAATTTAGTTGGTATGCTTTGTTGGACAATTTGTCTGACATCATAGCCAGGAGGAAGCTTGTATCCTCTAGAAGTCATATATTGAAAATATTGATCGCCATTACGCTCTAAAAGCTTATGCATCATTCATTGGGAGACCACATCTTGTTAAAATCTCATAAGATCCTCACTAGAAATCTCATCATCAGCCTCTACCTCATGTTGAGAGGGAGGAGGTCTAGGAGGTGAAGAAGGCATACCAAAAGTGGGTCTTGGAGGAGATCTTGGTGGCATGTTGTTGCCATTATTGCCATTAAAAAGAGGTCTATGCTCATAGTTACTAGTCTCGGGTTGCTCATAAGACACTCCTCTATAAGTCATACATCTAGCAGCATCCATCCTTTGTTGATTGTGTTCTTTGTCTAAGCGTGCTTGGTTATCCTTATGCTCAAAGTGTTCTTGCAAGCGTTGAAATTTTTCTTGTTCAGTCAAAGTGAGTGAGACACTGTCTATGTTTTTGGGGGTCTTGAATGTGGAAAAGAGGAAACCTCCTTTGTACCACGGGGTAGCCTTAGAATCCTCAGATTGGTTAGAACTAGAACTGTTGTTGCTAATGGGTGCTCATGACCGTCTAGTTGGAGAAGGTAACTGTGTATAATTGAATGGAGGATGACTCTCCTGCTCAAATCGAGACCGAATTGTAACTGGCATGAAAAGAGATGTTGGTTGACTAATAGAATGAGACACAATTTCTCAGATTTGAGATAAGAAAAGCTAATAAAGATCACTTGTCAAAGTAGAACAATAGAGAGATGGCTTGTCAAAAGTGCTCAAGTACTTATAGCAATCAATTGACTAAAGCTGAGTAATGAGCAAGAAGCTCAATAAGCAAGTAGCTAGAGATGTAACCATGATGCGACAAGTGATCAAGAGTAGCATTCATTAAGCTCAAATCCAATAGTTTTAGCTCATTTGTTTTAGTCTAAAACAAGTCTGAGCATGCAGATAACAGACCAGCTTCAGGTAAGAACAGAAAAAGACACTCTACGACAGGTTAAAATGCAAGTTTTGCAGCTCTAGATTGAAACAACAACAAGACAACAAAAAGGTTCTGGGTGACACTTTCTAGGTAGACAAGGCGATTGTTTATAGCGAGGTGACACTTCACCCTAAGCCAAGTGATAGTTTCTAGTAAGGTCGGGTGACACTGTTGTAGAGTCGTATGACTCTATGACCAATGAACATAAAAATCTCAATTTTGAAGTGTTTTAAAAGATCAAGTAAGTATATCAATAGATTTTTATCATGGATCAAGCACATAACACAACAATCAAGGAGTTCAAGCAAGCAGTTGTCTTCAAACAATGAGCAAGGGGCAAAGCAACCTTGCACATGAATGAGAATAGTGACTTAGTATTTCTACTCCTTGAAGATTCTACTTGTGTATGTTCTTGAAAATGTTTTAGCAGGCACTTAGAACACAACAACATCCTATCAAGTCGTCTACAGGGATATACATAGCTTTGCTAAAGGGAGTCCTTGATATACGCAAGGTACGTGAGGCCAATCCGTAGATGAGAAGAATCCGAAATCACACAGCCAGGGGGAGATGGTAACCCAAATCCCCTCCTTCACTTCTCAAAGGTATAAAGTTCTTTGAGGCTTAGCTAAGAGTGATATCAAACTCAATTCCCAAGAGAGGTGTCTCTCGATTCACCACCCACTATTTATACTCCACCGGAACATAGGAGTTAAGGTCGTCCCTTGAGGTGGTGTGTCCCCAAGTAGGCCTTCTAGAAATAAAAACTAAGTAATTCACTATCAAAAGTATTTAGAGCACTAAAGGTGGAACACTCAACTCTTTTGCTATCATTTATGTTAGTTGACACTTTTGCATCTGCTTGTCCATTACATTTTTATTTTTGGATTTTATGTCTGGAAAAATTTGAAAGCAAAAGAGGGTAAGGAACAAAAAACCATGCGTAAGGAATAAAAAAAACATTCATTATGTTTGTTTTTGTCAATTGTTTATAGTTGGAATATGCCTGCTTGTTGTGTTTCATTTAGTTCTGTAGCACATAAACTTTTGGGAACCACAATTATGTCTATGATAATTGGTGAATGAAAGTTCAAGATATACATCTGATCCTCAAGGTGTTCCAATCTCATTAGTGAAAACCGATCACATAACAAAGGAAAATAGTTGTGTTGTTCTACAATACAAAGCGCAAGGGATTATTATCCTAAAATTGAAGGGATAAATAGAGATGGGATAAGGCCCTATCTCAGAGTTGGTTGGATCAATCTCAAAGAAAGGTAGAATTGTCTAATAATACTGAAAACATCAAATAGCTTGGAACATTTCAAAAATACAAACATGATGATTCAGTAGTGGGACCAACTTCATAATTACCGAACTATAATGATCTTAAATTTAATAGCTCCTTTCAAAATCTTTTTTAAGTAAAATCAAAATTCACCAGGAAATAATTATTTACTTTTCAATTACAAAGAATCAGGTACCGAAAGTACGGATTCTTTTTCAGAAAGACTGTTGCTTCAGGGGAGATAGTCTTTCTGTTTTAGTCATAAATTACTCCTGTCACTTTGATGACTGTGTGAGACTCAGATTTTGGGATAAGCTATCTTTCAAAAGATGAAACTTTTTTTTCTGATTGATACATGTTTGTGAATGAAAGTATTCTTTGAGATACTTTCATACTTGTACATTTCTTGGATGTCATTCACAAAATAGATTTGTTTGAAAACTAAAAGCTGGTTTATAATTCTCATCTTTGTGTGGGAATATCACAGATAAAATTCCATCTTCTCCCGAAAGCAACTGAACTAATTCCATCTTCTCCAAGCTCTTCTCTTCCAAAACACAAGCATTTCAGATGTTTCCAGAGAAATTCAGCTCAGCACAAACTTAATCATGTTCTGAGACATAAGGAGGAAGAATTGAATATTTCAAATCCAAGTCAAAAGGGAGATATAATTACTGCAAAAGGAGATGAGAAAGTTTCATTTTTGAAAGATATTTCCAACTTTTTGAGAAAGGCTCATGAAAAAAAAACTACTCCAAGAAATCAAGTTTCAGTGGCTTGGTTAACCATTCAATGAGATTCAATCACAATCATGTAACAAGTCGTTATGAGCTTACAAATCACCAAATTGGTCAACAGCTTGATAACAATTAATTACAATTACATAACAAGCTATTCTGAGCTTACTAATCATCGAATCGGTCAACTATTTGATGAGAATCAATTGCAATCACGTAAAAAGTCATTTTGAGCTTACAAATCACTGAATCGGTCAACTGTTCGATGAGAATCAATTAAAATCATGTAATAAGCCATTTTGAGCTTACAAATCATTTAATCAGTCAATCATTCGATTAGAATCGACTACAATCACGTAACAAGCCATTCTAAGCTTACAAATCACTGAATCGGTCACCTCTTCAATGATTATCAACTACAATCATGTAAAAGGCCATTCCTAGCTTACAAATCATGGAAATAGTCAACCGTTTGATGAGAATCAATTACAATCATGTAACAAGCCATTTTGAGCTTACAAATTACTAAATCGGTCAACCGTTCGATGAGAATCCACTACAATCATGTAAATGGCCATTCTGAGCTTACAAATCACCAAATCGGTCAACCATTCGATGACAATAACCCACAATCATGTAACACACCATTCTGAGCTTACAAATCACCAAATCAGTCAACCTTTTGATGAGAATCAATTACAATTACGTAACAATCTATTCTGAGATTACAAATCACTGACTCGGTCAACCATTCAATCAGAATCAGCTACAATCACATAACAAGCCACTCTGAGCTTACAAATCATCGAAATAGTCAACCGTTCAATGAGAATCAGCTACAATCATGTAACAAGCCATTCTGAGCTTACAAATCATCGAACCAGTCAATCGTTCAATGAGAATAAATTAAAATCATGTAACAAGCGATTGTGAGCTTACAAATCACCGAATCGGTCAATCATTCGATGAGAATCATTTACAATCATGTAAGAAGCCATTATGAGCTTACAAATCACCGAATCGGTCAACCGTTTGATGAGAATTGGCTACAATCACGTAACAAGCTATTTTGAGCTAACAAATCACTGAATCAGTCAACCGTTAGATTAGAATCAGCTACAATCACATAACAATCCATTCTGAGCTTACAAATCAACAAATCGGTCAACTATTTGATGAGAATTAGCTACAATCATGTAAGAAGCCATTCTAAGCTTACAAATCATCGAATCAGTCAACCGTTTGATGAGATTCAGCTACAATCATGTAACAAGTCATTGTGCACTTACGAATGACAAAATCGGTCAATCATTCGATGAGAATCAGCTACAATCACGTAACAAGCCATTCTGAGCTTACAAATTACTGAATCGGTCAACCCTTCGATGAGAATCAATTACAATCATGTAACAAGAAATTCTAAGCTACTCAGTTAACCAATCGATTAGAATCAATTACAATCATGTAAAAAGCCATTCTGAGCTTACAAATCACCGAATTGGTCAATTGTTTGATGAGAATCAATTACAATCATGTAACAAGCCATTCTCTGTTTACAAATCATTGAATCAGTCAACCATTTGATGAGATTCAATTATAATCACGTAACAACCATTCTAAGCTTACAATTCACTGAATCAGTCGACTGTTCGATGAGAATCAGCTACAATCACATAACAAGCCATTTTGATCAAATCTATTAGATTTCCACAATCCATGAAATTGTTGTGTAGGTTTCTGGATTAGATTGTGTAGAGATTTTTTGTCATCAACGTTTTGAATCACACTACGTGATCTGTCATCAGGATGCAAGAGAGAAAGGAACAAAAAGATGATGGATCATGCAGTGTGATTTGAAACATTGATGACAAAAAAACTCTACACAATCTAATCTAGAAACTTACATAGCAAGCCATTTTGAGCTTACAAATCATTGAATCGGTCAATCGTTCAATGAGAATCAGCTACAATCACATAACAAGCCATTCTGAGCTGACAAATCACCGAATCGGTCAACCGTTTGATGAGAATCAATTACAATCACATAACAAGCCATTCTCCATTTACAAATCACCAAATCAGTCAACCAATTGATGAGATTTAATTACAATCACGTAACAACCCATTCTGAGCTTACAAGTCACCGAATCATTTGACTATTTGATTAGAATCAGCAGTAATCATGTAACAAGACATTTTGAGCTTACAAATCACCAAATCGGTCAACAGTTTGATAAGAATCAACTACAATCACGTAACAAGCCATCCTGAGCTTACAAATTAGGGAGTCGATGAAACATTTGATGAGAATCAATTACAATCATGTAACAAGCCCTTATGAGCTTACAAATCACCGAATCGGTCAACCGTTCAATGAGAATCAATTAAAATCACGTAACAAGCAATTTTGAGCTTACAAATCACCAAATTGGTCAACCATTTGATGAGAATCAATTACAATCATGTAACAAGTCATTTTGAGCTTACAAATCACCAAATCGGTCAACCGTTTGATGAGAATCAATTACAATAATGTAACAAGCAATTCTGAGCTTACAAATCATCAAATTGGTCAACTGTTCGATTAGAATCAGCTACAATCATGTAGTAAGCCATTCTAAACTTACAAATCACCGAATTGTTCAACTGTTCGATGGAAATCAATTACAATCATGTAACAGGCCATTCTGAGCTCACAAGTCACCAAATCGGTCAACTGTTCAATGAAAATGAATTACAATCAAGTAAAAAGCTATTCTGAGCTTACAAATCACTGAATCGGACAACCGCTTGATGACAATTAGCTACAATCACGTAACAAGCCATTCTAAGCTTACAAATTACTGAATCATTCAATCATTTCATTAAATAAGCTACAATCACGTTACATCCCATTATGAGCTTACAAATCACCGAATTGGTCAACCGTTTGATGAGAATCAGTTACAATCATGTAATAAGCTATTCTGAGCTTACAAATCACCGAATCTCTCAACCATTCGATGAGAATCAATTAGAATCACATAACAAGCCATTATGAGCTGAAGAAACCAAGTTCATCTCCAAATCATGACAGTGGGTGTAATCTTTCTCAAAAATACAAACATATGTATTCATCAGCGAAAAGAAAATATCAACCTCTGGACTAAGAGAGTGAAGATAGTTCATTGAGTCAAGAGTGCAAACTTTGGAAACAACAAAAGGTACCATGCTTCTAAGAGATTAGCATCGATTGCTTAGGAGTTTTTAAGGAAACCGAAATCATATTCAAACCATGACTTACCAGGAGAGCAGAACACTTTTACAGTACACATTTTAGCTGCAGAAGCTCCTTGTGATGATCACATGCAATTAGAATCAGAAGGATCATGCCAACAGGGAGGTTAGTTAAAAGTTTCCTTATGTTTAGAGTATGAGAATGTCAGGACAAGCTACAGAATTCCCCAGAGCTGGGAGAAGGTAGATGTACTTTTTTTAACAATTCCACAAGGAATGAGGGTTTTTCTATTTCAAATACTATCTTGGTTGCTGATAACCAGCATAGCACTCGAGTTGGTGGAGATTTTACTACCAACAATGTATCGTAAGGAAGGTGAATGCAAAATCATACTTGGTGCTAGGGAAATTCACAGATTTGTAGCAAATAATTTGGAGAGAAATGCAATTGGTTTGGTGTATTATATAATTGTTCCCCTGGGGATAATTGAGCACCGAGTAGCATATGGAACTCATTTTCAGAACCCGACCATCAAATTTTAATAAAGAGAAACAACATTGGAAATTTTTAAAACCCAACACGGTTCCTAAATAGTCCAAAGCTTCAACATGATCAAACATTGTGTGTGTAGACAACATGCTTTAGAAGGCGGAGCCTCGGGTTAATATCAAAAGTATTATGCCCTGACTTGATTTGAAATCAACACAAACACATTAGAAGAGGATATAGCAGATAATTGTCACAACTAAAGATGATTCTCATACTAAGTCCGAGTTCTATGGTAGGATTTGTTTAACTTGATAAGGAATTTCAGAGGCAAACATAAACTTTTGGGAACCACAATTATGTCTGTGATAATTGGTGAATCAAAGTTTGAGATATGCATCAGATCCTCAAGGTGTTCCAATCTCGTTACTGAAAACCTATCACAGAGCAGAGTAAAATAGATGTGTCATTCTACAATACAAAGCGCATGGGATTGTTATCCGAAATTGAAGGGAAAAGTAGAGATAGGATAATGCCCTATCTCAGAGTCGATTGGCTCAGTCTCAAAGAAAGGTAGAATTGTCTAATAACTATTTGACAGAGATATTCATTAATACTGAAAATACTAGATAGCTTGGAGCATTTAAAAAATTGACTCCTTACCAAGGATGGTCGCAGAAACAAAGATAAATTTGGAAAACAGAACATACTCCGATTACAGACATGATGAGTTGATAGTAGGACCAGCTTCATAATTACTGAACTATAATGATCTACTTTTCAATTACAAAGATTCACTTATGGAAAGAACGGAACTGGAAGGGACAACTAGTATTTGTTATTGTAAAAACCTTTTCAATTGCCAGGGAGGATTCTTTTTCCGAGAGGTTGTTGCTTCAGGGGAGGATCTTTCTATTTTAGCTTGGAAATTACCCGTCACTTTGATGATTGTGTGAGACTCAGATTTTGGGATAAGCTGTCTTTCAAAAGATGAAATTTCTTTTTTCTGATTGAAACAAAATCAAAGATCCTGCTATGAAATTTTCAGCTCATGTTATCGGGTATAAGATATTTCAGTTGAGTTGGTTGAACAGTGTACCAACAAATGCTATGGATATGGCCTACAAGATTGTGAAAAAGAATCACCAAGTTGACCTAGCAAACATCATGTTCCAACAGCTGGCAGAGAACATGAAGGTCATAAGATCAAAGAAGTCTAATACCTATAAATTTAGTTCTTTACTTGTATGTTTATTCTTGTATATACAAAGGTTTGTACCTAGCATTGGAAAGGTTGCATGGAAGAAGGACAAACCTGTTGCACAATAGATTAGTGATCATATGAAATCTCTCGGAGATAATGTGAAGAAGGAATTTGATCTATACTTTAACAAATTCAAGGAACAGATGCATAAGAGAGGTAGAATACCTGGTGAGTTAGTAAAGAAATTTGAGAATGATATATGTTTTGTTGTTAGCATAGATCACTGCTTGATCAAATTTGTTACACCGAGAATCAAGTGGCTAGCACCTATGGGTTACGAGATAAGCCATGATTTTGCATTGAAATCCATTACCGCCCTACTAGCACTTCCTATTGACATTTTTGCAAGTACATTTGGAACATCTGAGGAAGCTAAATCAAGAACAAAGACTGATATCTCAATCGGTAAAATGTCCAGAAGAGGAAAGAAGTTAATAAAGAATCTTGAAGCTACACTAAATGCCTCCCAATTACTAGATGATTTATCTGAGGAATCATCGGTTGTTGCCGCAATTGAAGGGCTACTGGAGCTTGTAGATAAACACTATGAAAGTGAAGCCACCAAGTCAGATGATGATAAGGGAACCTCATCGGTACCTTCTACTAATGATATAGAAAAGGAGATGATTGTAACTAAGAAAACAAGGGCAACAACTCCTACTCGAAAATATATGAAAAGAAAGACAAAGATGGTAGCAGACTTACTGAAGAAGAAAGTGAGACAAACAAAGGTTACCGAAGGTAATGACAAGTTTGATGAAGAGAATAGATACAAGGTTGTAAAACACAAAGACAGTACTATTGAAGAATTAATTGAAGACATAACCGAAAATGGAAATTTGAATGATCCCACTTTAGGAAAGTTTGACAACATGAGTGCAGAGGATCAAACAAAGATTGAGAATGTGGTTGTACAACAAATGATCAAATTCAAGAGAATACGGATTGAAATTTCTTATAGTTTACGGAAGGCACTAGATGATAGAATTGCTACAAGATGGATCATGACAATGGAGATAGAAAAGAACAAAAGAGAAAGATCATTGATGAGGTTAGCAACACATCTAAGCATGACTGAAGCAGAAAAGTATTTATAGAAGTATCAACAAAGATTTTTGATAAAACACAAGACCCTCATGATTATGGATGAAAATGTCAGTGACATAGATGCCGAGTACACATCATTATGGGATTTGATCTTGAAGGAAGAAGCAAAAGCAGAGCAAGCCTCCTATCTACAAATGTCAAAAAGAGTGAGAAGGTCAAAAGATAAAGGTATACTTTTGGGTGATACAGACAATATAGAAAAAGACACTGGTACACAGGATACCGAGATAATAGACATAACCGAGGACACATCAAAGATAATTATAACACAACAAGCACCTGAAAGAGTTGAAATTCAACTAACGAAGAAAACAGATGAAGATGTTCTTATTGAGGACATAACACATGGTGACCCTGATAATAACAATGGTGAAGATGTTCAGATAATATCTTTGAAGGATACTGACACAGCATCACTACTGGGCAATCTACTGATGATTGATGAGGCATTGGCTTTTGTAGCACAGATTGCACTCGAGGAGAAGAAACAAGATGAATGCAATGATGCTGAGGAAACACTAGACATAATGTTACCTATAGATACAAATTTGCCTATTCTAGAGGCACAGTCCACTATTGCACCATAGGATACTAAACAAAAGGATGCAAAGGAGAAAAAGGATGGTAAAGAACAAGATGATAACACAGAGGTGAACCCTCCAGACACAACAAATGATGCTCAACCTATGAGCACCGAAGAGCAAAAGAAGGATGAAACTATGTCTACAAGGAAGGAGACTCCTAAGGATGGAGATACTACAATAATAGTAAAGAGCTCACCTCTTGGAGGCAAGAAAAAGAAGAAAGGTAAAGGGATAGTTACCATTGATGAAGATATTGAAATCCCTCAATGTGATCCAAGAACCCTTAGCCCTGAAGAACTGAGGAAATATGGGGAATTATGTCAAAGGAAAGCAGCTCAGGAGAAGCTGAAAAAAACTAAAAGGAATAATGAAATACTCACCGATGTTTGAGACATTCTACAATAGGTCATTCCTGATGCAGATGTTGATGAAAACAAACCCATTATGGATCAACTAGCTACACTTACTGAACAAATCCAGAAGCTAGATATTGATTTGGAAAAAAGGATGGAAGAAAGAATTGAGAGAAAAGTCCAAGATAAACTTGTTGAGAATCTATGCCAGGAGGTGGCAATAAACAAGGTATAGTTATCAAAGGTAATATCTAACTCTCAGATAATTACGAGTTGCATTTATCAGACCTTGTTAAAATTGTGCAATGTAGAATCATTCACTTCTAAGATTGGTGAACAAATATAAACTTTAGAGAAGGAAATCCTTCCATGTACACAATCTGCAACAACTGAGCATAAAGATCTAGCAAAGCATATCTTAAGGATACATGAGATCAGGTGGTTGATCACATATCTCAAACATAAAGGAGAGAAAATCATAGACCAGGTTACCGAGTTGCATAAAGAACTCATTTTACACCTGAAGATTTTTTATCAGCATATCGATAAGGCACAAACACTGGTATCCACACCAGAACTCTCTGTGTTGGATAATGTTATGGATATGCGTGCTCAAGTTAGTTATGAGCAACTTGCTCTCACTAACTTGAAGGAGGAATGGGAAAACCTCTTAGATTTAGTGAAGGAAACCCATCAGAACATTTTTGATAAGCTGTAAGTATACATTATATTTTTGGCATTAATCTCAAAAAGGGGGAAAGAAAATGTATATGCCAATAGATATTCATTTTGATATATAGCTCTGTATACTTTACACACCACTGAGATTATTGAAAGGGGGAGTACTTATTGTACTTAGCAAATTTTTGTAATGTATATATCGGGAGATACAAGGATTTGTGTTTATACATTTTTGTTTTGATACTAATGCCAAAGGGGGAGATTGTTATCTCTATTGAGAATTTGTTGTCACTTAGTATCAAAATCATTAGTTAGTTATCTACTGCACTTGTCGGTAAAGGAGATAGAGAAGTTAGTAATGCTTCACAAAATAGTCGGTTAATAGTAATCACCGAACCATCAAACAGTCTACCAAGCACAATACACACCGACACCGCCGGCAAGTATACACCGAGCCTTCTAGACAACACCAAGCAATCCAGACAAGCATATATCGAGGGAAACAAAAATGATCTAGGAATCAGTAAAGGCACAATTTTCAAGATAGATAGTTATAGCAGACTGTTACACATGTAAGCTAGATTATTTCAGAATCAATGTAAAGATATGAAAAGGAATATAGTTTGTTACAAGATCGACGGATGACAAAATTCAAAGAAGATCTGATGGTGATACATCAACCGAGAAAGGTGAAGCGGTATAATTTGTGAACATGGTTAAGCGGCATAATCCAATGGATGTAAATCAAATGGTTTAGCAAATCCAAAACACTATAAATATATCATTCTAAGAATAACAAAGATGATCAGACTAAATTGATACAAGCACTGAATAGACTAAACCGAGCAAAATTGTTTACAGAGAAGGATTCAGAATTGACAAGGAAAACTGAGCATCACAAAGTAGAAGATCTACACAGGAAAGGTGATATTTATATAGTACTTATATGATCTATTATCAGACAATCTAGTTGTCAATCAGAGTAGATACATTTTCTATTACTATCTAACAATTGTAATAGAATTATTAAAATCTCTTAACTGAGTGGATTTAATAGTCCTATTGTAAATCTCTTAATTGAGTGCACACTTAACAATGTTGTCAAAATCCTTTAACGAGGTAGATCTAGTTGATCTTTTGTTACTCCTAACAGGGTAAGATCACCAGAAGTGATCACAATTGTAGCCTTAACAAGCAAACTCTTTCTATCTACAGATTAGTGAAGATTTGTGGGTCTCATCCCCACCATAGTTTTACCTTCTAATAGGGGTTTTTGCATAACCAAATACTTGTGTTATGTGATTGCATTGATGGTATAATGAGTAGTTAGTTTCATATATAATAGTTTATGCAATTTGATGCAAGTTATTTGATCGGTTAAAGTACTGAATGTTAAATCAGAATGAAGGATTTGAATGAAAATTTTTGGTAGATACTGATTCACCCCTCCCCTCTCAGTATCTGTCTCTCCTAATTTCCAACAAAAATGACATACTAAGACATTTTCATGGATTGGATATGAATGAAATGCCAAGGAGAGATGAAAAGACACACATTGTAAATAGCTGGGGACTGAGAATATTCTTTTAAGATGTGAAAGATATGTTTTGTGGGTTAATATTGCTGCTTTGTCCAAGAATTTATTTAAGCTTTTCAAGCAAACAGTAGCATGAAAACCCTCTTAAAATTTTTCATTACATTCTTGATTATATGAATAAAAATAGTGTTTAGCAAATGAGATTTTAGGGATGAGGCACAAGGAAATGATCTTCTAATAGGGTTTGGTTATAGAACAAAATACTAGAAACTAAACTTTTAGGATGGAAATCCTTAACTTACCAATTTTTTCTACAAATGATTCCTTCCCATGGTAAACCAAAGCAAGGATCTAAAGTCCAATTGTTGAAGAGAATTCTTTTAGTGAATCTCTAGAGGTCCACTATAGTTTCACTAGCTAGGGAAATATAATAAGAGGTATAGTTAGGCCCTTGGCCCTCATGTGGAGAGGTTAGCAATTGGACAATAGCAAGACTGTACATCTCAACAACATTGATTATAGGCTCATGAAGAGGAGAATGAGATTCTAGGTTCACTCATACTTATGGCACACACAATTTATAAAATTTACATTAGAAACTTGAATGCTAATAAAAAGTTGTTGAATAAGCATTCATAAAGTGAAAATGGACACTCACCAAGAGAAAAGTAAAATTATGCTATTTTTATCTATGAAAAATTAAATTGAATGGACATGCTTGAAAATAGTTAAACAAACTACATTAACATCTACTAATATCTAAACTAAAACGTGGTACTATAGATTTATGGACCTATTCCAAGAGTTGTCGTAATGGTGCGTGAGACTCTAGAGCATTTAGTTTTTGGTCATTTGGCCTGTGATATCATATAATGCCATTTTCTAGAGAAAAATCTCCAATCCTTGACTATGATCTTTGAATCCATGTATGGAGAGAAAGATTCATTTGCATTATCTTCATTATAGATATTCAATATTGAACAAATGAAAACTATTAATATTGTAAGTGTTATGAATCTTTGATCCACTCGAGGAAAGCAATATCCCTCAATGGTGTATATTGAAATGAAGGAACATATCACCTTTGAATAGTCCTATGAATATTTGGTCAAGTCTCTCATTTATGTTTAATGTAACATGAAGAAGGGAAGGACCTGAAGTTGTGAACAATAATCAACAAATAACCCATAATAACGGTTCCCACATTAGCCACCTAAGAAGTCAAAACTTAGAGCATACTAGTTAAGCTTAATAGCATAAAATGCACATGTTGAAAAGGATTTTAAAAATTTTAATCAAATGTAATCAGCTAGTGTAAAAATAGACTCTACATTTTTTGTCAAAATCATCTCTTCCTGTGCTGAAATGGGAGCTTTTGAATATGGTATGTGCTAGAGCATGCATATTTTTTATATCATAAATATTTGCATATTCTTGCATTACATATTTGTGTGCATGCTTGCACTTGCATTTCTTAAGGGTAAGTGCACCATGATGGTGGACCAAAAAGGGGTCTTAAGATGTAATTTATTTCTAAAATTGGGAAACTCTAAGATTTGATAAGAAAATCAAGATAGTTACACTCAAAATTTGAAGATGCAACAAGAACAAGAGTTGAAGTGCCTTGAATCTAGTTTCTAAACTACAATCTATTTTGAAAATGATGGAGATTAAGTGTCTCAAAATGGGGAAGCACACAAAGCACGATCATGTATTTTTTGAAAAAAACATAACATAGTATTTGGTGTTCTGCCCCTAAAATGTCAACTTTTTTTTGAATTTTTAAAATTTTTTAAACAACAAGTTAGTTAACACCTTGTATTTTATCTCTTTAGGGAACCCGGGTCAGGTAAGAGGGTGTGATCTTATTAGAGATAGGTATGGAAAAGACTTACAACCCTATGGTTAACTTGGTGTCTCAAACTACCCATGTGGATGAAGTTGCAGCGACTTTCCATGGTATTGAACTTGTTGTTAACCATGGTTATAATAAGATTATCATTGAGGGGGATTCCCTCAATGTAATCATGATGTTGTCAAGAGCTATTAAACTAAGATGGGAAATAAGGGATTTAATTGTGAATTGTAAAGGCTTATTGGAAACACATTGGATAGTGTTAGGTGCCAACACACGTATTGCGAAGGAAATGGGGTTGCAGAAAGGTTGGTGACTATGGGTAGATTTATGAATTCCATTCAAATTTGGTCCATTACCCAAGATTTGCCTCAGTTTAATCTTTTGGGTTTTCTCATAATCTCTATTACTACAAATTATTTACCACTACTATTTTATCTACGAAGAAATTTAGTGAAACCATGGAAGGAGATCTTATTCAGAATGAACTAGAAAATTGTGATAAGTTCAAGCATAACAACATCCTCTAGCCTATTCTATAGGCTATTCATGTTGATAAGTATATTAAGGGTATGAAAGGTTTTGAGCCACATATTTTTGACAAATTTGTCATGTTTTGGGACTAAGGGAAGGTAAATATTGGTGGAGTTTCTTTTGTGGTCTCAATGGAGTCAATTTTGACCGCTACTAGTTTAGTTGCAGAAGGAAAGGCCATTCTTAGAAATTGTAATGGCCATTACAAATAGGACCTCAAAAGATTCCTTAGCCTAGGGGAAAGTATTCCTGATCTCCAAAATGGTTTCAACCATGAAGAACTTCATAGAGAATGGAAATATATAGTGTTGGTATTGATCAAATTTATCAAGTCCTCAAGGGAAAGTTCAAGTGCTTCCACTGTCATCTTTTCCCTATGTTAAATCATTTTTTTTTCATAATATTAAACTTAATTTCTCATTTTGGATTCTCTTGTCCCTATCTTAATCTATCGTGAAATCCAAAAATAATGCCCCCCCCTCTTAATCTGTTGAGATTTTGGAAAGAGAAGTACTGAGAGGGGAGGGGTGAATCAATACCCTTTAAAACTTTCAAGACTATAACTTTCCAATTGTAGATCTCAATTAACCTACTAAAGATCCATTGTTTGAATCATACATTCAAGTAACTGAAAATGTAAATTACCTGTAAACAAAACAAGAAATCATACATGAAACTTCAAACTCATAACAAAGATATTTTGTATCGCAGAAACCCTTGTTAGAAGGTAAAAACTACAGTGGGGATGACACCCAGAAATATTCACTACTACAGCAATAAAGTATGTCGATTAAGACTACAATTTTGATCACTTATGATGATCTTTCCCTATTAGGAGTAACAATAGATTGACTAGATCTGCCTGGTTAGAGGATTTTAACAACACAATACATGTGTGTACTCGGTTAAGAGATTTACATAAGAACTATTAAGTTCACTCTGATAAGATATTTTGATCTACTACAATAGTTAAATTGATAACATTAAAAGTATCTGTAAATAACAATTTATTCTTGTCTAATTCAGATCTATGAAGTATCAAATAAATATCACCTTAGTGTGATGTATGTTCCCTTTTGCTCTACTCGGTAGCCTTGTGTGTTCTGAAAATTGATTTCCTCTTTCATAAACTTTCTGTCAAAAAGCCTTTGTTTGATCTCCTGATGTCCTTAGTGCAACTACTCCTTCATAATGATAGTTCATAATGACATCTTTACAAATTTATATCAAACTAACTTGACCTAATTAGGGTTTACATCATCTTAGAAAACCTAAGATCAACAGTGTAAGAAAATAACCTAGATCTAACATTACATAGGAATCATCACAAAATTAATGATTACATCCATATTAAATATGTCTCGATCTTGGTAAACTATTTTTTGATCAGTGTGAACCCTTTTCATAGATGTTTGTGCCATTTTAGATTACTATGTCCTTTCCCTCTTCACTTAGTAATCAATGCATTCTCCTTTGGGTAATTAATGATGCTTGGTTTAAATGAATGCTCGGTGATCACTAGCTTGGTACTCAGTAATTACCTATTGCTCGGTGAGTGTGCTCGGTCAAACCTATATATAGTTAACTTAGAGTTTTGCCTTGTGATTTGCTTGGTGTGTAGGCTTGATGCGATTGACCGACTATTTAGTTTGTCTCTTTTACTGACTGAATAACTGATTGATACTAATGACAATCCATTAATGCTCAAAATAGGAGTAACATAATCAAGGTCTTATCCTCTTCTTATACAATTTCCATCTGGCTCTGACCTTGAAGATAGGCCCAAAAAACCCTAGTTTGATTATGGAGTTAAATAACCTTATGGATATTAGTATGGTTTCCTTGTTAGTTTTGATCTTATAGCCTCATTGTTTGAATAGGGTTAATCCCCTTAGGAAATAAAAGCTTAAAGCCTTATGTAAAGATAAAGAAGTGGAAAACGTAGTTGCAGTTTCAAAGAATTTTTCTTCCTCCTAGTCCACTGGATCAAAGTGGACCCTAGATAATACCCCTGTCAAACCTCCTAGCTAGGCCCACAATCCCTCATCTGTTATTTATGTTCCTCAAAGGTAACCAAATGACCCTGAAATCCCTCAAAATGTTTGCCCTCCCTATTTTCATAATCTCACCCCTGTCGATGAACTACCACAATATGATTAGATTGTAAATAAGGTGGACAAGTTATCTATCCTTTATAACTACTAGAATGCCATTATCAAGTGGCTTATTGTGCAACTGCACACCATGAGGAAAAATATTAACAATCTTGAAGCTATTTCGAAGGCTAAAGACAAAGCAATGGATTAGTCCCACACCAAGGAAAATGGTAGTGTTTTTAAGGTGGTTGATAAATGATGCAAAAATTGGACAATTGAGAAATTATGGAAGATCAAATTCGTGAACTAAAGGTTCTCATTCCCTCAAATGAAGAGAAGTAGGAGATGCTTCATTCCCTTGATAATGTCAAAGAAAATCAAACCCAAGTCTGTTATCTCTATTGGGCATTAATGTTTTTCATTAGTATCAAAGGAAGTCAAAGACATCGGTCGGTTACTTATATGAACCTAGTAGGTAACTATAAGCATTACAAGCCAGTTGGTTAAGTCTTCATACCAAGCACCAGATAGTTTGACCAAGCATCAGACACTGATATCGAGAGATAGTAAAAACTAAGCATCAGTGTAATTACCAAGCATTATTTACAGTGTTTACCGAGGATCACAGGAAATGGAATAGGAATTAGAAATGGCACATCTATCTATGTAAATAGTTACAACAGAATCAGAAAATGTTTTACCAAGATTGAGGATAATTTATTGTTGAGATATTCATTAAATACGATGAAGATCTTATGCAATTGATTTGATCTAGGTTATCTTTGTACACCATAGATCTTAGGGTTTTCTCTAAGATGTTGAAACCTAATTTTGTATAGGCAGCATAAAGCAGTATGCTATATATTTTTATTTTACATCATTTTTTGATGTGAACTAATGTATGAGTGAAGAAACACTTGAAGCACTAGCCAACCTTCAAGATTATTAGTTGATAGAGCATAACAATATTTAGAGGAAATTGGATTGAGCAGAATTAGAGCAGGCTAACCGAGGAGTTTAGAGCAGAGATTCACACAGTATAAGGTGATATACATTCAATACTTTATTGATCGTATCAGAAAAATTAAGTTGTCATTGGCAGATAGTTACCTATTGCTTTCTAATCATTGTAATAGAGTTTTTGGTAAAATCTCTTAATAAAGTAGACTTGACAATCTTTTTGTAAATCTCTTAACCGAGTGCACACTCAAGTAGTGTTGCTAAAATCCTATCACTAGGTAGATCTAGCTGATCTAATATGTTACTCCTAACAGGGTAAGATCACCAGAAGTGATCAAAACTTTTAGCTCTAACAAGAAAACCTTTTCTATCTGTAGTAGTGAAGAATTTCTGGGTGTGATCCCCACTGTAGTTTTTACCTTCTAACAAGGGTTTCTGCATTACCAAAATACTTGTGTTATGGGACTGTTATATTGTTGATTTCATGATTATTTACTTTTACAATTTGAATGAATGAATGATACATGCATTTGATACAAGTTATTATGCAAGGTTACTACTATTTACAGTTTTAGATCTGAAAGGTTTATGAGCTAAAGTTTTTGTGGGCACTGATTCAAGCCTCCCCTCTCAGTACCCTATCTCTCCTAATCCAACAATTGGTATTAGAGCTCATTTCTCTTATTGGATAGTTTAACCACTGAAGGGTAAAGATCTAGTCCTGGGGAGGTACCTATAAGTTAGATAAGACAATAGAAAATCAGAAGATTCAGATGCAGATGTTTGTTGAGCAGTATAAGCAAGCTAAGGATGAACTGAAGAAATTAAGGATGAACTGAAGAAATTACTGATTGAAAGGAAGAACCTAGCTATTCTACAAAATGAGATTGGCTACCATGAAGAAGTGATTGAGAACCTATTTGAACACATTGGATCTAGTTCTGGAAGTATTTTTGATGGATCTGAAAGCATAATATCTTATTTGTCTGAAAAGAACCTTCACTTAACCGAACAAGTGAAAGCATTGCAAATCAGTCAAGAATCAGAGATGGTGAGAATGGTAAAAATAATGAACAATGCCAGACAGGCTGAACAAGAAAGGAATCTAGCTATTGAAGACCGAAGACAAATAACTGAACAACTTCAAGAAAAAGAAAGTGAGATACAAAGACTCACTGATCACCATTTCCAAATATCTAATCAGATGATGACTGTGAATCAAGAAGTTAACTGAGTAAATGGAGAATTGTCAAGGAGACTTGAAGATGTTGCAATACTTAGAGAAGAGAATTAGAAGTTGAGAAATGAAGTGAAAACTCAACAGCATCATAAGGAAATGATGAAATTGGCTGAAGATAACTCTAAGAAGATATATGATTTTCTAGTTAATCAAAGAAGATTTGGAAGTAAACCTGGATTAGGCTATACCAACAAAGGAGAATCATCACAACAAGTTGAACAAGTCAATAAAAATTAAAGTCAAAGACCTAAAGTGTTGGCATGTTATCACTGTGGCAAATCAGGACATACTTCTAATGTGTTTAGAAGCAAAGCACAAGGTAACCTCCTGTAACTCCTAGGTTTAATGGTTATTGCTATTATTATGGAAAGTATGGTCACCAAGCTTATGAGTGTAGAGCTAAACTAAACAAGAATGCTAACAATCCTACCATGGAGAAATTATGTTATACTTGCAATAAACATGGACACACTGCACAAGATTGTAAGGCAAAAATGAAGCAATTTTGGACACCTAAGAAGAAGACACAACACAAACCATATCAACCAAAGAGACAAGGTAATTCTCATGTTTGGGATTACAACACATGGGCTAACTTTATTGGATGTGGAAGATATGGGCACATTGCAGCAATCATAACAGGAAGAGATGGGTTGGACAATCAAGAAGTTGGATAAGCACTGGAATGGTATGTTTGCATTGTCATAGGGTCGGTCATCTAAGCAAGGACTACGAAGACCGAACACTAGAAGAAGGTCATGTATTTGAGAGTGGAAACACTATTGCAGATATCATGAAGATCAGAAACACTATGTGGAGAAAGGCATCTAATGAGAATGTTGAGTCAAGTAATGTTGTCGATGAAACCTCATCCACTGGATTGGGTGACATCGGTACCTCCACCTAAGGTGACATAGGTATGTATGGGACTAACATTTCAAAATAATCACATTTTACATACAGTTCCTTATACATGTTGTGCACATACCAAATATGCATGAATAAAGATGCATTGTAGTTTATATGTTTTGAGCTAACAAAGTTGCACAGTTGGTAAAAGTTAGACCGAGTATTCGTTACCAATCAGTAATCACTATTCAAGGTTAACCAAACTATAGTATCAACCAAGAAAAGAAGTCTTGTGTTAACTGAGCAGATAAAAGATTGTAGTTGTCACCGATCTGATAGTTATCATGAACTAAAAAGTAGGTCAAGCATTTATTGCATAAAGTTTTAAGTGGGAATTTCAAAAAATTTATAAATACGTAGAAGACATAGTTCATTTTTCACATTGCAATTTCAGAGAGCTAAAATATCATAGAGCGAGTTCAAGCAAGAATCTTTCAAACAAATTCAAGTAGTTGTAGATCGAACCAAGCACATTCTTTGATACATTCTGAGTAAGTTGAAACCCTATCAAGCATATTCTTTGTACTTACAAAAACCTAGTTTGCTAAAATGGCATTTATAGCGAGTTCTTCTAAAGTTGTGAAAGAAGTTAATTTAATAGTGTCGAAAAGATACAAGGAACCTCATTATAAGTTACACCCTGAAGTAGCATTGAAAATGGATTCAACAGGCGATTTTTCTAGCATCCCACCTAGGGTTTTGTTAACTGAAGACATATGATCTTACATACATTGTAAAATTAGGGAAATAGGTGATTTCGATATGTATGTTGTGTATCAGGCACTTTTTGATAAAGATATAAAACTGAAACCAGAGCACAAAATTGTTGAAACACTTGGTCTTACCAATGCCCTAAATTTATCAAAGAATTTTAAGAATGAATGGATTAGGGTTGTGTTGAGTTGCTATCATGAGGGCACATTGTGGCTAGATAGACCAATCAAGGTTACAAAAAGAATGATTAGCAGGGTTACTAGTTACCCTACTACCGATAAAGCCAAAGCATTTAGAAGCTCATCACGAGCCAAGATTGAGAAAAACACTAGTGCAACATGGGATAGTAGAGCACTAAAAATTGCATCAATTATGGATCCAAAAGATAAGTTTACAGTGCATGTAATTGGGTACAAGTTATTCCAGTCAAGCAGATCAAATAGTGTACCATGTAGTGTAGTCAACATGGTTCACAAATTGATAAAGAAGGGTCATCAGATAGACCTTTCCGAACAACTACTGAGACAGGTTGAGGAAAACATGAAACAATTAGGACACAAAAGTTCAATACCTCTAAGTTTGGTTCACTACTTGTATGTTTATTTTTCTATCTCCAGAAATTCTTTCCCTCTGTCGATCACACTAACTGGATAGATGACACACCAATCACTTCACAAATTTTTGATATCATGAAAGGTCTGGGAGATAATACTGAAAATGTTATAGATAGTTATTTTGAGGATTTTAAAGTAAATATGAATTTAAGAAGAAGAATTCCATGCTCATTGGTCAAAAAATATGAGATGGACATTTATTTCTTAGTGAACACCAACCACACTATGATTAAAGTAGTTGAGTCAAGAAAAAAGTGGCTAGCACCAATGGGATATGAGATGGATCATGATTTTGATTTGAAATCTATTAAAGCACTGCTAGCATTACCGAAGGACAATAATGCCGAAAGGTTTGGAACCTTTGAAGAAGCTAAGTCTAGAATTAAAATAGGTTTGGTCATCGGTAAAATGATAAGGAAAGCAAAGAAAATGAAGAAAGTCTTAATTGAGCATTTTGGAGACTTATCTGACTCATCTAAGGAGTCACCAGTTGAAACTACATCTGAAGGTCAGTTAATGTTGGTTGACAAACCATATGATAGTGAAGAAACTGAGTCTGAAGAAGAACCACAACCTATACCGGTTTCTCCTCAAGCTCCAAAGAAGAGACAGTTGCCAGTGCAAATAGGTGCACACACAAGGTCATCAACTACAGCTTCACCACCACAGAACAAGGGAGCTGTGAAGGTAGATAAATGAAAGGTTGCTACACCAATAAAGACTTGTGTAAAGAAAGGACCCAAGGCGGTAGCAGAGGCACCAAAGAAAAGGAGAAAGTTAATAAGAGGTAAGGAAGACCTAGAGGATGAAGAACTAAATAATGAACAATTCAAGGTTGTGAGTAACAAGACAAGACCTGTAGATGAGGTTTTTGCAAATATAATTGAGAATGGAGATCTCTCTGGTCTAGAGCTGAAGTGATTTGACAAAATGTCAAATGAGGACCAAAACAAAATTGAGGAAGCAATCATCCAGATGATGATTCAGTTTAAATGGGCTCCATTAGAGTTTGAAGGATCACTGCCTAAGGCATTAGAGGATCGAATTAAAAAAAAAGTGGTCATATGCCTTGGAAATCGAGAGAAAAAGAACAAATTCTAGCATCGGTAGCACCGAACCTATCTCTTGATGAGATTAAAGAGCTTATGGATACTTATGTGTAGAGATTCAAAATAAAAGGCCAAGTTATGCTAGTATTGGATGAGAATCTGGCAGAACTTGATGAGTCTCGTTAACTCATTTGGACTTCTATTCTTGCTGTCAGAGAGCAAAATGAGAAATTGCATTTCAAAATTTGTCTAAAAAGAGATAGAATTCCAAAGATAAAGGAATATTCATTGAGGATAATGTACCAAAGAAGCTTAAAGAGTCAAAGGTATCATTTACCAAGGTGATTGATACAACGATTGGTCAGGAAATTAAGAACAGTTCACAAGATACACCGAATCCAGCAGTGATTTAGATTGAAGACATAAATGACAAGGGTGTACTCATTGAGGACATAAAAAATGGTGATCTTGATGACAAGGATGAAGATGATGATGTGAATAATGCACCAAACATCACACAGGATGAAGCACAAGCTACTGAGTGTGCATTTCCATCACTACTGGGTGAGCTTCCTATACTTTTTGAAGCAGTAGAGACTCTATCTCAGGAACAACCTGATGGCTTAGACCCTGAGCAACCACAAGATACAATAGGGGAACAAAGCACTGAGACACCTATAGAGACAAACAAGCCTAAAGAAAAAGAGGCTACTAACACAGACACAAAGGCACAAGAAGAGCTCAAAGCAACCGAGGCTACCCCACCTGACACAACATCAAAGGCTCCATCTTAGTCAACCAACACATAGGTTACTGAGGAGCAGAAAAAGGAAGACAATGTGTCAACCGGGCAAAAAGCTATTGTACTAGTTTCCAAGAGCTCACCACAAGAACCAGAGAAGAAGAAGAAGAAGAAAAATAAAAGAAAAGGGTAGGTCACTCTAGATGAAGTAATTGTGATACCCAAGTGTGACCCCTAGACCCTTAGCCCCAAAGAACTAAGAAAATATGGGGAGTTATGCAAAAGAAAAGTATCATAGGAGAAGTTGAGACAAGAGAGCAAAAGCAAGGAGATATTAGAAAATGTCCAAGATATCTTACAACAAGTAGTACTTGAGGTGAAAATAGATGAAGATACTCTGATTATGGACCAACTTGCTACTCTTGTTGAAGGAATAAATGCTCCAGATTTTGATGCTGACAAGAGAATTGAAGAGAGGGCCGAGTCAAAGATACAAGATAAACTTGCAGAGAGAATAAGCCAAGAAGTGATAATTAACAAGGTTAAGCTATTAGAGGTAATAACTAAAATTTAGTGTATTACTAAGTTAATTTGTCAAATCTTGTTTAAGCTATGCACTATGGACACCTTCACTGCTGAGATCAATGAAAAGATAAAACAATTTGAAAATAAGATAAAAGCCAGTGCACAAGCCACTACAACTGAGCCACAAGCTATTTCTAAGCATTTATTGAGAGTTCAAGAACTCAAGCGGTTGATAGCAGATCTCAGGAAACAAGATGAGAGAGTTAGTGATCATGTCACTAAATTACAAACCGAGCTCCTACCCTACCTAAAAAAATTTGAGAAGCATATTGTCAAAGTGGAGAAACTTGTTGCAACACCAAATTTTTCTATGTTGGATAACATCTTTGACATGCATGCACAAATCGGTCTTGACACCTTGCTCTCACAAACTTGAAAGAGGAATGGGAAAACCTCTTGGAATCATTGAAGAAAACCCATTAGCACATTTTTGACAAGATGTAAGTATACATTTTTGTATTTGGCATTAATATCAAAAAGGGGGATAATAATGTATATACCAAATATGTAAATAGATGCTAATTAAGTATACTATGCATTACTGGGAGCATGCACCGAGGGGGTTACTTAGAAATTTTTTGATATCTATATGTATATGGCAGAGATATAAGTTTTGAGACATGAGGTCTGTATACATTAAGGTTTTGATACTAATACCGAAGGGGGATACTATTATCTCTATTGAGCATTAATATTTGTCATCAGTATCAAAAGAAGTCAAAGACATCGGTCAGTTACTTATATGAACCTAGTCGGTAACTACAAGCATTACAAGCTAGTCGGTTAAGTCTTCATACTGAGCACCAAAAATTTTTACCAAGAATTAGACATCGATATTGAGAAATAGTAAACACTGAGCATCAGTGTAATTACCTAGTATTTACTGTGTTTATCGAGAATCACAGGAAATGACATAAGAATCAGAAATGGCACATCTATCTATGCAAACGGTTACAATAGAATCATAAAACATTTTACCAAGATTGAGGATAATTTATTGTTGAGATATTCATTAAATGCGATGAAGACCTTATGTAATTGATTTGATCTAGGTTATTTTTGTACACCGTAGATCGTAGGGTTTTCTCTAAGATGTTGAAACCTAATTTTGTATAGGTGGCATAAAGCAGTTCGCTATATATTTGTATTTTACATCATTTTTTGATGTGAACTGATGTATGAGTGAAGAAGCACTTGAAGCACTACCCAACCTTCAAGATTATCAGTTGATAGAGCAGAATAGTATTTAGAGGAAATCAGATTGAGTAGAATCAGAGTAGGCTAATTGGGCAGTTCAGAGTAGAGATTCACATAGTATAAGGTGATATACATTCAGTACTTTATTGATCTGCATCAAAAAAATTGAGTTGTCATTAGGAGATAGTTACCTATTGCTTTATAATAATTGTAATAGAGTTTTTGGTAAAATCTCTTACTAGAGTAGACTTGACAGTCTTTTTGTAAATCTCTTAACCGAGTGCACACTCAAGTAGTGTTGCTAAAATCCTATCACTAGGTAGATCTAGTTGATCTAATATGTTACTCCTAATAGGGTAAGATCACCAGAAGTGATCAAAACTTGGAGCCCTAACAAGAAAACCTTTTCTATCTATAGTAGTGAAGAATTTGTGGGTGTCATCCCCACCATAGTTTTTACCTTCTAACAAGGGTTTTTGTGTTACCAAAATACTTGTGTTATGGGACTGTTATGTTGTTGATTTCATGATTATTTACTTTTACAGGTTGAATGAATGAATGATATATGCATTTGATACAAGTTATTATGCAAGGTTACTACTGTTTACAGTTTTAGATCTGAAAGGTTAATGAGCTAAATTTTTTGTGGCACTGATTCACCCATCCCCTCTCAGTACCCTATCTCTCCTAATCCAACAAAGTCAACAAAAAGCTAGTAGGCCTGGTAAGTTTTAGCAAGTAGATGATGGAGAAAACATTCTAATCATTTAATACTCTATAGGAGGAACTAGAATTTATGAAAGCTAAACAAGGGAAATGCAAGGAAATTCTACAGGTTGCTGCTTAGTTGGGTAAAGAGGGGACTTCTTCTAATGTAGTTATTTATCATCTTGAAAGGACTTCCTTTTTGGATACTCTAAAGGAGGATACTCTAAAGGAGCTCATGAATATTGGAAGGAGATTAATCTCCCCTAAGTTCAATTTCCTATGTAAGTTGGTTCTAAACTCTAGATGTTTAGTTTCTAGTTCTTTTGTTGTAATATTTTGTAGTTTGTTT